>CM034306.1:48573843-49011322 GCA_019925795.1 Dendrobium chrysotoxum | reverse complement strand
TTATTGTAGGTTTAAGTTCTAATTTGTTAGCCTGAATGCTAGTCTATTAATGCTTTGATGAATGCATTCAACCTTAAGGTTAGTAAATTTCCTAAGTGTTCTAGGTTGATCGTTTTTTTGAAATTTGTTCGTTAATTTTTAAATCTTTTAAATTTTTTTAGCTTTTCTAAAATTTTAAGTGTCTTTTCAATTTCAACATCAAATAAGATTTCTATTAGTTGTTTATTACCATGCATGCAACAGTTAGCAACACAATGGGAAATTTGTAGAACATGAAACAATTGACAATTAATAAAATAACAATAAGCATTGCAACATAAAGCAGATAAAATAAAAATAAAGAAAAACTATATTAAATTAACAGTTTGTTCAATAATATAAAATATAACATATAAAATATAAAATAGGATAATTAATTTCAATTCTCCAGCAAGAGTGCTAAAAACTTGATAGACATTTTACCCACACTACTTTGTCTTTTTAACTATGATTTGTTTAATTCTATGGTGTAACTCTTGTTTTATGCAAGTATATATGCCATGTCAATAATAAAGTGATGAGAAGAGCATCATTTCCACGAGGATTGAAATATTTTAAATTAATTTAATGCGACTTAATAAAACTACTCTATTTATCTAGTCAGTCAATTCACAAAAGGTTAGACAATTCAAAGTAAAAAACTACAGTTACGAAAGATAAATTCAAAACCTATAATATTTACAAACACATGCTTGCATAAGAGCGATTTCTTTCTAATGTTGTTGTATATCAGAGCATAAGTACTCCTCGTCTCTGTCAAGCTTGTTGGAAGATTAGTTAATATTCCTCCCAACTACAATTTTACTATCTTCTTAAGATCTCATAACCCTAACCACCATATATCTATGCATGCATATTATGTTTTAAAAACCTCTAATTATTTTTCTACTCCTCCATCAAGGCTCTAGATCACATTAGATTTTAAGTTTATACATGACCTAAGCGTGAAGGAATTAAAGATAGCATTAAGTACTTTATAAAATAACATACATATTCTATGCAATACATGATTCTTAAATTATCATAGATTCAGATAAAAGAGTTTAGCCACACGTAGCGATACAATTAAATAGAATAAACATTTTCATTTTATTTTTATTAAATATTATTCTAATTTACATTAAAATAAATGAGATGCCTTATTTGAATCACTTAAAATCTAACAAATTAAAACAAAAATTATATGAGAAGTTTTTTTATAAAAGAACTCTATAAAAATATTTTACATTGAAATTTATTTTGTTTGATAATATAGATTATGATGGTATACTCCATAGGAATGAAAAACATTGTTTCCCGAGCTATGCTTCGGAAATCGCTTTTCTCTCGCTTCGTTTCTTCTCTCTCAGCGGATCCGCCAAGCTGTGCCCTTCCTCTCTTCGCACGCAGGAGCTTCTTCTTTCTCATTCTCGTCCTCTTCTAATACCTTAAAACCTTGCACTTCTCTTAAAGACCAAACCAATGAGAACGATCAAGGTTCCCGTCCGACTGAGACGATCTCAATTGATCGATCGGGCTTGTATAATCCTCAAGGTATGATACGAAAGGGTGGGGCGCTCTCTTCTCTAGTTTTAAGTTTCTGCATTTTCAAGTTACTGGTTTTCTTTGGGCATTCAAATTCGCAGATAATTTCCACAAGCTTTCTGCTGATTCGGAACTCGTAAAGCATCTGAAGAGCATCATAAAGGTTTTTTTTTACTTTTTAGGTTTTTATACTGTTTTATTATTATTTTTAGTTTTTATTTAGCATAATGTGAGATGCACTTGTAAGCGTTGATTGATCCTAACTAAATCGCAAGCAGTGGAGCATAATAACATCATAAAGCTGATATATTTAACGATGAAGATTATCTAATAAATGATTCGAATTTCAGAATTTTGTTTCTAGCAGTGTATGTTCTCCGTTGTTGAGCGACGTTGGTTGCGGTATAGTCATAACTTTAGTGCTTGCATTTCACTGCAATTATGACTCAAATATAAAGGGTGTAAGCAGTTCAAAAACTGGTATGGAAAGTGTTCATATGCGTAACTTACCCCTGCATTGAATGGTAGTTGCTTTCTTATTTCCAAATCTATGACCTCTAGATCACTACGGAAGCAACCTAATTATTCCACCAGGCCCACCTTCAATCATAAGCTGAATATGGCTATGATATTCTTTGGTTTTGAAGAAAGAGAAACAAGTTACAGACTAAATTGAAACAATTTTTGAAGCATTATAAAGACACGTATTTTGATTTGATGAAAAAGGAAAAGAAATAAAAGCTTATGGGGATCTAACAACAAGGCAACTTCTCATGATTAAAAAGAATGATGTTTTAGCCATTTTTCTTGATGCCTTTTGCCCTTTATAGTACTAACACTTGTTTGTTGCTTTGGGTATTGATAGGATTTTAAAAGATCAATATTTGGCCTCTTTTAATGCATCATGACCATTTTATCCTTGCTAAATAGTTCCGTGGAGGTCCCAATTTCATTGCTGAGTACATGGGGGAAGTCTTAACCAATCCAAATTGTGGATTTTTACATCAACAGAGATGTATTTGGAGCTTGTGGTGATTCGTAACCTCTCCTGAAGTGAGTCAGATGTTTGGAGAGGTAAACTTGGTGATCAATTTTCTTTCTTATTTGCTATTTGTAATGCACACATGAATCATGTAGAAACCCTGCAAGGTTAGAACCTTTGTGCATCTTTGCATGTGTATGTGTATTTATATGTTAGTTTTGCTTGCATGTTTGTGTGTCTGCCTTAGATTTATTTTCAAGTGTACATTGAATCCTATATCAAAGGTAATATTAGTTCTTTTAATTGTGATTTCCCTCATTATAGGAACCGTCGATCTTGCCATGTACCCTTTTAAGTAGGTTTGGCTCTATTTAATTTAGGAAAGTTTGGCTAGATTCTTATTCCCATGGGAAGGGCTTGAACTTCTTGAATGTTTTTAGATGGTTGGCGTGTGGACAATGTGTCTGTGGAGCAGTTGGGTCGACCTGCCAAAGTAAATCTGGTTGAATTTGGTCCAGGGCGAGGGACACTCATGGCTGATCTTCTCCGTGTAATATATGTTTCTCTATTTTCTCTTCTTTGTTGTTGTTGAGTTTCTGCCTTTGCACCGAGTTAACTTTCTTCAGCATTTTTCCATTTTGTGCTACATATTGAGTTTCTAGGGAGTTGTTTTCTTTCTGTAGGGCTCTTCAAAATTTGTAGACTTTTCAAAATCACTGATATTCACTTGGTAGAGTGCAGTCCAACGTTGCAGAAGCTTCAATATAATACCTTGAAATGCATTGATGATGCAATATCGAAGATAATACTGCTACAAGAACCACCACCACATTGAATGGAGCTTCTGTTCTCTGGCATGCTGATCCAGAGGGGGTTCCATCAGGATGTAAGAGATACTTATTTAAATATTGAGAATATATACCTTAGGTTTTAAAAAGTTTTATTGTCTAGGAAATTTTTGTTTGACTGGGTGATTATATTATCCGACTATGGATGTTGTGTTCAATTATGGTAATTTTCAACCAATGTTTTTGTCCCACTCTTGCTTCAAGCTGGAGGTTTATAACATTCATGTTTCTTGTGTAATTTCAATGATAATTGTTTTATTACATAATTGAGCAGTGGATCTAGACATTGTCTAAGTTTGTTGTGGAAGAAATTGTAGCTTGGGCAAATACTTATTTTATGGTTCACCCTTTTTTTTTTTTTGAGTTACTGAGATACTCTTCAAACTCATGCCACTTAACATTGCTATTCTTTTGCCATACTTTGTTTATGTTACCTTTTTTATTTGGCTTGTTATAATAATCAGATTCTTTGGCATGTACATTCTTTCCCATCTGATGCTTTAACTTCTGCAACATGAACAGTGCCAACCATCATCATTGCACATGAATTCTATGATGCTCTGCCAATCCATCAATTTCAGGTTTGTCATGACTTGCGATAATTCTTTGATTGCCCAAAAAAGTTTCCTAGATGTAAAATTCGGCTATTATTTCATACAACTCCATTTCATGGAGTATGGATTGCACAAGATGCAATTTGATGTTTAAAACTTCAAAAATGTGTTGCGTTTTGCTGGGCACACGTATGTAGAGGGATAATTTAACAATACAATGTATTTATGTAAATGCATCATTATGTCATCCATTTTAAAGTTTGAAAAATGAAAAGAATTACGTCTGTAATATAAAGCAATGAAAGATAGTTAAGGGTTTCCAGTATTGTTGGAAAATATGCTCTAGATATGTGATTCCAGTTTGGAGCAAATCCATAACTAACAGAGTATTGGGAAGAAGGCTAAAAAATCACATTGGGGATGGAGATTCAATGTTATTTTATGTCAAAAGTTCAATGTAGAGTAACTTTATTGATTATTGGAAATTGTAAAGAGCAGCAGTAGTATCTTCATGTTATTTGTATTAACCTTAAAATATTTCATGATCAAGTAGAGCTGTAGAAATTTTGGGTAAATATGTTTGTAAAAGTTATGTTGAAGTTATTGAACATATCTCTAATTGTATAGTGACTAACTGGATTTAGAAGTAGTTGTAAAGTGGCCAAAAATATTTTCAATCTTAGCTTGACAACAAGAAGGATCATTATTAGTTATGTGATGCTTAAAAATGATATTTGAGTTAAGGTACTTTGGTTTATAATATTTGCATATGATATAGTTCTAGATGGTGGAACTCCTTCCAAAATAAATTAAATTCAGAACAATTCATAAGCAATTTAAATAATTGGCTCAGGATTAGTCGAGCAAAAACTGTGCACATGATATGAAACTTTATTCGATGGGAAATTAGTTGCTTTGGGGCTCTTAAATATGCTGTTTACCCAAGCTTTTCAGCCGAGTTCATTACGAAAATAGGCAGCCCCATTTTGGCTACCTTATGTAATGGATTAAGAAAAATTTATAAGAAGTTTTAAATATATAAAATGAGTATAAAGAAGTTCACATTTTAATACTCAGGCAAGTCCATCAAGTTAACTTATCATATTAGCGTCAATATGGTTACCTCCTTAAAAAAACAATGGAAATTCTTGGAAATTTTCAGAAAAAACCCAAAGAATCCTAGGGATATTTTTGAGAATTTGTTTACCTTATTTTTCTCAAGAGAAAAATCTTATGCTTGTATGAGTAAGAATGAAAAACAAGAAATCATAAACCTTGATAACTAAGGTATGCTTTATTAGGCACAATAGTCCTTTTTTAAAGTAATGTTACTTGAAGTATGCACATTATCTCCAAGCATCCTTCGAATGATTTCCAGTTAAGCTTTGTATTGCATATTGAAGAACTTAGGCTCTTTACATCTTGAATTTAGTTAAGCTTCCGCTCAAGTACTTTTAATTAGTTTTTTTTCTTGACATAAACTTCACATTCCTGATAAAACTGTTAGTCTGAATGTACATGAAGTGTTTGCACTCATCAAAATCCACATAGGGTCACCAAACTTGACATACTCAACTCCATCATTAGGGACTAGGCCTTAAGTCCTTTTTAAATTATTGGGCTGAGTGAGAAATTTCAGATATCATAAGGAGTCTGGGAATATTTTTGGGCTGGATCAAATATGGTAGACTTCTAGGCTATGATGCACCGACACTCGGATTTAAGAAGGTATGTAGTGTCGGATACGTGTCGGACACGGACACGCATCCGACACGGCGGGGACACATGTCGGACACGTTATTAGTGTGTCCCATTTAAAAAAAAAATAAATCGGACACACGTGTCGGACACGCATGTCCGGCTATTTGATAATTAAATTAAAAAAAAAAGAAAAACTCTAATCCCTCTATTTCATATTAGCCGATTCATGCCCGAGTCTTCATCTTCGCCCTAATCCCGTATTCCTATTCGTATTTGTGGTCTTCCCGAGCGATTGAGGCGAGCAGCGGTGAACTGGAGATCTTTCCCACGAGCAGCGATCGCCTGGAGATCGCACCCTTAGTCTTCCCTTCTAGCCGTAAGTAACAAGCCTTCCTCAGTTTCTATGCGCAGCCGAGGGAAGCCGACACCAAACTGTATACAATTTTTCAAACCTGTAAGTTGATTTCGCCATTTTTTCTCCATTCGTCATTTGTGTTCATTTAGCTGCCTTTTTGTTACGCTTTAGCTGCCCTTTTGCAAAAGCTCAACAAAAGCGCAGCAAAAGGGCAACTAAAGCGTAACAAAAAGAGTAAATGATCCATGCGCTTTTACAATTAAAAAAAGCATTACAATAAAATTTTTTCTCTTCACTGTGCTTTCACTGCGCTTTCACTGTGTATTTTTATCGTTTTGAGGCTTACTACAGGTCGAACCCCGCCAGGGGCAGCGCCCCCTTGGACTCCCGGCTGCCCGATATATTGTTGTATTCATCATCTTTAGAATAAGTGAAGCATTATGTTTAGGGGTTTGATATATTGCACTAATTTATTAAGCATTTATTTTTTTTCATTTCACTAGTGTGTTTGAAAGCAAAATGAGCTCTCCTGCTGGTGGGAGTAGATTAGGTGAAGGTTCAAAAGAGCCATCTGTAGAAATTGATAAGCCCTTATGGATTCATGTTACAAAGTTAGGAAAAACTTCTGAAGGAGGAGGGAATGTGTCATTCAAATGCAATTATTGTGGTGGCACCTACAAATGATCTTATTCTAGGGTGAAAGCACATTTACTTAATATTTCTGGTCATAGAATTAAAATGTGTCATAAGATTACTACGTCGCAGTTGATTGAATTGAACAGACAAGTTGATGAAGCTGAATCTATGATCAAAAGAGCACTTCCTAAAGAGATACCTTTGCCATCTACCCATGGTTCATCCCACACTTCTTCCTCATCTGTTAGAGTTGATCATTCATAATCATATAGAAGTGAAGGATATGATTCAAAGAAAAGAAAAGAAAAGAAGTTCCCAGTAGTGCTTTAGAGAAGGTTTTTAACATGCAGCAGCGAGAGGAATTGGATGGTGAAATTGCAAGGATGTTTTTTCAGCGGGACTTCCTTTCAACCTTGCAAGAAATCCTCATTACAAAAATGCATTCACTTTTGCATGTAATAACAACCTTGCAGGTTATGTTCCACCTGGCTACAATGCAATAAGATCAAAATTATTAGAAAGGGAAAGAGCACATATTGAAACATTGCTTGAACCAACAAAAGAAGTATGGAAAGAAAAAGGTGTCACTTTGATGTGTGATGCTTGGACTGATCCTCAAAGAAGACCACTCATTAATTTCATGGCCATTACAGAGAATTGCCCAATGTTTATTAAAGCTGTGAATTGTGAAGGAGAATACAAGGATAAATATTTCATTGCCAATTTGATTAAAGATGTGAGTCATTATTGGGCCTTCAAATGTTGTGCATGTTATTACAGATAATGCACCGGTGTGTAGAGCTGCAGGATTGTTGGTGGAGCAAACTTATCCTCATATATTCTAGACTCCATGTGTTGTGCACACTTTAAATCTAGCTCTAAAAAATATTTGTGCAGCAAAAAATACAGAGACAAATGAAATCATATATGCTGAATGTCATTGGATAACAGTGGTTGCAGATGATGTTTTAATCAGAAATTTCATTATGAACCACCCAATGAGACTTTTAATGTTTAATGATTTCTCACATTTGAGAATGTTAGCTGTTGTTGAAACTCATTTTGCCTCTGTAATAATCATGTTGAGAAGATTCAAACAAATAAAAAAAGCTCTTCAATCTATAGTGATTAGTGAGAAGTGGTCTTGTTATCGAGAAGATGATGTTGGGAAGGCAAGGTATGTGAAAGAAAAAGTCTTAGATGATTTGTGATAGGATGATGTAGATTACATTTTGGCTTTCACTGATCCGATTTATGATATGTTGAGAGAGGCTGACACAGATAAATCATGCCTACATTTGATTTATGAGATGTGAGATTCTATGTTAGCAAAAATGAAGGAAATTATATACAGACATGAAAGAAAGTCACATAATGAAGACTCAAGTTTTTGGAGTATTGTCTATACCATTCTTGAGGATAGGTGGACCAAAAGCAACACACCTCTGCATTGTTTAGCCCATTCATTAAATCAAAGGTACATTTGTATTCATCTTTTAAATTAATTTTAAATTTCTTAGTAAATGAGTAAATAATATTATATGCTTTGTATTATTTGAAGGTATTCAAGTAAAGAATGGCTTCAAGATGACCCTTAACGTGTCTCACCACAAAAAGATTTAGAAGTGTCAAATATGAGAAAGATATGCTTGAAACGATATTTTTCAAATGAGGAGGAGAGAAGAAAGATTAATATAGAACTGACAAAGTTCTTTGGATATTTAGAGGATTTTGGTGATCAAGAATCTTTGGTTGATAGATGGAGGATGGATCCAAAAATGTGGTGGTTGATTCATAGAGCTTCAGCACCGCTTCTTCAAATAATAGCAATAAAACTTCTTGGTCAAGTATCATCCTCTTCTTGTTGTGAGAGAAATTGGAGCACATACTCATTTATTCAATCGACGAAGAGGAATAAAATAACTCCACAACGAGCTGAAGATTTAGTTTATGTGCATACAAATCTTCGTCTTCTATCAAGGAAGACCCCACTTTATATGACAGGTGATAACAAGATGTATGATGTTGCTGGAGATGGGTTCGAGTGCCTTGATGATATGGGATTATTGGAGGTTGTAAATCTTTCTCTAGATGAACCAGAATTGGAAGCAATGATATTCAATAATGATGATATTGAAGGCCAAAGGCCAACCTCTGAATCTAATTCTATCATTCCCTCTATTGAGTAGTTGAATATTCATGTTGTACTAAATGATTTTTTACTTATATTTTTGTGATTGTACTAGACATTTTGTACTAAATATTTTTATGTTATAAGCTAAACAAGTTCTCATGACATTGATTTATTATTGCTTACCATTTCTAATATGGTGTCACATTTATTTCTATATATTATATTAAAAAAATTATTATATCGTGTCCACGTTGCACCCGTGTCCTATATTTTTAAAAAATGCCGTGTCCCGTGTCGTGTCTGTGTCGCTGTGTCCGTGTCGGTGCATCTTAGCTTCTAGGTTAGGCCAGGACTTAACTGCATGCAATTGAATTTGAAATTTTGCATTGCTCCAGCAGTTGCCTTCAAGTATGGTCTACCCTAGCTATCTTTCCTGACGTTTCTAGCTCAAGTTCACAGTTACAGATATCTGTCAAAATACTCCAAACATGTTAGTTGTTGTGTTGAGACTTTCAATCAACATTGTTGCTTATCCTATTGTTTACTAATCTGCATTATTGGCAGAAAACTTTTCGAGGATGGAGTGAAAAGATGATAGACGTGTCAGAAGATTCATCGTGAGTGTCCAGCATCTTGTCAGTGGTAAATGAAATGGCTACTTTTTGAAAATTCTTCTTCTGTTAATTGCAATAAATTTGTTTTTTAGCAGTTTCCGCTTTGTTTTATCTCCACAACCCACTCCTGCGTCTCTACTGTATCTGAGAAAACGTTGTGAATGGGCTGACAAAGAAGAAATTGCAAAGATTGAACAAATTGAGGTGTGTCCTAGAGCAGTTGAGTTGACTCATCAAATTGCAAAGAGAATAAGCATTGATGGTGGTGGAGCTCTCATCATAGACTATGGGAAAAATGAAATTATTTCTGACAGCTTACAGGTTAATTTCTTAATCTAAACTTTCTTGAAGTTGACAAGAGTTCTCATGTTTTTCATCTTTTATTTCTGTCTAACATGCCGGATAAGCTTTTGGATGTAATCATTGAAGATGAGTTTCCTAACGGAATGAATAGTTAATGAAAAGATAATTAAACTATCATGAGAGAAATTAATCTTTGAAGTGAAGTTCTAATTCTCATAACTGAACTACTAACATTATGTTCTAATTTTTTGAGATATTTCGGTATAAGGTTATTTTAAGCTAGAGTGACAATTTTTTCTGATGGGATCCTTATTAAGATCACAGGGCTCCTATAGCTTGGGATGTAAGTGGATTAGACTTGTATTGATTATATGTGATACATCATCATCATCATCATCATTATTAGCCATAGTCCAAATTTTGGTGTCGGTATTAGTATCAACAAACTTTTTAAATTGTCTGACAAAGATACCAACAACAACAATGACAACAACATCAAGCCTTTATCCCATTATGTAGGGTCGGCTGCATGAATTATTTTTCTCTATTGTGTCATATTAAGGGTTAAATTCTCATTTAAATTTAATAAAGAAAGGTCATTTCTAATATTTTCTAATGAAGTCTTTTTAGGTCTACCTCTATCTTTCTTGACATAAGCCAAATCCAAATCCAATACATCTATTTTCCTAACCGAGTTATCAGAAGACTGCCGTTTTATGTGACCAAACCATCTAAGGCAGCTCTCTCCAATCTTATCTTCCACAGGAGCTACTCCAACCTTTTCACATATATGCTTATTTCTTATCCTGTCTCTAAGAGTAAAGCCACTCATCCACCTAAGCATCCTCATCTCTGCAACACTTAACTTAATGTTATGCTTCTCTTTTATTGGCCAGCATTCTGCACCATAAAGCATTGCTTGTCTCATCACTGTCTTATAGAAATTTCCCTTAAGTTTAAAGGAGACTTTTCTATCACACAATAAGCCTGATGCATTCCTCCACTTCAACCATCCAACTTAAATTCTAATAATAATATCCCCATCTATTTCACCATCACTCTGAACAATGAGAAATTATTATGTGTGGAGGCCAGACGCAGCTCTACGTCCGGAGGCGAATCAGGTGCAGCCACGTCAGCGGTACCGAGCTGCAGTATACAGCGAAGGGGTGACGTGACGCATTCTGGTTGGTCTCTGGACGACGTTCGACGTCCGCATAGAATAATTAATCATGAACAATAGACCCAATATATCTAAAACATTTACTCTTATTAATGACTTGATCGCCGGATGTCAATCGATATGAAGTGGATATAATTTTCTCGAAATCAACGAATGACAATAAGAAATTAGGAAGAAGAACACATCAAAATTCTTTTTATTATAAGATATATGAAAGTAAACAACAAGATACAGTTGGATCTTCAATTGAAGAGGAAGATCCAGCTCTCACAAATCCTTAGCTGGCGGCTAGAGCCCTCACAACCTAAAAAATTCTAATTTTAGCAAACTCAAAATATAATTCTGAAATCACCCTATTGTTAGCCTTAAATAGGCTCCCCTGATTCCCTTCCAAATCAGCCCCCATTTTCTAAATAATTCCTTCTCATATTTGAATTCAAATTAGATCTATTGCCCTAAATAATTTTCTCCCAATTATAATTAAAGCTTTTCTAAATAATTTATCTTTGATTAAGAGCCTTCATAAATAGCTCCTGCTTGATTAGGAATTTTCCTAATTCCCTCCCAATCAAATTGGCCGGTCCATCATCACCACCCCCACACTAGATCTATTACTACTAAAATTACACTCTATTTATTCGGTTTTCGATCTACTCAAACGAAAACCTTTAGGCTCTAAGGTTGACCTCCATAATTCAAGTTTAACTCCCTCCTTAGTCTTATCAACAAGAATAATATCATCAACAAAAAAACATACACTAGGGTACAACCTCTTGCAAATGTATAGTGAGAACAACCGTGACTAAAGTAAAAAGATATGGGTTTAAAGTTGATCTTTGATCTAATCCAACAGAAATAGGAAAATACTTGGTTAAGCCACCTTGTGTTTGAACATAAGTAACAGCTCTTGCATGCATATCCTTAATGACTTGAATATACGCATTATTAACCCCTTTCTTTTCTAGAACTCTCCATAGCACTTCTCCTGGAACTTATTAAAAGCTTTCTCTAAATCAATAAATATCATATGAAGATTCTTCTTATTCTCTCTATACTTCTCCATCAAACCTCTCAATAAATGTATAGCTTCCATAGTAAACCTACTTGGCGTGAATCTAAATTAATTTTGAGAAAAATTAGTATCACGTCGTAACTTATGCTTCATAACTCTCTCCCATAGTTTTAAAGTATGACACATTAACTTAATTCCTCTATAATTCGTATAATCTTGTGCATCACCTTTATTCTTAAAAATATGAATCAACACACTCAGTCTCCACTCATCTGACATCTTTTTAGTCTTCAAAATAATATTAAAATGTTTGAAGAAGAACAACAACAACAACAACAAGCCTTTGTCCCACTACGTGGGGTCGGCAACATGAATCCTTTTTCTCCATTGTGTCCGGTTCAAAGTTAAATTCTCGTATTAAAATGTTTAGTAAGCCAAGAAATTCCTTCACCTCTTAAGCATTTCCACACATATATTGGAATGTCATCAGGTCCAACAGCTTTTTTATACTACATTTTTTTAAAGCCTCTCTAATTTTAGTTTTACTAATACGCCGATAAAAATAAAGATTTTTATTTTCATTTAGGATGCTAAGGTCACAAAAATCAATCGTATTCTCACTACATTTTTTAAAAAGTTTAATAAAATATCTCATCCATTTGTTGAATATCCTCTTCTAATAAAAGCACTTTTTGATCTTAATCCTTAATGCACTTCACTTGAACAATATCCTTTTACTACTCCTATCTCTTTGTTCGGCTAACTTATGCATATCTTTTTCGCCCTCCTTAGTATCTAATCTATTATATAAATTATTAAAAGTTAAAATCTTTGCATCACATATTACTTTGTTAAACTCTTTACAAGCCTCTTTATATCATTCTCAATTATCTGAGTTTTACATCTAAACTAATTTTTATAACAAATCTTCTTATTTTTATCTTTTCTTGTATATTTTGATTTCACCGCAAATTATTTTTACTATTAGGAGCTTTTCCCCTTGATACACCAAGCACATCTTTTCCAACATTCTTAATATCACCAGTTACTTTTTCTCATATAACATTAGCTTTCTCATGCACAAATAAAATCTTAAGATTCAGAATCTTACTCACAAAAATAATTTTGTTAATATTTTTTAAATGCCACTTTCTAATCCAAGAACAACGTTTTATTTTATTTTTTATATTTTGCCCATTCATCTTAAAATCCAGAACTAATAAGCGATGTTGGGTAACATAAACTTTCATTCGGAATAACTTTACAATCTTTGCAATCTAAATGATATATTTTTTTATCAAAAAATAATTAATGTGAGTTTTACTATAACCATTCTTATAAGTGATGAGATGCTCATTTCTTTTCTTACATAAAGTATTAACAATTATAAAATCATAAGCTATAGAAAAATCTAATATGGTTTTACCACCTTCATTAATCACTTCAAACCCATAACCATCATGCATGCTTTTAAAATCATCTACCTCTCTACCAACATGTCCATTTAAATCTCTTCTAATAAAAACTTTCTTGAAGAGGTATTTTTTATATTAATTATTCTAAGTTATTCCAAAATTTTAATTTTGAACATATATCTAAACTTACTTGAGGAGCATAAGCACTTACAATATTAAAAATCTTGACATCAACAACAATATTTAAATGTATAATTCTATCTTCAATCCTATTAATTTTTATAATATTATCCTTCAAACACTTATCTGTAATCACACCTATACCATTTATAGTACAACTCCTATCAAAATACCATAGTTTAAATCCTAAACTATCAATTGTCTTAGCTTTCTCTTCAACCCATTTAGTTTCTTGAATGCATATAATATTTATCTTTCTATGAATCATAATATTTGTTAATTATATTAATTTGTCTGTAAGGGAACCTATATTCCAAATTCCTATCATAATTTTAGTTTCATAGACTATCTTCTTTGCTTACATCCGTCCATGATGTTGGAACCCTTGCTTATTTAACACTGCACTCGGGCGCCCGATCAGTGACCCTTGCACACTTCTCTCTGTATTCAAGCCATACAATGCGTCGCTTCCAAGGAACGCCCTAGCTTTAATACAATGCATTGAAGGATTCGTGTTATGATTATTCAACAAGTTTTATGATAGTTGTTAATAGGTGTGTCAAAACAAGTATTTGGGTCGGGTTCGAGAACCCGAAATTGACCCGGGTCCAAACGGGTTGACCCTAACCTAACCTGATTTTGTAAAAAGGTCATAATTTCTAACCCGGAACCTAGCGGAGGTGGTGCGAGCATGGGTTCGACTGTCCCGGTGCAGTCTATGTGGATGAGAAAGTTGGAGGGCGGGATCAAGCGCGACCGCATGTGGAGCACTACAGACGAGCGCAACAGCGTGAGCGCGGGCGGGCACGAGCACTGCATGCAAGCTCGAGATCACTGCAGGCCGAACCCGAGCATGGGATTGCAATAAGCTGAACCCGAACTCAGGTCATTTTCGGGTTGATTTTGGGTTTTTGGTCAACTCGAATCAAATCCGATTTTAGAAACGGGTCAAAAAATGAAACCCAAACCCGACCCGTCTGGCAAACGAGTTGACCATAACCCGGAATTTTTCTGGTTCGGTCTAGGTCGAGTTTCGGGCCGTGTCAAATTTTGACACCCCTAGTTGTCGACTACATAACACAAACCTCCACATTTCTCATCTAGGACTTAGGAGAAAACTCAATGTGATGCCTATCAAACTGCAAACTCAATGTTTATTATTAATGAGTTTGATTTTAAGTAATTTTTTGTTTGATTAATGGATGGATCAATACAAGATCAGCAGAAAATTTGCTGAACTTAGCATTCACTAATGTATAACAATAGCAACGACATCAAGCCTTTATCGCACTATGTGAGTCAGCTACATGAATCCTTTTTCTCCATTGTGTCCTGTTAAGAGTCGAATTTGTATTTAAACCTAATAAATAATTAAATGATTCATGTCATGATTATGTTAGGAAACTCGTGTAGGAATCGAAGAGGACTTGGTTGAAATTTGAAATTTCAGCAAGGTGGAAACAGAAATTGAAATAAATATTGTGGCAAAACACTAGGGAAACTTAATAATTGATGAAAAGTGGAAGAAAACAAACAAGATATAATGAATCTTTAATTCGAGAGGAAGATTCGGCTCTCCCAATCCCTAACCGACGGCTAGAGCCTAAGCAAACCTAAGAGAAAACCCAAATTCAGCAAAAATAAAGATACCCCTAATCCTAGCCTCCAATTCCTCCATAAGCATACAATTAATTTAGTAAACTACCCAATCAACCCTTGTAATTTGAATTTCCCTCCTAATCCCCCTTAATTTCCTCATATAATTGCTTTTACATGCTGCTGGGCCCCACAGGGAGCGAGGCAGAGGCTGCCTGGGCGAGATTCTTTTTCTTGAAATAAAATAAGGCCGGTCCCTACTAGACAGGCTGGACCGGTCTAACAATACCCCCTTCTCAAAGACTCACTTTGTCATCAAGGTGAAAATATGAGAACTGATGCTTCACCCTCTCATACGGCTCCCAGGTGGTATCATAGTCAGGTATGTTCCTCCATTTGATCAACACTTTCTTGACCCCTCCTTCTCCTTGTCGTACTCCTTTTGGCTCCAGTGGTTCCAACACCACCTCCAAATCCTCAGTCAGTATCACTGGTAAATCTTGTTGGCTAACATCCTCTGTCTGTAGGGCCGTAGTTTCAAGAACACCATATCCCTAACTTCGAACTTGATGTTCTTCCTGTGTCCATCTGCTTGCTTCTTCATAATTTGCTAAGCCCTCAATAAGTTCCTCTTCAATTCATCCAACACCCTATCTCTTTCCTCTAAGTATTGCTCTACTGAAGAGACTGGTGTGCTACTCTGCCCAACATGCACCAAGTGTGGAGGTCTCTTCCGTACAACACTTTTAAGCGAGTCATTTAAGAAGCTGGATGATATGAAGTATTGTGCCAGTACTTTGCCCATGCTAGCCACTTAGCCCACCTAGGTGTCTCTAAAGTAAAACATTGTAGGTAAGTCTCCTGGCTCCTATTTATCACCTCCGTCTGCCCGTCTGTTTGAGGGTGGTACGTGGTGCTCCTCTTCAGCATTGTTCCCTGCAGCCTGAATAACTCTCTCTAGAAATGACTGAGAAACACCTTATCACAGTAAAAAACTATCGACTCCGATATCCCATGCAATCTAACCAACTCCCTGATGAATGAGGCTGTCATTGTAACTGCTGTGTAAGGGTGTCGTTAGGGAATGAAATGAGCATACTTGCTCAATCTGTAAACCACTGCTAGAATAACCGTAAACCCCTCAGATCGGGGTTGCCCATCTATGAAATCCATGGTGACCTCCTCCCATACTCTATCTAGAAGAGCTAGGGGCTAAAGAAGTCATCCTGGAGCCATAGCCATGAACTTGTTTATCTAATATACCTCACACCTAGCCACCATCTCATCCACATCCCTATGCATCCCCTTCTAACACAATTCTGCTACCAATTTCCTATATGTTTCTGCACACCCGAATAGCCCCCCACAACGCTCCCATGAAACTCCTACAGCAAGTGGGGAATATGAACCGAGGTCCTTGGCAGCACAAACCTCCTTTAGTATAGTAGTCTATCTTCTTTTAGGGAATAACCTGGGTGTTTATCCTCATTCTTTAGTAGATCCATCCTAATCTTCCTTAGCTTTTCTTCCTACACACTTTTCTCTTTTAAAGCCCCCTAATCCACCATCATTGGTATCGAAATGGCCATCTCCTGGAGCTCCCCTGTACATCTGGATAAGACATCAGCCGCCTTGTTTTCTAATCATGGCCTGTACTGAATCTCAAAGTCATAACCAAACAACTTTGACAGTCACCTCTGATGCTCCCCGGTCACCATCATTTGTTCTAACAAGTACTTCAAGCTCCTCTAGTCTGTCCTGACAATAAAATGTCAGCTTACTAAGTAAAGGCGCCACTTCTGAATGGCTAACACGATGGTTATCAGCTCCCTTTCATAGACTAATTTCAGCCTAGCTATGACTGTTAACACTTGGCTGAAGTAAGTTATGGGTCTATGATTCTACATGAGCACTGCTCTCAATCTATACCCAGGTGCATCCGTCTCTACTATGAAAATCTGGCTGAAATTAGGTAAAGCTAGGAATTGTACCGTGGTCATGGCCTTTTTCAACCTCTCAAAAGTCCGGGTAGCCGCCTCCTCCCACAAGAAATTATCCTTCTTCAACTGCTTTGTCAGTGGCCATGCTATGGTTCTGTATCCTCTCACAAATCTTCTGTAATATCTCGTCAATCCTAGGTAGAGACCATTTCAGCAGTGCATAAATCTTGGCTTGATCGGCGGCTAATCCCTCTTAAGATACCACGTGCCCCCCAAGTGATCCATACTAGCCTATGCAAACAACACTTCTTCAGGTTGACTCTCATCTTTGCTCTTGTGACACTCTTAAGACCACCTATAAGTGCTCCAAATGCTCCTCCTCTGATCTGTTGTATACTAGGATGTCGTCAAAGAAAATCAATATAAACTTTCGGAGGTATGGTCAGAATACCCTATTTATAAGGGACTGGAAAGTTGCAGGGGCTTTGGTGAGGCTGAACGACATCACTAAAAACTCATAGTATCCCTCATATGTCCTGAATGCAATCTTCTGGACATTCTCCTCTCTCATTTTGATCTGATGCTATCCCGACTTCAGATCCATCTTCGTGAACACCATTGCTCCACACCGCTCATCTAGCAGCTCATTGATCACCAGAATGGGGTACTTGTCTGGCACAGTCTCCTTATTCAGGACCCAGTAGTCCACACAGAATCTCCAGCTCCCATCCTTCTTCTTGACCAGTAGGACTGGGCTAGAAAAAGGACTCACACTCGGCCTAATGATACCTGCCTCCAACATCTCTTAGATCAGCTTCTTAATCTCGTTCTTCTGAATCTGAGGGTAGCGGTAAGGCCAGACACTAATTGGTGACACCCCCTCCCTCAGGGTGATGGTGTGCTTCTGCTCCCTTGGTGGTGGTAATCCTTGAGGTGGATGAAAGACCTCGCTGAACTGCTGTATGAGTTGCTATACTGAAAGGGGAATGCCCCCATCTTCTTCCAATCTGATCCCCTTTAAGCTTTGTAGCTTCACTAGGAACCCTCCTCCCACCTCCTGAATGGTCCTTTTTATGGTCTTAAGAGACACCATGACTTTGGACAACCTTGCATCTCCTCTGATCACCACCCTTCTGCCCTCCACCATCAGCTTCATCGTCAGTGCTCCCTAGTTGACCTTGGTTTCCCCCAAAGTTTGTAGCAATTTCATCCTTAATATGACATCACTTTTTCCCAAACTCTAATGGAAGGAAGTACTCCCTCACTTGGATCACCTGAATGGTCAAAACCACTACCTATGCCCCAGTGTGTACATCTCATCACATCTGAAGCACAGTCCCTTTTCCCTCTTCTCCTGCTGCTCCTTCTCAGTGAACTTTTTGAAAATTTCCCCAAATCCCCCTCCTATAGGCTTCTCCTTTGGGGCCTCACGAAGGCTTCTCGGTGCTAGCCCCTTGGGTGCTAAAATAGTGGTGGTCATCTTATGTGAATCTCCTGAATTGCTACCTCTGGACCCCCTCTCTAGGTGCTTCTGATCTTCCACCAACTGGGCTAGCTCTATAGCCTCCCCCAAGTCACGAGGCCTCATCACTTTAACTGCCGCCCTGATATCTGGTTTGATCCCTTCATGAAGTTTCCTCCAGCACAGTCTTAGAAAGCCAGTCCAGCCAAATAGCTAGATACTCAAATCTCTCCTGATACTCCACGATAGAGCCTTCCTGTGTCAGAGTGAATAACTACTCATAGAAGTTTCCTTCCCTGCTAGTTCGGAAACGTTCCAACAAGCAGTCATTGAACTCCCTCCAACTCCGTATAGGCTGTCTCATGTCTCTCCGTTGGTACCAGGCCAAAGCCTTCCCCTCCAAACACAAGCTAGTTGTTGTCAGTCTCTCTTCCTCCATCAACCCATTGATGGCGAAGTACCTCTCCACCTTATAGATCCACCAATGTGCATCCTCTCCTTCAAAGATACGCATCTTCAACTTCCTTACCCTTGGATCACCTCTATTTCCCCTGAATCCTACATAACCACCCATTCCTCGAGGTGGTGGATCCCCCCCCCCTCCCCTGCCCTTCTTGCAAAATCAGCCCCCGTCCGTTCATACCCACTGCTCATATCCTCCATAGAAATAGGTTTTAGGGGAGGCATCCCATTCTCTCCCTCCAAAACTTCTACCTCTTGATTTTCCCCTCTCCTTGTCAAATTTGAATTTCCACCACGCCCTTGATCGTCAGTTGCTCCCCTTGCCTTCGATGACGTCGTCTTAGGCTGGGCCTCAAGCAACTTTTTCAACATTTCTTCCATGACGGTAAACTTCTTATCCATCTTTTCCTGGATGATTGAAAACTGATTTTCAAATTCAAAAATCTTCTCCACAAAATCTGATTTTAATTGTCCCATCTCTTCTTCCAATACTTTCATTTTTCTCTCGGACATAGGTACCACGAATCGATGGGCTCAATATCAAACTCGTGTAGGAATCGAAGAGGACTTGGCTGAATTTTGGAATTTCAGCAATGTAAAAATAGAAATCGAAATAAATTTTGTGGCAAAATACTATGGGAACTTGATAATTGATGAAAAGTGTAAGAAAACAGACAAGATACAATGGATCTTCAATTCAAGAGGAAAATCCAGCTCTCCCAATCCTTAGCCGGTGGCTAGAGCCCAAGCAAACCTAAGAGAAAACTCAAATTTAGCAAAAATAGAGAGATACCTAACCCTAGCCTCCAATTCCTCCATAAGCATATAATTAATTTTGTAAAATAACCAAACAACTCTTCTAATTTGAATTTCTCTCCTAATCCCCCCTTAATTTCCTCATTTAATTGCTTTTACATGCTGCTGGGCCTCATAGGGAGGGAGGTGGAGGCTGCTTGGGCGGGATTCTTCCGCATGGAATAAAAGAAGACCGGTTCCTCCTGGACTGATCTAACCGATTATCCAACAAGTTTTATGTTGGCTGTTGACTACCTAACACAACATTCCATTTTTTCTCGTCCAAACAGTGTTAAGCATTCAATAATGTAGTGTTGTTAAAATCCTAATTAAGTATTTTATTGACAAATTTGTCCTAAAACACTCTGCTCCTCTTGGATGCTCTGGACAAAGTAGATAAATGTTCTAAAGCAGGAAGCACTCACTTTAGTTGAGCGTCCTTTAGTTTTGTGTTGATGTTGTAATGCATGAAACAAAATCATTACTATCGCAGGGAGTGATAGAAATTATAAATATTAGGCATTTACCTTCGTGACAAAATGACAATATGAGCTCCTCTATAAGTTGGTCAATATCCGAATGACATCAGAGAGATGGCGCACCCACAAAATGGGAATTATTCAAGCACATTCTTCATATTAAGGAAAATGAGTAAATGATCTCTATAATTGTTAGATTTGTCCATTTTTGTCTCAAACATATCTAGGTGTTCAATCTAATCGCTAAACTTATCAAAACTAAACCAATTTGGTCCTACTATTAACAATTGTCTTTTCTTTTGACTGAAATTGATGAAGGAAAGCATTTCATGAGCGCATTTTTACTTCCAGGGTCAAGCTCACTAGCTATACTAGCTCAAACTAATGATATTGACTCTAAAAATTCAGACTTAGAAAGCTTTCCACCAATTTTGTCCCCAAAGTTACGTAGTTACACTTATATTGCACTTAAAGGAATTATACACACAACTTGTACTCACTAGATTGTAGCTAAAAAAATATTTAAGCCAAAAAATTGAATGACATGTTTCAGATCAACTATGTATAGACTTGTCATAACTTAGGTTGGTAGATAAGGTTGATCAATCCCAATTGCAGATTAAATTACTTCCTAATTTATTTTAAAATTTTCAAATCAATCGAAAAAAAATTCAATTTAATTTAAACATCCCACCAATTTGTTAGTACAGATACAAGTGAACCCCGCTTGCAACAACATAAAACCCATAGATACAAAGCCGTAGGGGCTACTTTGCCAACTCACAATTGCACATGAAAACCTACAAGTTACGCCACTGCCTTAATTCGATAACAAGAAATAAAGTAGCTGCCTCCATAGTTGATGTAACAAATAATTCCATGCTCTAACACCTTAACAAATTGATTTTACACTAACAAAAGGAGAAATCAAGAAAAGCCAAAAGCCACCAGTTAGCCATACCATATCAATCTACCTAGCTTAGAAAAATTAGACTTTAAGTAGTTATAACTGTTTATATATATTTTTTTTTTTTGAGAAATGCATAAGCAATTTTATTGAAAAGAAAGCTATTACAAACTATCAAAAGAAACACATTCCTCCTTTAACAAACATACAAAAGAAGGAGGAATCTACATAAACTAATATCATCCCAACAAAAATCAAAGTTAAGAGCAATATTAGCACAAAGATCAGCTAACTTATTACAACATCTATCCACCCAATTAAAAATAACAAAGTCAAAACCCCTCAACCCATAAGAAGGATCCAAGTGCTCATTTCCAATAACACCTTGATAATTTTTGAAAGACGAAGAAGCTTGATGACATTAGCATTATCACCTTCAACAATGATCCCTTGATACTCTAGCATCCATTTTTGCAAGAAACGGTTCAACGTTTGAACAGAAAACAACTCCAATTGCTAAACGTCCCAATGAATCGTACTAAAGCCAGAAGCAAATAAAAATCTCCCTCCATGGTCTCTAAAAACTCCTCCAATACTTGCCTTGTATGATGAGACCAAGCATATATCCTCATTCACCTTAATCCAATCAGGAGGAGGATGATGCCAAGATTTCTTGAACAGCCCATAAGACTAATTAGCATCCCAGGATCCCGATGAAGATTTAATTAAACCTTGAAAACTGGAAATAGAAGCCATACTGATTGAATTAGAAGCAATAAAGGTGTTACTATCTTCACCATCCCCATGAATTCCTTTGCATCTAGACTTTCATGAAAGAAAAACAGCAAAATATTTTACCCAACATATTATGAATAGAAGCACTCCTATCCAGCCATCTACAACAATCAACAAATGAATCAAAGACAAGGATAAAAAAACCCCAAGTATTCAGAATCCGAATGATCTCCAGCAATTTGCAGCATCCCACCATCACATGCTCATAATCTTCAATCTCCATACAACCTCTAGGACAAGAACTATTTTCACACATCCTTCTTTGTTGTAGAAAATGGAATGTAGGAATTGCATTATGAAACACCCTCCACCAGAATGTTTCTACCCGAGAGTTGAGTTTCAGCTTTCTCAACCAACCCCAATGATGATCCACTGGATTATTAGAGACCATAACATGATAAATAAGACCAGAAATAGTCTTACCAGAAATTTGGTATATCAGCTCCACTTGATCTTCAAGAAGATTTGAGTAGATTTTCGTTTTACTGATCAGCAAAACAAGCTCCTCTCCAAAAAACATTCTCAGCCTCTCCATGTCCCATACACCATTGAAAATGAACTCCTCTACCAACATTTCAAGATCAACATCCTTAGAAACAAAAGTTGGCCAATTCATGATGCTCTTATCAAGAATTCAAACATCCTTAAGCACATATGTAGACCTCCCATCCACCACTCTCCATCTGATAAGAGGATCCAGAGCACTAGCACCATCAGCTATAATCTTCCATGCTGCAGAAACTGACTCCCTCAGACCAGAATTCCAACATCTTGTACCATACCTAATGGCCAAGGTCTTATGTAACACAAAATTACTATCATCAAGATAGTTCCAGGCCAACCTTGCTCGCACCGGACCCACCATATTCAAACAAGAATGAAGACCCCGTCCCCCCATATGAACTGGTTTGCATAAGGCATCTCAATTTGCCTAATGAAAACCATTCTTTCCATCCCGTTTATGCCAAATAAAATTCCTACACATCTTGTCAATGTCACCAAGAATACTTTTAGGAATAAGAGCATGAGTAGCTTGAAAAATTGGAAGAGATAAAATGAATGATTTAATAAGAGTAATCCTCCCAGCCAAGGATATAAACTTATTACCCCAAGCATTAAGTTTCCCCAAAGTTTTCTCCAATATACCATGAAAATCAGCACGAACAAGCCTTCTTAAAGCAATCTTCACACCCAAATAATCCATCTCTTTCATAGTTCTAAGGCCCATAATGCGAGCTATAATCCTCCTCTTCCTCTTCTTGAAAGCCTTACCAAAAAGCACCACCGACTTCTGAGTATTAATAGTCTGACCCGACCAAGCACAGAAATCCAAAAGAGACTTCCTAACCTCTTTTACGATTTTAATGTTGGATTCAGAAAACATGACTATATCATCTACATATAATAAATGTGATATTCTAGGAATACTAGAATGCAATTTTATACCCACCAAATCACCTTTATGAATCAATGAATTAGATAACAATTGTGAGCATAAAATGAACAAAAACGGAGATAGTGGACATCCTTGACGGAACTCACTCTTGGCCATAATCCACTTGGAATAATTTCCATTAATCAGAATAGAAAACTTAGCATCCACAACACAATCCATGATCAACTTAGAGAACTTCATGGGGAAACTGAAATACTTCAAGATCTGCTCCAAAGTAGACCAGCCCATACAATCATAGGCTTGCTCCATATCAATTTTGAAAGCCACCAAGCCTTTAGTAGATTTAGAAAACCTAAACCTGTGAAACACTTCATGAGCCATTAGGATATGATCTGAAATTGAACGACCCTTCAAGAAAGCCGCTTGCTCTTTGGAAATAAGCCTCGGAATCATGCCCTGCATCCTATTCAAGAGAATTTTAGCCACCAACTTATAAATAGATTTACACAAGCTAATAGGCCTGAAATGAGCCGGAGATGATGGATTCTCAATTTTAGGAATTAACACCACCACAGTTTCCTTCCAATTTGCATCCACAGATCCCATAGAAAACACATGATAAATAGCATTCCAAATGTCATCTTTAATGATAGGCCAATAGCTCTTAATGAAAGAATAGGATATACCATCAATACCAGGAGATTTAAGACCTTTCAGCTCGCCAACCACTCCCATAACTTCCTCCAAAGTAAGTTCAGCATCCAGCAAAAGTCTATCTTCATCAGTCAGGACATTAAGGTTGGAAGGCCACCCCTCTAACCTACAATCCCTATACTGCCATTTGTTTTTAAAAAAATCAAAAAAGATTTCCTCAATTTGATTTTGTCTTCAACCATAAACCCATCCTGATTTCTAATCTTTGAAATCCAATTGACTTTCCTTTTGCCGTTAGCGTAAGACTTAAAAAATCTTGAATTAATATCTCCTTCCTTCAACCAGTTAACTTTGGTTCGCTGCCTCCACCAAGTACTTAAATGTGCCAAAGTGCTATTAAGTTCATTCACTTTAGAACGAAGCATCCCAATTTTCACATCAGAAAGGCCACCCACATTAGCTTCCTGCATTTGCAAATCCATAATTTCCTTTTTCAGATTCTCCTTCAATACATTAAGATCCCTGAGCTTAGCTTTACTCCAGAAAAATAAAGCTTTCAAAGACCTCTTAAACTTTATATTAAGAACTTCAGAATAGCTCCCATAAGCTCTCTTATTCCAGGTTTTAAACACAATAGAAGCCGAAGCAAGATAAGACGCCCAAGCCTCTTCAAATCTAAGAATCTTCTTTCTTTTCGGAATTTGGCTCAACAAGTTTAATAAAATAGGACAATGATCTTGGCTCAACAACTTCAGAGGCAATTCTTGCAAGATGCCTCACCATAAACAACTGAGAATAATCAATAGCCAAGGAATTCAGATAACACCTATCCAACCTCTCCATGATACGAGCACCACCATCTTTGTTGTTACACCAAGTAAATCTAGGCCCCATAAAAACAGCTTCATGAAAATCATTATTGGTTAAGAACGTCTTCATATCCTTGGAGCCTTGAGTAAACAAAAACCTCTTCCCACCCTTCTTATCTTTTTTGGCCAAAAGACAATTGAAATCTCCACCCATAATAGAAGGAACATCTTTAGAAGAACATGATTCAATATCACTCCAAAGTTCTCTCCTCCCAAGCACATCTTTACTACCATAAACCGTCGAGATCCTCCACACCCCCCTCTTATGAATATAAAGATCACCAATAATGCATTGAGAAGAAGATTTAATCAAAGAGAACGAAGCCAGATTGGATCTCCAAATAACCAAGATCCCTTCTGACAACCCATTCGAAGGGACATAACAAAAGTCCCAATCAACACCAATAAGCAAATTAACTTCCTTTCTATTAATAGAAGTCAATTTAGTTTCCAACAACCCCACAAACATCACCTCATTATCCTTCACAAATTCCTTCAAATAAAGAGAAGCTTTACTCTTCCTAGCTCCTCTACAATTCCAAAAAACAATAGAAGCCATTAATTATGAGAAGGGGAAGAGTTCCCCACCTTTTCTTTCACCTCCCCCTCAAATCTTCTACTTCTAAGGGACAACTTAATAGGACCCAACCCTTTAAGTTGTTTAGAAAGCTTCCTCATAACACATGAACAACTCCCATCCTTTCCTCCAGATATCTCCTTCAAACCAAAAGTATCTCCTTCTGGAGACGGCTCACCACCATCTACATTTTTTTCCAGCTCAACCACCCCATTACAACCCTGAATAAACTCCCCCTCTTCACCAATATCACATAAAGCATCATACTTATTATTAACTGAAGGAATATATATATCTTTAGAAATCATACCACATTCAAGGATGGTTTGATCTTGAGAATCCCGAGCAACAGCCTCCACTGTATTTAAAGAAGGGGCATCCTCTAAGCTTGAATCAACAGCTATTACTTAGACAAATCAGCTCGACCATCATCCTCCGAAGTCTTTAACATAGGGTTCACCGAAACCTGCTGAGGAGGTCTTCTAGACCCAAACTTCATAGTCTTCTTCCTCCCATAGTTCACATGGACCCAAGGTCCATATCCTTCTAAATCAGCTCCTTTATCACCAATCACTTTATCAATAATAGCTGGTCTAGACTGTGGAACCTGATCTGGATGAATCATACCAGATTTAGCATTATGCAAAGCAGTATCTTGCACACTCTCCACTCTTGCCTCCGAACAATCTTTCTTAACATGGCCAATCCTTCCACAATTGTAACAAAATGAAGAGATCCTCTCATATTCAATTTTTTGATAAAATTTACCATAGCAACCTTCAACCCAAACACCAAGGGGAAGCTTATCCTCCAACTTGACCCGAACACAAACCCTTGCAAACTCCCTCCTACTCCATTGAAACATGCTTCCATCAATCAAATACGATGTGCCCACCTTTGCTGCAATCCTACACACATTGATCTCATCCCAACAATGAAGAGGTAAGTTCGGCAATCTAATCCATATTGGAGCTGATAATCCTTTTAAGGAAGAGGTGGAAAATAAAGGCGACCATCTATCCAACCCAATAATATGTCCATTGACATACCAAGGCCCATTATTTAGAACTGACTCCAAAGCTTGTTCGTCATCAGAAGCGCATAAATTCCATCCCATACCAAGCACCGTAATGTTGAACTTCCTAAACTGAGACCACTGTCTCCTAAGTTCCGAACTAACCAGATGAAGAGGTACATAATCTCCAAAAACCTTGATTACTAGAGCGTTGTTAAGTCTCTTCACATTTTCCATTTCATTTTTAACATTCAATTTCACCGTCGAACCATCATTAGACAAGCAAGAGCCATAATCCAGATCAATCACACGAATATTGTCCTTCTTCTTCCACACATTCTGCAACCCATTACCACTAGGGTCTTTGGGCATTACAACTGAATCAACATTGATTCTAGCAGCATCCAGCTCTCCATCTTCACAATGTCGAACTGAGATCAAATCCTCCACCACCTTCCCGTAATCTAATCCTCCAGCCAAAAAATCAATTTTGGAGGAAACAACACTGCCTTGACTAACACCACCAACTGAACCAGCAACAATTTCCGGAATACTGTTATTAGAAACCAAAAAAGCCTCCTTAGAACCCGAAATACCTCCTCCCACAACCAAAGAATCCTTACCAGCAGTCTTCGAACCAGAGGAAGACGAGGCCCCAACATTCTGATCCACATTATCAATTGAATTTTAGGGAAAAACTTAGGAATCTTGAATTCATTATCAATAAAAATCTCCTTTCCTTTACCCATATCTGGAACAATTAATTTGGAAGACATCAAACCACCCTCATTGATCACCAATGATCCGCCATTCTTCTTCTTTACTCTAGCATCTTGAATAGAATTATTGAAACTAACCATTGAAGATCCATCACCAAAAACTTGAAGGGAACGAACAGAACCTACCGTATTGCCAGTAGGTGGAGGTCTAGGGTTACCAGGAACCATCGGAAGAAGGTGTCCGGTGACCAGACGTCGCCATTGGACAACCCCTAAAAACCCGCAAAACAGAAATTTGAAAATCGCAGCTTTCTCTCTCTAGAATACCAGACTCTCTCTCTCTTCCTTTCTTGCAATCTTTTTTATTAGAACCCCTGTAGAAATGATTATATAACTGTTGATATTCATAAAGCAATATTGGACAAATTTTGCGCTCCTTGCAAAGAAAGTCATAAGTCACCATAAATAAATATGCCACGCTAGTGCACTAGCTAAGATTAAAATCCACCGTTAGTGGTGATATGATCACATTATCTAAATTAGCCTCATGAACAAGTCATAAAAAAGTTTTTGGTAGAGAATTAGATGTTTACTCACAAGGAAGAGTTGGAAAAAGAGAAAAATCAAAGAGAATTGCTAGTATACTCATGAAAAAAGATCAAATTAGGCATATTGGAAATTGATTTGTACTATAATATACTAGAATTTTTAATTTATAGGCATTAGTTCCAAAGCATTAAAAAATTTTAAATGGTCTTAAGTTTCCTTGCATTCAATTTCGTAAAGATTCATGATAGAGGTATTTCTGGACTTAGACACACCTTGATTATATTACCATATTCAAATTCCATGTGCTTTCTGTTCACATCAGGAGGCAACATGTAATTATCATAATTTTTAGACAATTTTCTACAAACAGCCTAATGCAAATCATGCATATTTTGTGCAAATGATTGTGTAAAGGCGGTTGGATGAGATTTTATAAAGCGGTCAACAAGCCCTCTAGGCCTTCTATATTGATACCTTGTAACAATCTCAAATGGATACATGCCTGCAGATCTATTGACAAATAAAGTGTATGCAAACTCAATTATAGACGATACCAAATCCCACCTAGATGCATAATGATGTCTAACAAAAACATGAAAACTATTTTGAGAGTTTGAAGATTGTGAAAATTGTCATGGAGTTTTTTATAATTAATTATAATTATTAGGAGAGTATCATAAATTAATTAAATCAATTATGTAAGCTTTAATATTACTATTATATTTGCATGAAAGATTGAAAAAATCATTTTGTGAGCTTTAATAATATTATCATTATATTTGCATGAAGGCTTGAAAATCCTGCCACCATGACAAAATTTGGCAAAGGTAGATTGATGCAGGACTAACATGTTTTGAACAAAAGTTAGGAGTTGCACGAATTATTTTAGGAGCAATTACTTGATTATATTACTAGTAAACTAGAACGATAAACAAAACAAATGAGGGGTGCTTGCGTTTAGGCCAAACCACATTAAAAGAGCTTGAATCAAACAAAAAGCTTATAAAATCAAATTAAAGCTAACATGGTAAATGTTCATTCATAATCACTTAATTAACAACGAGATTAATAGCAAAGAAAGTGCACTCAATAAAACCCTACGTTTACTAAGCTTTAGCAAGATTAAGCGGAGCGATCCCTTGCGTTTCTGTCACCACCGACAAGGTTAGAGAACAACGAAGTAATTGAAAAAGGGAAGAAAAGTCAACCCTTATGTGGTGGGGAACCGTCGCCGGAGGAAGTCCTTTGGTTTGCTAATGGTGCCGGTGATGATTTGTAGAAGACGATGGATGCAGTCTTTGAAGGGAGACGATGAAATAGTCGGAAGGATGGCGGGTGTGAAGCGACCGACGATAGTCCACCTTTCTTTGAATCTTTGGTCGTCGATTGTATCAATCAAGGGGATGTGGATCTGCCCGAAGTATTCTTCGACGGTGGTTTCGTAGTCAAATCCTACGTCGAAGAAGGGGGAGCGGAGTATGTCAATGTTGTCTTGAGCATCAAGCACCAAGCCCGAATCCCAAGGGCGGGCTTCCATTCGTAGCGATTGGGCCGGAGGATTGTTGAAGACGACTGGCCCTTGCTGTCCTTGAAATATTGTTGCGAGGGAGGAAGAGTTTTCCCTAGAAATCCAAGGAAAAGTGGGAGGAGAGGGTGGCCGGCCAAGAGGGGGTGGGTTGGGGAATTAGGGTTAGGGTTTAGGAGAGGGTTAGAGTTTCCAAAATCTGAAATTATTCTCAGATTTTGAAATTGGGAGGGAACTAGGATAGGAAATTAAAATTAATGGGAGGGGGAAGATTGGAGAGAGAGAGAGAGAGAGAGAGAGAGAGAGAGAGAGAGGGGGCGGGCTATGGGTAAGGGCCGACGGCTTTAGAAGGGGGAGAGAGGGGTTTGGGATTTAATTAGAGGTTGCCTAATTTAGAATAAATAAATTAGGAAGGCTCTAATTAATCCAATTTGATTTTAAATTCAATTAGAATTACATTAGGCAACTTTCAAAAAATAGAATTAGTAATTTTGGAAAGTATCCAATTTGAATTCACATTGATTTCAAATTTATTTGACTTTCCAAAAATACGACAATGTAAATTAGGAAACCCAAATAGAGAGGGAGGGGTGAGGGGCCGGTGGCTTGGGGGTAGGGTGGGGGCTTGGGTGGCCGGCGGTGGTGAGGAGGAGGGGCTTGGCCGTGAGGGTGGGGAGGAGGAGCTAGGCCGTGGGTGGTGGGGGCTGCCGTAAGGGTGGTGGTGAGGAGGTGGGGAAGGAGAAAATGAAGGGAAATAAGGGTAAAGACCAAGAGCTCACCAAGGTGGCTGTTGGGTACTCCAATGGAGCCTCTCCTAGGCCTCTTTCTTCCTCTCAAGCTCACAAACCATGAACTCAAAGAAATCTGAAGTAATTTTTTTGATTAAACATTCATTACCCAAAACAATACCATGGTGGCTTTTAAATAGTCTCAAACAAAAGACCAACGAAAAGACAAACATGCCCTCTTGGGCTTACAAGCAAACCACCCTCAAGTAAGGGTACAACGGTAACGAAATAAAAGAAAACAATAACATAATTAAACTCAAAAATATAAAGACTCGATCGTGGCCGTAGATCGACGACCACGTCTCCGGTAGACTTTCCAAGTGTGGATGTCCTCATCATTCTCCCGGGGTGGAAGAAAACTCGACTTCGTCGAGTATCTCTGGTGCTGTCGTAGAACTCTAATGCATTCGGATCCAGCTGCTATAACTCATCACGATCCAACCAAGTATCCTCCGACTCGGGTTTACCTTTCCACCTGATCAAATATCTTCGTCGTCCCCCTTCCTTTGTAGAGATGATTTCATCGCTCAAGATCGTGTCCACTTTATCTGCTATGGGTGATTTAGGAATATCTGGGAGTGGGGGTAGGTTAGGGATCTCACAAGGTGGGGTCACACAAGGCTGTTGTGTAAGTGGGTTTGGCGGATTAAAATCCGGACCTTCATATGCCACTAGATCTTCTATGTTAAAAGAGGGATTGATGTTGAACTCCGTAGGGAGATCTACTACATAAGCATTATCATTGATTTTCTTAAGTATTTTGAATGGACCAGCACTTTTGGCATGCAGTTTCTTAACCGTTCCTTGTGGGAACCGTTCCGGACTAATCCGCACCATCACGGAATCATCAACCTCAAAAGTTTTAAATTTTCGTTTCAAATCAGCACGTAATTTATAATCAGTATTGTTCTTTTCAATTTGTCGTGCAATTTCCTTATGAAGTTCATGCAAATGTGATGCAAATGATGATGCAGACTCAGAAATCCTATACCTAAAACACATAGGAATGAGATCTAAAGGTTGCCTATGTTTGTACCTGTACACAATCTCAGAAGGACTTAGGTCAATGGTTCGGTTAATAGAATTGTTATAAGCAAACTCAGCAGTGGGTAAGATAGAATCCCAATCCTTAACGTGCTCACCAACCAGAGACCTTAACAGATTACCTACGCTCCTGTTTGATTGAAAAAAATATAGTTTTGAAAAGTATTTAATTTTCTTTGGGAAATGTTTAATTTATGGAATTTAAATTTTATAATCGAACACTTATTATGAATGATATATCATCTCGAAAGGTGAACATATCGTTCCCTAATAGGTTCAGATTACAAATCTTTGAATTTATCTGATTATCGTAGTCAAACTCGAGGAGAAACAACAAATGATCTCAAAAGATCAAAATGATGTTAAATCCAATGTTTAACTATAATAATCTATTAAAGAGATCATTAATTTCATAATCAAGATCACGATAATAGAACGATATATCTTTCCAAGGAAAGAGGATATCGTCTATTATCGATCATTTGAAAATGAGGATAATGATCATTGTCTTTTGAATTTCCCAAAGATAATTAATTAAAGGTTTTGAAAAAGTTTGATTTTGAAATCTGGTCTGGGTTTCTAAATCTCCTACGAGCGCAAGCCCTCGTAGTTAATTACATCGTAGGAAACCAGGAAATTTCCTACGAATACTCTCGATTAAAATAGCGATACGAATTTCATTTAAGATTTTCAAAGATTGATGTCAAAGGAGGTTAAGGACTGGGATTTCAAGTGAGAATAGTTCAAGGTTGAGCACTTATTTTTGGAGTCAAAGGAAGAAGAGTAGGAGGTGTTTTGAGATTCTGAATTGCTTCAGAAACACCCCAACCTATCCTAAGTGTTGGGCTTGAATTGGATTGAAAGATATTTTTAATTTGGATGGTCAATTTTATTAGAATGTGGGAATTAGATTCCCGGAAGATTGAGGTCTTAAGATTGAACATTTGCCTCAGAACCTAAGTCTAAAATGGGTACTGAGAATCAGTGACCCAGAACCTAGCTAATGCAATACAATCCTGGACTTACCCCGGCCTGGATTGGGGAGCCAGCTAAACCACCTAAACGCTTTTAAAAACCATGAGTCAAAGTCTTTATGAAAGAGTGATTAGGGATATTGATTAAGATTGGTTCAAAGAATTGGGGTCGACATCTAGAGCAGACCCTAATTGACCCCTTAACATATATTGGGTTAAATGCTTAAGCTAGAAATGCAATTAAAGATTTAGACTCAATTTTTCTTTATTTGTTACTAATGCAATGCATGCTAGTTGACTCGATGAAATGCTTAAATCAAAATGTAGCAGTTTTAAAATCAGGCTTAAAAATAGATTTTATCCTAGAGATTGCACAACATCCCCTTGGACAGAACTGCACCCTAATAGGTCAGGCGGTCTGTCAGAACCCGCAGGCGGGGAGGTGCCTAACACGGATGAGAAAAGTCAATATGTATGCATGAAAAACTCCCGGCGAGTCCGGGCTTACTTCTTAAGAACGTTAGAGTTTCTATCTGAGCTTAAAATTTTTAATTTTGTTTAAATAGAAAAAGTTAATGACCGTACCCTCACGAGCCTCTGATCGGGTTCCAGGCTAAATCAAAATCGACATGCAATAGCGCCAAATAAACTACTAAAAACATGTGGGTCCTTAATCGCAATCAACATCAAGTAATCAAATCAACATTTAATTAAATTAATTAAATAAATGCTCAAACTGAAAGTCCATAGGCAAGTGCCCTTAATAATACAACCCAGGGTCTGCAGTAAAGTAAAGTGGCCGGGTACCACTGACTACAACCCGGATTCTACTCCTAAGACTCAAGTGACTTTGAGATTTGAGATTCTTCTCGTTCTTCACTTCTTCGTCTCCTTAGAACTCCTTGGATCGTCGGGTCTGGATATCCAAATGAAAAGAAACTTCCCCTGAATAGGGGTGTTATCTTTTCTCTTTGGATATTTAAAATTTTTTCTAATTTGGATCTCCAAATGGATAGGAACTCTCCCCTAAGGGATGTTCCTTCCTCTTTGGATTCCAAATTGAATTTTTAAGCATCTCAATCTCAAATCACTTTAAATTTACAACTCAATTTACATCTCAAATTACATCAATTGAAATTAAAAATCTAGACTCAACAACCTGCAGGGTTATCCTAATAATCAGCAGTTTATATTTGACATCCCAAGCAGTTATATATTTGAAATTAAAATACTCAATCACAGCCACGCTTGGCCATGCTCTTTTTGATTTAAAGGGGGACTTAAGCAATTTTCTGGAGCACCTGTGCAATTTAATAATTATAATTTTGCCCCCTTTAATTTATGCCCTGTATGAGCATGGCCACCTGCATAAGATTGAATTAGTACAAATCGTCTCTAGCCTAGGGGTAAATCTAACGTACAATCAATCAACATCACAGAGTGCAGTAAATAAATAAACAAACACATCATTTCTACTATTAGCAAACAGCATGCAGTAAAAACTCGAAAACCCAGCACACAGCAGAAAAGTAAACACCGGCCTAGCCTAAGACTAGAGTTGGTTGTCCTAGCAAACCATCTAAAGTGTGTGAGGTAGGCTGTGTGGCTTTGATATGTCCTAAATAGGCAATTGATTGAAGTTGCTTAAAGTTCTAGTTGGTTGGAGGTTTAAGGGAAGATTTAATTTGAATTTAAATATTAATGACTTGAAATTGATCTTAAACTTGATTTTAATTGTTTATTGGATACCACCTTTGTTTCACACCGAGGCCGTGAAGTTTATTTCACCTTCCTTGGGGCTAATTTAATAGCCTCGTAGGCTTGGGTTACCCAGTGGTACCCGATATGATTAAGTGATTTGAGTTTGATTAAGGTTTAAAGGTTGATTAATTTTTAATTAGAATTGGTTGGTTGTTGGTTTTAATGTTGATTTAAAATTTTCTGGAGTTTTTAATGATTTATTGAATTTTGAAATTTTCTGGATTATTTTAATGATTTAATTCAAGGGTCAAAAGTTGACTTTTTGATTTAAAATATTTTCTGGAAAGTTAATATTTTATTAAAATACTAGACCTTAATACGATCAGTTAGACAGTAAGTATGCTGAAATTGGATTTTTCTACATTTTATTATGAAGGTTTGAAGTTTTGACTTGATTTTGAACTAAGTTTGACCAAAAGTTGATTTTTTCAAATTTGCTTGATTTCTGGAAACTTAATATTTTTAATAAATATTAGAGCTTAAGATGAGTTGTATGCCTTTGAGTTTGCTCAATTTGGGGTTTATTTGAATTAGTTATGAATTTTTGAAGTTTTGACTATTTAATGAATTATTTAATTATTTAATTAGAGACCGTTTTTATGATTTGAATCCAAATGACCTCCAAACTCCTTGAAATCAACTCCAAAGGTCAGGAATGACCTAAGGAGTGATCTCTAAGTGTTTGGAAATTTTCTAGAATTTTTAATTATTTTTAATTAATTAAATTAATTAAATATTGAATTTCAATTAAACTTAAATTAAACTTAATTTTGAAGTCCAGTCAAGGGTCTTTTATTTTTCATTGATTAAGGGTTTAATTCTGGTCAGTTTAAGGTATTATATGTAATTTTTGGATTTAATCTTGATTTATTATAATTTCTGGAAGGTTTAAAGGCTTAATTAAGGTTTAAACTTAATTAGGTTAATTAATGGGTTTAATGATTTCAAAATTCAGTGAAACTTTTCCTTAAGGCTGAGAGTGTCACTAAGTTTAAATGGTTTGAGTTTCAAGTCAATAGGAAGTGAATCCTAATTATTAAAATTTTCTAAGTTTTCTAGACTAAAAGTCCTTAATTATTGTTCCTAAGTGTCACTAGGTTGATTAGATTCAAATCAAAGTCACTAACCCTTAACATAACATGAATGATATGCACACATATAAACACAATCAATCCTAAGTCTAAGAGAGCCTTAAACTAAGTGGTGTGTGTATGTCCTAAACATGCAAAGACCAAAATGACTTGATTAATCAAAAGATAATCAATAAATAATTAACACATTAATTATCCATTGATTATTCGTCACTCCACATTAATTCTATTCAAACATGCTTAAACTAGGTTTAAAGTTCCAATGGATCTCTCAAATGTTTAAAATTTAAATATATATATATATTTTTTTAAAAAAAAAATATCTATGTAAACATATATGTAGATAAACATAAAATTAAAATTTAAAATACTCAAAATATTGTTAAAATAAATTTAATATTCAAATGAGAGATCCTCTGATTTTTTTTTTATAATTTGAAAATAAATACTCAATTTTGAAAATAATTAATTTAATATTTAACTAAATATTAATTAAATATTAAAATAATCAAATAACTCAAATTATTTAAAGTAAATTGAGTTTTAAATTTTAAAAAATAACTTTTAATTAAAACGTTTGTAATTTTAGAAATTTTAATATATTATTTAAAAAAAATAAAAAAAAAAAAATAAAAATTTGAATTCATTTTGAATTTAATTTGAACTTAATTTGAATTTTTAAAGCTTAAAAGGAATTAAATTACTTTAAAATTAATTGATAATTAAAATATTTTTTAAAGTAAATTAAATTAAGTTTTAGTCATTTATGAAATTTTAAATTATTAAAAAAAATATATAATTTCATTTAAATTTTCAAAATTATTTTCATTTGATTCCAATTAGAAAATATTTAAATAATTTAGATTTAAGTTAAATATATTAAATATTATTATTTTTTTTTATAGAATTGCAATTAAAGTAATAAATAAATAGAAAAATAATTTACTGAATTTAATTAAAATATTTAAAATAATATTTTAAATATATATAGATTTTAATTAAAAATGATTTAAAACGAATTTTAAATCATTTTAATTGATGTCTGGCGGCTGGAATGCCACGTGGCCCTTTCCCATTGGCGAGCTCGGAAAAGCACGGCGGCTGCAATCATTGCCCGCTAATTGACTGGGTGGTAGGGTCCACGCGCTATTCACTTAATACAGTCAGCAAACGCCCTCCGCCATCCGATCGGGCGCGGTAATGAATGGATGATCAGGATGATGCCGAATCAAAGATCTCGCAATAATTAATCCCGCGGTTTAAAATGGATGGCTCAGATCGAGCCGAACCAGGGGATTAACCATGGAGCTTGATCCGCAGGTTATCTAAACTGCAGACCGGCGTAAATCGGACCGTTGATCTTGAAATCAACGGTCCAAATCACGCATGGATCAAGCGGTTGACGGAATATACCCTAGAAGAGATAATCGCTCGGTTCTCCGTCGATATTCAATAAAATGCAATGAAATTTTAAATCCAAAACAAACATATGAACAGAAATTGTGGAGACATCTTAGTTTGGTTAAATACGCATTTAATGAAATGCTAATTAATCCTAAGTGTCCTAAGCTAGGTTTAGAATTTTACCTTGATCTAACCGTTGGATTTGAGCGACTTTAGATTTTCTGAGCTTGTAGACTGTCCACGTAATTTTCCCTAGTTGAAGTCGTGGTCTGAAACGCTACAGATTGTCAGGAGTGAGCCTTGGATTGATTTCGCCTTAGGTTTGCCGGAAGATCCTCACCGGCGAGGTCTTAGCGGTGAAGTTTGATCTGAGATGGATATAGGAGGAGTCTAGAGCCCAAGAATGCTCGAGCCTAGGTCTGGAATAGCTTGAAGAATGAGAGAGAATGTAGGGTTTTTCAATGATCCTCTCAATGGGGATTTCCCCCTATTCAAACGTCCACAAGCTGATTGGACGGTCTTGATGGCTTTTTTAACTTACCCTGATGTTGCCAAGTGTAAAGGGGGTAGTTGGGAGCAGAGCGGATCAAGGTACACAAGGACATCCACATGGAAAGGTGCTTTTGTCTTCATTTGGACATGTGGAATGATGGGGGCCTTAGGATCCTGATCTAAAGGCTATGATAAGTTTTAGGAAGCTTCCAGAGTTTGTTAAAGTTGCTGGAGGGGTTTAGATTGGAGGAGATTAGGCTTAGGAGGTCATTTGACCCAGTTTTTGATTACTCTAATCCCTTGATTTGACCGTTTGACTAGTCCCTATGCCATGTGGAGGCTGAGGTAGCATGGGGAGGGGATTGGAGAGCTGGAGTAATGAGTTGGAGGATTTTTAAAAGAAATATATTAAGCTTAAGAAGTCACCCAAACTCTCTTTTTGACCATTCCCAATGCTCATGTTGACTTTTTGACCAGTCAACATGACACATGCAATGATGGGATGACATGGAAGATTGCTTTGCAATAATGTGGAATGATTAAAGTATATTAAAGATGTTGATATGGGTGTAAAGTTGAATTCACACAGAATTTGATCAGGAAGGAATGGGTTGACTAAATCAACTTAACCTGGATTTGATTGGCCAAAGTTTAAAATATGATTAGGCCATGGCTTAGAGTTGTTTCAAAGCTTGAGAGGGGTTTACAGGGTCAAATGGGTTAAAATGACCTATTTAAAGTTTTATGGCACATTTGGGTCAACCTAGGTTGACTTGGTCAACCAGGTTGACCCAGGTCCAGGGTTTGAGCTGAAGCAACTTCAAATGATATTTGAAGTCTGGTAGAATAGTTTTGAGATGTTAAACAGATCATTTGGGTCAAATTGGCCTATGGGGCCTTTAAAGGGCTTAATGGGTCAACTGGGTTGACTTGGTCAACCAGGTTGACCCAGGGTCAGAGATTGGGTCCAACCAATTCAAAATGACATTCTGAGTCTGCTGGTGGTGATTTCAGTGTCTGGGGAGGTCATTTGGTCAAAATGACCTATTTGGGCCCTTAATGGGCCTTTAGGTCAAACCTGGTTGACCTGGTCAACCAGGTGGGTCCAGGGTCTGAAAATGGGCTTAATAGATTTGAAATGATATTTGGAGATTAATGGAGGTGGTCCCAAGGTCAGAGGAGGTCATTTGGTAAAAATGACCTGTTTTGACCCATAAAGGCCTGTTTGGTCAAACTAGGTTGACTTGGTCAACCAGGTTGACCTAGGGGCTGGAAGTGGGTCCAATGGGTTTGGTTTGACATTTGAAATTTGTTGGAGGTGACTGCATTTGATTTGGAGCTCATTTGACCAAAGTGACTATTCACACCCCATAGGGGCATTTTAGTCATTTTGACCCCTGGTCAACTAGAGGTCAAATTGAGTCCAACAAAATGCAGTTTATTACTTAATGGGTCATAATCAAGGGTTTGGAGGTGATTGGAGGCTTTGGAGAAAGCTCCAGGGTCAAAATCCACTGGGTGGTAGGTCCAGTGGCATAGACTGTAAATATTTGAAGGTTTTACAGCCTTTGGATTTCAATTCAGATTCTGGGGTTAGAGATCTCAGAATGAGCTCAAATTTGGAGGGTTGCCTCTAGATACATGTCATATCAGTGTGGAACTGATAGATCTTGAATCAGAGGTCATTTGATAGGGTTTTGAAATGTTCAAAGATTCACTGAAAAAGGCTTTCAGGACTTAACCCTTTGGCCTTGGATTTGAGTTTAGAAATTTGGTTTTAAGCTGGATTTTGATCAAGGTTTGAATTAAGGATATGGATTAAAGTCTGGATTGATTGATGCTTGAATTGAATGAAGGTTTGGATTAATCCTAGATCTAGATTGATCTAAGATCTATGCTGATCCTAGAATCTAGGTAGATCTAAGAACCTGGAGTCTAAGAGAATCCTAGGGTCTGGGGAAGTCTTAAGCTGTAAATCTAGGAGAATCTCAAGATCTAGAGTAATCTGGAAGGTAGATTGATCTAGAACCTGAATTGATCCTAGGGTTTAGAATAGATCCTAAAGCCCAGATTCTAGGAGGATCCTAAAGTCTAGAATGATCCTAAGATCTAGAAGGATCTAAAGGGATCCTATGGTCTAGAATAGATCCTAGGGACTGGAGTCTGGGAAGGTCCTAAAATCTAGAAGTTCTAGGGAAATCCTAGGATCTAGGAATCCTAAGATTCAAGATTTAGAAGGATCTTAGGATCTAGAGTAGATCCTAAAGTTTGATTTCTAGGAAGATCTTAGGGTCTGGAAGTCCTAGGGCCTGAGATCTAGAATAATCTTAAGATCTAGAAAAATCCTAAGCTCTAGATAGATCTAGGAAAATCTTAAGGTCTGAGAGGATCATATGATCTAGAGTCAGGTAGAATCCTAGGGTCTAGAATAGATCCTAGGGTCTGAAGTCTAGGAGAATCCTAGAATCTAGATTTGTCTTAAATTGTATTGATCTGGGGTCAGGATTGATTTGAATTTGGTTTGATCTTAAAGTCTGGATTGATCTAAGATCAGATTGATCCTAGGGTTAAGATTTATCCTAAGGAGTGGAAAAATCCTAAGGTCTGGATTGGTCCTATTGAGCTCATACAAAAATGAGGTCAACAGCTCCTATTAACTACCTCGGTCTGACCATCAGTTTGTGGATGAAAGGCAGTAGAGAATTGTAACTTCGTACCTAATTTCATCCAAAGGGTTTTCCAAAAGTAGCTAGTGAACTTAACGTCCCTATTAGACACAATGGTTTTAGGTAGGCCGTGCAGACGGACAACTTCATTGAAATAAAGTTTGGCAATATGGGAGGCGTCGGAAGTTTTGGAGCAGGGTATAAAATGAGCCATCTTGGAAAACCTATCAACTACGACACAGATGGCATCATTTTTGCGAAGAGTCTTAGGCAGGCCTAGAATGAAATCCATGCAAACGTCCTGCCAAGGACAACTAGGGACAGGCAACGGAGTGTACAGGCCAGTGTTCTGCTTCCGCTGTTTGGCTAGCTGACACGTGTGACACCGGCTAACCAATTTACTAACATCTCTCTTCAGGCTGGGCCAAAAGAAGCGATACTCCACGGATTCTATAGTTTTATCTCGGCCGAAGTGCCCAGCGAGGCCTCCGGCGTGGAGTTCCCAAACCAGAAAATCCCTTAAGGAGGTGCTCGGGACGCAAAGCTTTTGAGCTTTAAAAAGATAACCATCCTCCAGAAGGAAATCGTCCACAAGGCGCGTGCTGCCTGTGGACAAGAGAGAGTATGTTTCTTTGAAGTCGGGGCAGTCCAAATAGTCCTTCTTTATTTGGTCAAAACCCACGACTTCGGCCCTCAACTCAGTGGTAGTCATCATGCGACGACTGAGGGCATCGGCAGCTTTATTCTCAACTCCCGCCTTATGCCTAAGGGTATAAGTGTACTCTTGAAGGAATTCTACCCAACGACCGTGGCGTGCGTTCAACTTCTTCTGGGAGTTGATATAACGTAAAGCTTCGTGATCCGAGAAGATGACGAACTCTTGCGGGAGCAAGTAGTGTCGCCAATAACGGAGAGATTGGATCACGGCATAGAATTCCTTATCGTAAGTGGAATATCGCTGCCGAATATCATTCAATTTCTCACTGAAATACGTTACAGGATGACCTTCCGGGGAGAGGACTCCTCCAATTCCGACCCCCGAAGCGTCACAAGTCACTTCGAAGACTTTGGAGAAGTCAGGAAGTCTCATCACTGGGGCCTCCACCATTCTTTTTTTTATATCCTCGAAAGCTCTGGTGGCGGCCGGGGTCTAGTGGAAATCACCCTTTTTAAGACAATCAGTGATAGGAGATACGATTGTACTGAAGTTTCGTATGAATCTCTTATAGAAGGTGGCCAATCCGTGGAAGCTGCGGACTTCCCGGATGTTTTGAGGAAGGGGCCACTCAACTATGGCTTTTACCTTCTCAGGGTCAGCAGAAACCCCGCGAGCCGATACGATAAACCCTAGAAAGATGACTCGATCTACGAGAAAAGTACACTTCTTGGGATTAGCGTATAACTGTTCTTTCCTTAAAGCAGAACAGACTTGCTTAAGGTGGTCAAGATGTTGCTCAACAGAATGACTATAAATAAGGATGTCGTCAAAGTAAACAACGACAAACTTACCCATAAAAGGACGCAACACTTGGGTCATAATTCTCATGAAGGTACTCGGGGCGTTACTCAACCCGAAAGGCATGACCATCCACTCATAAAGACCGTCCTTGGTCTTGAAAGCAGTCTTCCACTCATCACCGGGTCGGATCCGGATCTGGTGGTATCCACTCTTAAGATCGATCTTGGAGAAGAGAGTGGCACCCGTCATCATATCAAGCATATCGTCTAATCTAGGAATAGGAAATCGATATTTGACGGTGATTTTGTTGATAGCACGGCTATCAACACACATCCTCCAAGATCCGTCCTTCTTAGGAGTGAGAAGGGCGGGCACCGCGCAGGGACTAAGACTTTCCTTAATGAAACCTCGCTGTAGTAACTCGTCTATCTGCTTCTTAAGTTCGGCATGTTCCGTGGGGTTCATGCGATAGTGTGGCAGGTTTGGGAGGGAGGCTTCAGGGACTAAGTCTATAGCATGCTGAATGTCTCGGAGAGGAGGTAACTGATCACTGAGGTCATCCGGGAAGACATCAGGAAATTGCCCTAAGATGGGTTGGACTTCCTGAGGAATGGGGTCATCAGATCCGGTGGGAATCTCACGACCCACTAAAGCGTATAGAGGTGCACCACGAGTGACCTCAGAGTCCAGAACCTTGGCGGTGACCAAGTTTAGTCCTTTCTTGGACTTAAGGGGGTGGGGTTTAGGTTCTTTTTTGACCTGGGGCTGCGATGGTAAGAGCTTAATCTTCTTACCCACATGTTCAAACACGCAGGTGTTTGAACGCCCATAGATGTGGACATCATTATCAAAAATCTAAGGTCGCCCTAACAGAATTTGCCCAACATCCATAATCAGAACATCGCACCACACGCTCTCCTTATAAGTGGAAAAGGAGATAGGTACGAGACTTCGTTCTTTCACCTCCAAGGCAGTGGAGTTGACCCAAGCTACCTTATACGGATTGGGGTGAGGAACAACAGAAAGGCCTAATTTGGACACCATGCTGGAGGAGACAGCATTGATGCAACTGCCACTATCTATGATGACTTTGCAGTTTTTATATTTAATTTTGGTGTAGGTGTGAAAGATAGAAGTCCTACACCAGTCATCGGAGGTAACAGGGTGTGACAGCGCACATCTCACCACGCAGATGGGAGATGTGTCCAACTTCTGAAGGCAATGGAGGACGGCGGTGTCATCGTCCTCCTCGAAGAAATCACCCTCTTCTTCAACTTGGTGAACCTGATCAACCTTGGGCTCAGGATCCTCCTCAGTAATCTCCTCGATAATGGAAACTTTGTAGGGACTGGAGCACTGAGAAGCGATATGCCCATACCCCTGGCATCGAAAGCACTTGGTCCCGGGACTGGACCGAGGGGTATCCGGAGTGGGAGGTTTACTTCTAAAATCAGGTCGGGGTGCAGGGAAACCCGCGGGAGGTCGGGTACTACTACCCGGAGTAGGTCGAGTAGTAGAGGAGTGTGGGGTGGAACTACCAGTCGGTCTGTAGGAGGATCTAGGGTCGTGGTGACGGCTAGAATGTTGAGATCGACTCTCCTCTAGGTCAAGTACTAAACTATACGCATTTTCGAGGGTCGTGACATTTCTGGCGAACAGCTCGTTGCGGAGGTCCTCTCGCAACCCGGTGCGAAACATGGATAGGATCTGCGCAGGGGTAGTGGAGGTCTCCCCTTTGCAACGAATCAGAAAATCGTCGAAGGAGGCAATGTAATCCTTGACGGGTTTGCTACCCTGAGCCAGTCTATGCCACATATCTAAGAGCCTAGGGAAGTACGATGGAGGCAAGTACTTTTGTTTAAGCTCTCGCTTCATGGATAACCAGTCGGTGATGGGGTACTCGTTACGGGATTCCCTAAGACTTTCTAAGTTCGACCAATATTGACTAGCTCTACCAATAAGCTTCATGCTGACAAAACTGACTTTTCTAGCCTCGGATATGTTATACCATTTGAAGAAACTATCCATCCCTTTAATCCAGTCCAAAAAGAGTTGGGGATCTAGGGTGCCATCGAAAGTGGGTGCATCGACCTTGATATTTTTCATCAGGGTAATATCAGGGTCATGGTGGTGATCGTGACCATAGTGGGGGACTCGATGAGGGGCTCGTGGAGGTCCCTCATCCTGAAAAGGGTCGTCCCCGTACATGGAAGGAGGTCTAGAAGGGGTATACGGGATTGGATGGGTCCTACCATGCTCTATTGTGTCAAGACGATCGGTGGTAGTTCTACGAAATTCAGCGAGGTCAGCTTGGTTTTCCTTTAACTGTTGGCTAATAGCATTCATTTGACCTACCAGTAGGTCCAAAGTCCTCCCAAGTTGTTCGGGGTCCATTGCTAAGCACTAGGGGAGATTTAGGGGGAACAACTAGGAGTGCGCAGCAAGTGTAAGTGCAGGAAATACACTCTAAGAGTCAAAAACTACAGCAGGAAACCTTGGGACAGCCAACTATACTAAGGTGTTAAGACTCCTACGCAAGTAACAAGACTGTGGGGTTAAGGCCAGCACTTAGACACCCAAGACAAGGCCTAAAACTTACTAAATGCATGCAGAAATTTAAAGGACAGCAAACAAAATTGGAGTTTTAAATTTAAAAGATGCGATGTATGTAAAACTAAATGGAACTAGCAAGGTAGCAACCTAGGATGGATTCTAGCATGTAGACCTAGGTTAACCATGCTCTGATACCAGATGATGCAGGACTAACATGTTTTGAACAAAAGTTAGGAGTTGCACGAATTATTTTAGGAGCAATTACTTGATTATATTACTAGCAAACTAGAACGATAAACAAAACAAATGAGGGGTGCTTGCGTTTAGGCCAAACCACATTAAAAGAGTTTGAATCAAACAAAAAGCTTGGAAAATCAAATTAAAGCTAACATGGTAAACGTTCATTCATAATCCCTTAATTAACAACGAGATTAATAGTAAAGAAAGTGTACTCAATAAAATCCTACGTTTACTAAGCTTTAGCAAGATTAAGCGGAGCGATCCCTTGCGTTTTTGTCACCACCGACAAGGTTAGAGAACAACGAAGTAATTGAAAAAGGGAAGAAAAGTCAACCATTATGTGGTAGGGAACCGTCGCCGGAGGAAGTCCTTTGGTTTGCTAATGGTGCCGGTGATGATTTGTAGAAGACGATGGATGCAGTCTTTGAAGGGAGACGGTGAAATAGTCGGAAGGATGGCGGGTGTGAAGCGACCGACGATAGTCCACCTTCCTTTGAATCTTTGGTCGTCGATTGTATCAACCAAGGGGATGTGGATCCGCCCGAAGTATTCTTCGACGGTGGTTTTGTAGTCAAATCCTACGTCGAAGAAGGGGAAGCGGAGTATGTCAATGTTGTCTTGAGCATCAAGCACCAAGCCCGAATCCCAAGGGCGGGCTTCCATTCATAGCGATTGGGCCGAAGGATTGTTGAAGACGACTGGCCCTTGCTGTCCTTGAAGTATCGTTGCGAGGGAGGAAGAGTTTTCCCTAGAAATCCAAGGAAAAGTGGGAGGAGAGGGTGGCCGGCCAAGAGGGGGTGGGTTGGGGAATTAGGGTTAGGGTTTAGGAGAGGGTTCGAGTTTCCAAAATCTGAAATTATTCTCAGATTTTGAAATTGGGAGGGAACTAGGATAGGAAATTAAAATTAATGGGAGGGGGAAGATTGGAGAGAGAGAGGGGGCGGGCTATGGGTAGGGGCCGGCGGCTTTAGAAGGGGGAGAGAGGGGTTTGGGATTTAATTAGATGTTGCCTAATTTAGAATAAATAAATTAGGAAGGCTCTAATTAATCCAATTTGATTTTAAATTCAATTAGAATTACATTAGGCAACTTTCAAAAAATAGAATTAGTAATTTTGGAAAGTATCCAATTTGAATTCACATTGATTTCAAATTTATTTGACTTTCCAAAAATACGACAATGTAAATTAGGAAACCCAAATAGAGAGGGAGGGGTGAGGGGCCGGCGGCTTGGGGGTAGGGTGGGGGCTTGGGTGGCCGGCGGTGGTGAGGAGGAGGGGCTTGGCCGTGAGGGTGGGGAGGAGGAGCTAGGCCGTGGGTGGTGGGGGCTGCCGTAAGGGTGGTGGTGAGGAGGTGGGGAAGGAGAAAATGAAGGGAAATAAGGGTAAAGACCAAGAGCTCACCAAGGTGGCTATTGGGTACTCCAATGGAGCCTCTCCTAGGCCTCTTTCTTCCTCTCAAGCTCACAAACCATGAACTCAAAGAAATCTGAAGTAATTTTTTTGATTAAACATTCATTACCCAAAACAATACCATGGAGGCTTTTAAATAGCCTCAAACAAAAGACCAACGAAAAGACAAACATGCCCTCTTGGGCTTACAAGCAAACCACCCTCAAGTAAGGGTACAACGGTAACGAAATAAAAGAAAACAATAACATAATTAAACTCAAAAATATAATGACTCGATCGTGGCCGTAGATCGACGACCACGTCTCCGGTGGACTTTCCAAGTGTGGATGTCCTCATCATAGATCAATAGTCCAATTTGCATTTTCGAAGCTTGATTTTTTATGATCTTTAATAATTATTCCACATTACCAACACGTCATGTCAAATTTGGCCGAGGGAAGATCAAGTTCAATTTTTCATTTTTCAAAGCACTATTTTTTTGGTGCTTCTTCAAGTTTTATGAAGACTCATTTATATGAAAGACTTATAAAATTCAAGAAATGCATGGAAGTTACTGAACTCCGTAACTAATATTTGGCCAAGGTGGAAGAAATGCTTGGAACTACCCATGTCATCAAGATGGGTTGACTAATTCAAGTTGCAAAACAAAGAAAAACAAGAGAATAAATTAATTTTATTTTATTTTTTTCCTGCCTTGCCACTTTTAATTTTTGTAATGCTTATTAACATGCATCATGGTATCATGTTAAAAAATGAAAATAGATTGAAATGATTTACCTTCGAATTATTTTGTCTTTAAGTATGGCTTGGTGGTTCTTTCATAAAACTATTATTAGAACCAACGTTTCATTTTTCCATATTTGAACAAAATAATGGTTTTTATCCTCCACCTCTAACCAAATTCCATATCATTTGGTATTTGAGCAAAAAAGATATACTTGCATGCATGCAATGATGTATTTTGGTGAGCATTTTCAAATCATATACATTGGGTTTTACCTTTGATCTCTTCCAAATTTTCCATTCCCTTTGGCTATGCTACTTCAACATTATGGAAATTTTTCTTTTTCAATGTCAAACACTGTGTGCATCTTTGGTTTGGTGACCTTGATTGCACATTTTGCATGGTAGATTTGACAAAAACTTTTTTTTTTAAATTTTCCAAGGAAGTTTTAGTGATTATCTAATTAATATTACATATTTGATCGATTTGCATTTGCATGTTTCTTTTATTTTTTAATCTTCTTGCATTAGCGTATCTTTTTCTTTTGCATCCATTTAATTATTCCAAGAGTAGAATTCTTGAGGAAGGGAGAATATGATATAGAACAAAACATGAAAATTATGAAAATTATCATGGAGTTTTTTATAATTTATTATAATTATTAGGAGAGTTTTATAAATGAATTAATCAATTATGTGAGCGGTAATATTATTATTATATTTGCATGAAAATTTGAAAAATCGTTATTCCAACTGAGAGGGATATCGAAGCTTGCATATGATATGTGTGTAAGTTAACAATTTAATTCGCTCAAAATCCCTCCCAATTTTTTCTTTTTAGTAGTTCATCTTTTGATCACAGCTATGATGCACAGACACGGACACGTCGACACTGATACGACACGACACGGACACGGGACTCGCCAATTATTGAAAATATAGAACATGGACCACGGGTTGTATACGGTATAGAATTTTTATATTTTAAAATAGTGTATAGAAATTGAATAAGCATACTATTAAAATAATTTTAAAATAATAAGTCATTTAACTAGAATTCATGCTTAAAATGATTAATGTTAGGATGTCAAGGGTTAGGATTTAATGTCGTATATCAAATATCGAGAGAGGAGACGATAATGCTGTCAAAAATCAAGTATCGATGTTATGAAGAAGTATTGTGCATTCGTGTATCGTTGTTGAGAGGGCGTCTGTCATTGATGTTGGGCGGGTGTTGGTCATCGATATTAAGACGACATCAGACAAGGATGAGCTATTAAGTTGTGGGTTTAGAAATTGCTAACGTCGAGCATTAATGTCATGATAGTGTTAGACTTTGATGTTGAGATGATTTTGAAATGTCTATGTCATAACAGCATCAAATGTCGATGTTGAGATGATATTGGGCATTGTGTGAAATCGAAGTCGCGAGCTGTCAATGAGAAATGAAATGAGAATATTCGATGAATGAGGAATTGAGTACGAGCGATTGATTTGATGCTGTGAAGAAGAAATAAGAAATTTAATTTTTATTATTTAAATAAATAAAAATTTTAAATACAAGATTATATTTAAAAATTTTTGAATACAAGATTATATTTTTAAAAAAAATTCATAAAATATTTAAGACACGTGTGTTCAATTTGTATTTAATACCTTTTTAATCGGGCACGTTTTTGGTGTGTCCGACACATGCCGGAGGCTTGTCGGACGTGTTCATGTCGGATACGTGTCAGACACTGACGTCTCTTTCAGGAGAAGTGTCGTTGCATCATAGGATCACAACTATTATATGATCATATCATTGTAATAGTAGAAAAAATATATTTTTTAAAGTTATTTTATGTTCTAGCTCATGATTGGTGGTTTTATGTTTAATTTGTCTCGCTATTAAAATGTGTGGAAGATAGCTTTTTTTGTTTTGGCACTAAATTGATATTAGGTTTTTGATGGACCAGTTGATTTGATTGAGAGGGAATTAGAAAGTTTTCTAATCAAAAGGGAATTGTTTAGGAAGGTTCTTAACCAAAGGGGATTGTTTGGGAAAGTTTTAATTACAATTGGGAGTGAATTATTTAGGGCAAGAGATCTAATTTGAATTCAAAATCTAAGAGGGAATTATGTAGGAAAAGGGAGGAAGAATCAAGGGGGAATTGTTTAGGGAAGTTTTAATTATAATTTAGAGAGAATTATTTAGGGCAGGAGATCTGATTTGAATTCAAATATAGAAGGGAATTATTTAGGTAAAGGGGGTTGATTTGGGAGGAAATTAGGGGAGCCTATTTAAGGCTAACAATAGGGTGATTTCAGGATTATGAGGTTATTTGCTGAATTTAGATTGTTCTTAGGGAGTTTTAGGCTCTAGCTAGCAGCTAGGGATTTGGGAGAGCCGGATCTTCCTCTCCAATAGAAGATCCATTGTATCTTGTTGTTTTCCTCTGTATATCATCAATTAAAAAGAGTTTTCTCTTATTATTGCTCTTAATTGCTTTTGGAGATTGTGTTTGGGATTGCTGTAATTTAATTTCAGCTAAGGGAGATAGGATTTTTACAAGCACTTACTATCAAATTGGTATCAGAGTGAGGTTTTGGAGTGATGATTGCAAAGAAGGCGAATGTGTTGGAAGGTAAAGTGGAGCAAATCAAATACAGGATGGAGGAAAAGTTCTCCACCATTGAAGGGAAATTTTCAACCATGGAAGAAAGACTCTCATCCATAGAGAACCGTTTTGAAAACTTGAAAAATATGATGAAGAAAATGATCTAGATGCAGTTGAAAGCTTCACCGGCGATTCCTAGGGCTAAACCAAAGGGAAAAGAAATTCTGGAGGAGATTATGAGAAAGCTTATGGAGATGCAATAAAATCCCACCGGCGGTTATGATTACTAACCCTAACCAAGATTTGATCAGGATTCCCTTGGCCAAATCTAAGAGAGATCGGATGGTAAAAGTTCGACTAGTACAGTTTTTTTCATTAAGAGCCACCTCTTAGGGCTTTAATAAGGTGTGAATCAGGGTTTTTGGATAGGGGGACAAGAATGATGGAATTTTTGGTGGAGGTGGTAGGGTGCCGACCACTATGGGAGGTATTTCGGGTAAGGGGAGTGGGCCATCAGAGAAGGAGGGGGTCAAAAGCCACCTCCTAGGGCAATGATAAGGGGCAGAATAGGATTTTTGGATGGGGGTGATTTATGTTTGTTGTAGTTTTTTAGGAGTTATTCCTAGCAGTGTCTAGTGTTTATAGGAGAGCTTATATACCTCTCGAAGTATATCAATTATATCTTTCATTATTATTGAAGAGATAATCCAAAAATCGATTTTAATATTTGATTCCTGCAATTTTCTTTCTATCTACTTGATATTTTTACTTCCATGACGCATCAAATTGGTATCAGAGTCGTGTCTTGGGCTGAAATATAAGTCTTCCTCGCTGATTTTTGTTGCTTTTGTTCCCTCCATCTTACTGATTTTTGCTGTTGGAAGACCAGATTTGCCATTTTTTGTTGTTTGGTGCCTAGATCCGAGTACCTATGGCGGGAAGAAAGGTAGAAGTGCTGGAAGGGCATATCGGACAATTGAAATATGATTTTGTAGAAAAGATTTCAGATTTCAAAAAGGAATTTTTAGCCATCCATGAGAAGATCGATGAGAAGTTTGCCATCATGAAGGAGATGATGAGGAAGATGCTCAAGTTCCAAACCAAAACAGCGTTGTCGGAGACCGGGGGAGCCGCCGGTGACCAAGGGATTGAAGGAAACCCTAATCCGATAAGGAGAGAGGAAGATCAGGAGGTGGAAATGTTAAGGGAAGAAGAGGAGATGCCACCTTTGGAGCCACACTTCCAATAAGGGGAAATGGTGAAGGAGTGTGATTTTTAGTGGAGCTGCAGAGTTTGGAAGAAGAAAAAGATGGGGAGAAGATAGAAGCACCAGACATGGTTCAATCACCCCTATAACAGTATTAAGGGGTGTTCCAGCCAGTTCAGGCATTGCCTCCTTCGTAGGAATGCGGGCATGCTATTATCTTGAAGGAAGGAGTCTCTCCTATTCGTTTATCTGTACAGTCATTCCTAAATCCAGAACGAAGAGATTGAGATATTAATCAAAGAGATGCTGGAGGCAGGGATCATTCAACCCAGTGACAGTCCATTTTTTCAGTCCAGTGCTTCTGCAGCAGTTTCCTTCATTCCACCTTAAAAACATGGTGGCACTTTGGGAGGGGAGTATTGATGGACCGGCCGATTTGATTGGGAGGAAATTAGAAAGTTTTCTAATCAAGAGGGAACTATTTAGGAAGGTTCTTAATCAGAGGGGAATTGTTTAGGAAAGTTTTAATTACAATTGAGAGGGAATTATTTAAGGAAAAAGATCTAATTTTAATTCAAACTCTAAGAGGGAATTATTTAGGGAAAGAGAGGAGGAATCAAGGGGGAATTGTTTAGGAAATTTTTAATTACAATTGAGAGGGAATTATTTAGGGCAATGGATTTGATTTGAATTCAAATATGAGAGGGAATTATTTAGGGAAAAGGGTCTGATTTGGGAGGGAATTAGGGGATCCTATTTAAGGCTAACAATAGGATGATTTCAGGATTATGAGATTATTTTCTGAATTTAGATTGTTCTTAGGGAGTTTTGGGCTCTAGCTAGCGGCTAGGGATTTGGGAGAGTCTGATCTTCCTCTCCAATACAAGATCCATTATATCTTGTTGTTTTCTTCCGTATATCATCAATTAAAAAGAGTTTTCTTTTATTATTGCTCTTAATTCCTCTTGGAGATTGTGTTTGGGATTGCTATAATTTAATTTCAGCCAAGGGAGATGGGCTTTTTACGAGCACTTCCTATCAGTTTTATTTATCAAACTTCAATCATTTTAATTATAGAAGTTTTGCCTTCATCAGCCTGAAGTTCCTCATCACTTCACCCTTTGTACTTTTGCAAAAAAAAAAAAAAAGGGGTGTGGTCCCCTTTAAAAACAGTGGAAGTAATATAATTTGGATACGATGATAATTTTTTCCGCGTGATTTATGCAAAAGATGCCATAATTGTTCTTTTTTTACCACAAAATAAAACTTGGAACTCTAAGTTTTATTGTGATTTTAGATTTGAAAACTCTTACTCTGATAATGATCAACATAGTTGGTTACCATACAAAGCAACACTTGTCATTATGAAGACAGCAGATCGAGGGACTCAAACAGAAATTGTCATTTTGAAGACAGCAGATCGAGGGACTCAAACAGAAATTTCCTATTTGCCTAGTCATAAGAACAAAGAGCATTAGGATCCAAATCCCTACCTCCAGCCAGTGAAAACCGGCAGAGGTTTATTTGAATCTAGATGAATAAATAAGTAGCTAATAAACAATTCTATTTTTAGTTTTCTTCTTTAAGAGTATGCCATCTATATTAGGCCATGGTAGGGGAAAAAATTGGGCCAGGATATCCATGGAATTTAGATACAGTGAACCTGTTTAAAATGAATGTAATATAAATTTTGATAGATTATCTGTATATTGCACTTCCACTTTAAGACAGTTATGAGCAAACCATCTATATATGCTCCACTTAAATGTAGCAAATGAACCTCTATTTTCCTTTTGTAGTGCAGGCCATCCGAAAACATAAATTTGTTCATATTCTCGATGATCCTGGTTCAGCCGATCTTAGTGCTTATGTTGATTTTGCTGCTATCCGGCACTCTGCTGAAGAAGCTTCAGGTGCTTTTCTCTGAAAGAACTATATATATTAGAATCATTTGCATTTTTAGAGCATATTTTCACCTAATACTCATCTATTTGTCAGAAAATATATCCGTTTATGGTCCAATCACCCAGTCCCAGCTTTTAGGTTCGCTCGGCATAAACTTTAGAGTTGAGGCCCTACTAAAGAACTGCACTGAAGAGCAAGCAGAGTCCTTAAGGACTGGTTACTGGAGATTGGTGGGAGATGGTGAAGCTCCATTCTGGGAGGGGAGTGAGGAGCAAAGACCTATTGGTATGGGCAATAGGTATTTAGCAATGGCAATCGTGAATAAGAACCAAGGTATTCCAATTCCTTTCGAGTAAAATGCTAATTTCCTTTGTTTGAATTGATTTGGAAGAGAATGTTAGTGTTTCTTATGAGGGAGTACATAGATTTATCTAGAGCTATTATAGTAAGGGACTAATCTATTCATACATGTACACAAAAATATCATGCTTGCTGTTGGCTTTATGTTTAGCACAAACTTAGTCAAGATATCCTAAATTCAATTTTCGTCTAATTGGGGTCCAAAAAATTGACATGTGAGAGGAAATATGTTTTTATGTGGCATGAAAATGTGCAACACTTGATGTAGAATATCTCAAACAGAGCATTTTGTGTTTCAATATTCTGGTGTTTTATCATAGATTTTATAATAAGTATTTTCATGAATTTATATTATCTGTGTAATTATTATATTTATTAGGGGGATTTTTATTTCATCTTTTAGGAGAATTGTTATGCTGATTACATATAAATGTTCTAATGTTTTGTGCTATATTTTACAGCAAATATTTTTATCATTTTGGTTAAGTTGATCTCGTGCATATGGTGATTTCGAGTAAAATTCTAATTTCGTTTGTTTGAATTGCTATGGAAGAGAATGTTAGTGTTTTTCTATGAGGGGAAAATCAGATTTTTCTACAGCAATAGTAATGAACTAATCTATATTTATACATGTATATGTACACAAAAATACCATGTCAACTGTTGGCTAAATGCTCAACACATTTGTCAAAAATTTCCAAAATTTGATTAACCTGTATGTATGGTTTTAGATTTACTTTGATTTGTTTCATTTTATATTTCTTTTTTTTTTTTTTTTTTTTTACTATTGATTTATTTTGATTATAATAAGTTCTATACATCCAAATATCCTAAGGATTCAGTCCAAGGTAACTTGGCCTAGTTCAAGATAACTTTGGCCAAATCAAAAACAATAGAAATGGTGAACTCAACAGGTCCAATATGAACTTGTTCGGACCATCATAAACTCGCCATGATGAATTCACCAGGATCAACATGAATTTTCCAAGCTAATTATGAACTTATTGGGATAATGATGAACTCGCCATAAAACACTCATTCCGAAGATTACATACCATACTCACCCAAACTCAAAAGCTACTCATCATATTCACTCGAGCAAGTCAGCTACTTCTCTTAGTTAAGTTGGCAATTTCCTCTAGTCTAGTTGACTTCAACTAATAAGCTGGTGGCTTTATTCAAGGTTTCAGACAAATAAGTCAATAGTTATTCAAATGTAAACATGTAACACAGCTCATGTATTGTACAACAAGCGACTATTAAGCTTTTTGTTTTTCTTATTGTATAGTTCAATATGCAACCTTTCTTGTATTGTTAAATCTCGAGCTAAACCTATAAATGGGGATTAGAGGAAAGCCTAAAACATGCAATCATTTGTTTTCAAGCCAATTTTAATAATATCCTAGAGCTTCTCACGATAATTTTATCCTTTTCTCTCTAATCTTATGTTCTTTCTCTCATGGAGCGTGCTAGTAAGATTCTAGCATCACCCACACATAATTTTGGATACACATCCTCAAAGGTGCATTGAGCATGGATGTATGCCATGAAGAAGAGACATACTTTGAGAAGTAGAAGAGCAAAATGGAGAAACCTCAGTGAGCAATGAGAATCAAGAATTTGTCATCGATAGACAACTTGCAGACATGGGGGAAATAATTAGCATGATTGTTTAGGGAATTATGGAGCTAATTCCTAACTATATGAGTAGAGATATTGGAAAGATTTTTGGATTATGTCATCCGAAGGACTCCATCAAGTGTGAGAGCACTACCTTCAACCCTGATGATTGATGAAACATATTATCCAGGCTGTGATGAAGAGTCAAGTTCCCCATCCCGCCAAGCAGAGAAGCCAAGATGGGTAGAGAAGACCTTAGCTAACGAACGTGTTCTTAAGGGAAACTGCTAAGACGAGACTCCTACAAAATTTAAAATCATTTATCTAGATTCATACATAAGAAAGATGGATCCCATAGATCATTTTGCCTGGTTTGAGTCGATTGTTTATTTGTTAGACATTAATGATGTTTTGAATTGACCTTCAAGGAGTCACCCTCAAGTGGTTGTTGCACTCGTTGTTAGGAATGATAACCACATTCATCAAATTCAAGAAACGATTCATCACTCAATTTGTCAGTGCATAAAGGCCAATTAAGGACTCTCAGGCCTTATTGGAGATGAGGCAAGAACTTGGTGAATCGATGAGGAGCTTTATCATGAGATTCTAGAAGGAGATGTTGAATGTGAATGATTTGGAGCTGGTTGCAGCCTAAATCTCTTTCACTCATGGTCTAAGGACCGAGGACTTTTGCCTAGCCACCATAATTCACTAATAGTTATTTAAATGTTGAGAAGTACGACTGTGAGTGAGGCACTTTTACCTTAAGTCTGCTAAAGAATTCTAACTCGGTCGAAAATTTTCGGCATTTTCTTGAAGATTGGAAGAAGGAGACTTCTCAAATAGGTAGTCAAGCTAAGCTAAGCTTTTTGAAATTGAAAATCCAAATGGACTAGTTATAGAATTATCACATCCAAGCATTAAAGAAGCAGAAGTAATGGATTTGGATAATCAAGTGATGCTGAGTTCAGTTAATTTGTTCATTGAGTATTTGAGTTGAGAAAATTATGCCTACCATCACAGAGTTGTTCAGAAAATCTGCTACTTTCACCTATCTGAGATTGCATAAGAGAAAATGTAAATGAAGGTTTATTCAAGAAAATGTGGTAGTCATTTGAGTGGAAGAACTGTAGCAAATAGAAGGATATTTTTGGTCAACTCTGTAATATGATGCAGAAAAATTATCTAAGAGATGTCTCCAATGTTAAAAGTTCGCTCCAACGCAACTCCAACCTTCTCATTCGCCCTCATCCGCTGAAGTTTTAAATGAGAAAGTTGGCCATGAAGTTAGATATGTCAGCTTCGTCATTGTTCTTTAGAGAAGCCATTGACGACCTCAATGAAAGAAAGAGTTTCATTCGTCAGTTCCCTCCATGAAGCTTCCATTTTCCCTTTATTAAATGACCGTCTTAGTGGCAAAGCTTCTCTTCAGTACATCAGGAGCTCAAATCGTTGGAACAATTTGCTCCATAGGCAGATCTGTTGGACTCGCTTGTTTCGTTAAATGGTCAACTAAAGTTGCCTGATCAGCCTTAAAACAAAAGAAAATCAATAACTTAAGAATCTTTCTACTATCATATTAAAAGAAGTTAGAATTTCCGGTCATCTAAGACTTTATTTGGGACAGCTTTTTTACTGCTTCTTAAAACAATTTTTTAGTACAATAAGTCGACGGAGCATCAAGCAAAGTATTCAGCTTTGATAGAGGAACAACTAGGGCTGCAGATGAACCGAGCGTTTGGCGAGCTTCTCGTGGCTCGATTCGATAAGAGCTAGTTAATGTTCATTTAATAAGGTAAACGAATGAGTTTGAACACTTTTGATAAATACTCGATAGCTAAATAAACGAGCTTGAACAACTTGACATTCAATTCGATTATGTTCAATAATAGTATCGTTTAACGCTCGCGAATAAACTCGTTAAGAAGCTCGATTAGAGCTCGACTAAGAAGCACGATTAGCACTATATTAGAGTTTTAAAATATATATATATATATATGTTAAATTTAATAATTTAATAATTTATTTTTATTAATCTCATCTAAAATCATTTAACAATTTATTTTTGCTTCCCACATCTGCCTAAAATCAGAACAGCCCGCTCTCTGAATAAATATAAGATGAATCATAGATTGTTTGTTCGTGAACGAGCTCATTTGGTAGCTCAAAAACACTAATTAGATATGTTCATGAATGGACTCATTTGATAGCTCAAGAATACTCATTAAATATGTTCGTGAACGTGCTTGTTTGATAATTTAAAAACCTTCGCTAGTTATGTTCACGAACATGCTCGATGTAATTGTTTGTTAGAAGGCTCGATAAGGCTCATTGGTTAAGTTAATATACATCTAGAAGTAGAGCTCGTTTATAGCTCAATAAGGCTCGTTTGTTTAAAGCCCGATAAACACGAAATGAATCGAACATGAACCAAATATGAACACTCATTTATTTAAACGAACCAAGCATGAACACAAACAAAAAGCTTGAATAAGACTCGAACTAAATTTAAACAAGCTAATAATAAACGATCTCAAACATGAACACGCACATACTCGGCTCGGCTCGGCTCGTTTGCAACCCTAGGAACAATAGAACTAATGTTGGTTCAATCATTGACTCAAAAGGTGGAATCAAATTTTTGTCCATTGGTATAGTTGGAGGAACCTTCATGAACGCGCCATGTAAATATTGATTCAGCAAGGGTGGTGGGCATGGACACATGGTTGGCATGCATCCGACAAATATTGGATGCGGCTATCATGTGCTCGATTAAAAAATATACAAAAAATTAACATATATGTCCTACATAACTTAATTATATTTTTTATTAAAAAAAACTTTTCTATTTTTCAATTCCCTCTCCAGCGCTTCTCTTGCAAATCTTCCCACTTGACCTTTTCGTTTCTCGTATGCTCGACTAGAGTTTTGGTCGACATTATCAAATATATAAATCTAGCCACCAACATCCAAGCTTGACAATTGCATGCTCGTCTCCCAACTTCCTCTCATCTCTCAATTGCAAAGCTTGGCTCCAAAGTCTAATGACTAATGTCATTTCCCCTCTCAATGCCATAGGTGACAATAAAGGCTGACGAGGAGACGACTAGCATACTCTCCTCTTGACACTAAAGCTCAAGATCCTCCAACACTTGCACGAGACTACAATGAACATTTTGATGAAGGAAAAAGAGTTAATGGGCCAAGAAGAGGAAGGAGATGAAGGAAATGAAAAACGTTTAAGTGAGAGCTGTATTCTCATTTTTAAAAACTTAATTATGATGATGTTATCATGTACAAAATGACAAAACAATATCACTTTCAATGTGACAACACATCATGATAAAAAATAAAATTTTAATATTATTCTCTTTTAAAATAAAAATATTTAATTAGTTTTCTTATTCATTTTTCAAGATCTCTCATGTATATAAGAAAATCAATTAACTAAATGTACATATTTAGATATCCCAAGGATTCAGTTAGAGGTAAATTGGCTTGGTTCAAGATAACTTAGGCTGAATTAGAATGATAGAATTGATAAACTAGATATGTACATTATGAACTTGCTAGGATAACCATAAACTCGTTATGATAAATGATTCAGTTAGAGGTAAGTTGACCTGGTTCAAGACAACTCGGCCAAATTAAAAAAGGTAAAATTGATGAACTCGATAAGTCCATGATGAACTTGCCATAATAAGCATAAACTCGCTATGGTGAACTCACTAAGCTAATTACAAACTCATTGAGATCATCGTGAACTCAAGTAAGTCTATGACTTCTATTAATTAAGTTGACAACTTGCTTTAGTCAGGTTAGTGTTAGACCGGGGGTAATAGAGGCAGAGAATTTCCGCCTCCTGCTCGTGTCGCTCAAGCCGCAGAATCCAAAAGACCTGATTAGGAAGGATTTAGGAGGAGTTTAGGAGGGAAATTTGAAAGTATGGGCTGTTTAGAGATTTACTTTTGGATTGTATGCATTAAATAGTTTGTTTTCCTAGGATAGGGCATCTAGAATTTGGCTAAAATTTGAGATCTCTCTTAGGTTTTGGGCTCTAGCGGCGTCTAGAAAATTGGGAGAGACAGATCCTCCTCTCGAATAGAGGACCAATTGTATCTTGATATTTTTCATTTCCATTTCATCAAATAATACAGATTATTTACTTTTTTCCGATTTTGTGTAGATTTTTTGTGGAGAATTCTCCCTATTTTCCAAAGATTGATAGTAATTACTTGAAATCTACAAGTGTTTTTTATCAAATTGGTATCAGAGCGGTTTCCAGACTATTTTTGGATAATTCCTGCAGCAGATTTTTTTACTTTGGACTGAGGCTTATACTATTTTTTGGGGGGAAATCCAAATTTTTTAGCCTAACAAAGAGTCAGGGACATATTGTGGGAAGAAAGGTAGAAGTATTAGAATGGGAGGTCGGACAAATGAAATCTAAAAATTCAGATCTCCAAACTCAAGTTTCAAATTAAAAAAAAAAAGATATTTCAATCATCCATGATAATATCGATTCAAATTTTTCTATCCTGGAGGAGATGTTGAAGAAAGTGCTCAAGGGTCAAACCAAAAAAAATGTCATCAGAAGTGAGGGAAGTCCCCGACAGCCAGGGAAGTGGGGATACCCTTAAGCTAATCAGACGAAGGGAAGATCAGGAGGTGGAGATTTCAGAAGGAATAGAAAAAATGCCTCCCATAGGGCCTATTCCTAGAGAGGAGTCTGATAGAGAGTATGTGGAGAGACGTGAGGGGGTTGGGCGTGAGTGGAGGGGTGTTGAATTTGAAAGAATAGGGGATAAATTTGAAAGGCGAGGAACTAATTATGATCGAAGAGCTGTCGAATTTGAAAGAAGAGGGGTTGAATATGATCGAAGGGGTGCTGAATTTGAAGGGAGAATGTGGGCTTGTGATGAAAGGTTTGGGTGCAAGCGGAGAAGGGATGATTGACACAATTGGGGCCACCCTCTTGGGGAATGAGAAATTTTGCAGGAAGCAGGGTTGATGAAGGATATCTGAGAGTGAGGAAACTGAAGATGCTTATTTTTAGGGAGAGAATACACATGGGTGGATCTATAAGGTGGAATGGTACTTTACTATCATTAGGTTGACAAAGGAGAGACTAACGACAGTTGGCCTATGTTTGGAAGAGAAGGCTTTGGCTTGGTATCAGTGGAGGAACATGCGACAACCCATACAGAGTTGGAGAGAATTCAAGGATTTCCTGTTAGAATGATTTCAAACCGGCAGGGGAGGAGACTTCCACGAGCAGTTCTTCGCCTTGATATAAGATGATTCAATGATAGAGTACCGGGAGAGGTTCGAGTACCTTGCTAGTCGATTGGACCGCCTTTCTGAGATCGTGCTAGAGGGGAACTTCATGAAGAGATTGAAATCATAGATCCGAGTGGTAGTTAGAGTGATAAGGCCTCGGGACTTGGGAGAGGCTATAGAGCTAGCTCAGTTGGTGGAGGATCAGAGGCAACTGGAGAAAGGGACGGAAGGAAGCAGCTCAAGAGGTACGTACAGGATGGCCACCACCTTTTTGGCATCCAAGTAGTCGACATCGGGTACCCTTCAGGAGACCTCAAAGGAGAAGACCGTTAGTGGAAGACCTGGGGACAACTTCAAGAAGCTCACAAAAATAGAGTTATAAGAGAAGAGAGCGAAGGGCTCTGTTTTAGATATGAGGAGAGATATACACCGGGGCACAGATGTAAGGAACGAACTCTTCAGGTTCTTACCTTTTGTGATGATGAGGGAATGGAGGAGGGTGTTGTCTTCCCACCTTGAGAACAAGGTGGGTCTTTGGGAGGGGAGTGTTGTTAGACAGGTCCAACTGGTCCATACAGGATCGGCTCACGGGTAACAGAGGCGGAGAATTTTCGCCTCCTGCTCGTGCCGCTCAAACCGCGTAATCCAAAAGACCTGATTAGGAAGGATTTAGGAGGAGTTTAAGAGGGAAATTTGAAAGTAGGGGCTGTTTAGAGATTTCTTTTTGGATTGTATGCATTAAATAGTTTGTTTTCCTAGGATTAGGGCATCATGAATTTGGTTGAAATTTGAGATCTCTCTTAGGTTTTGGGCTCTAGCGGTGTCTAGAGAATTGAGAGAGAGAGAGATCCTCCTCTCGAATAGAGGATCAATTGTATCTTGGTATTTTATGTTTCCATTTCATCATCAAATAATACAAATTATCTATTGTATTCCTAGTTTTGTTAGACTGGTCCATACGGGATCGGCTTGCGGGTAACAGAGGCAGAGAATTTTTTGCCTCCTGCTCGTGCCGCTCAAGCGGCAAAATCCAAAAGACCTTATTAGGAAGGATTTAGGAGGAGTTTATGAGGGAAATTTGAAAGTAGGGGCTGTTTAGAGTTTTCCTTTTGGATTGTATGCATTAAATTAGTTTGTTTTCCTAGGATTATGGCATCTTGAATTTGGCTTAAATTTGATATCTCTCTTAGGTTTTGGGCTCTAGCTGCGTCTAGAGAATTGGAGAGATAGATCCTCCTCTCAAATAGAGGAACAATTGTATCTTGGTATTTTCCATTTCCATTTCATCAAATAATACAAATTATCTACAATTTTCCAATTTTGTGTGGATTTTTGTGGAGAATTCTCGTTATTTTCCAAAGATTGATATGAATTACTTGAGATCTACAAGTATTTCCTATGAGTTAGTAATTGCAACTAACATGATGGTGACTTCATTCAATGCTTTATTCAAATTAGTCAATAGTTATTCAAATATAAATAATCTATACAACTCATGTTTTATAACAAGCAAACACAGCTCACCTTGACTTGTTGGTTGAGAGTTTAGGCTTCCAACTAAAAGGTCTTGGATTCGAGTCTTTGTGTATGCGTTGTGTGTGTGTGAGTTTGCCTTAATTGGCCTAAATGTCCAAAAAAAAAACAAGCAATCATTAAGACTTTCTATGCATATTTATTTATTTATGTAGCTCAATATGCAGCCTTCCTTATAACATTGAACCCTGACTCATACCTATAAATAGAGGGAGGAAAATCTAGGACATGCTATCATTTATGCTCAAGCCAATTTAATAAAATCATAGAGCCTCTTATTCTAATATTTATCTTTCTCTCTCTAACATTTTATTCTTTCTCTTTTTGACGGTGCTAATAATAAAATTTTGATGTTACCTATAGATAATTTTGAATCCAATAAGTTTAAAATCAAATTGAAACATATGAAATCTATGATTTCGTTTGAGATAACTTTCTTACTATTTTTTAAAGCAGCTTTTTATTACAAAAATTTTTTGTACTGAAATAATGTTTTAAAAAGTAGTAAGAAAGCTGTCTCAAATAAAACCTATATTGATTATTTGTAGTGCCAATGACTACTTACCAACATATGTGATGGTTTGCTCATCTCTCTTGTAGATGACATTAATTATTTTGAACTATTGGATGGTTGAGATTAACTTTTTCAAAATCAAGGTGATTATAAAAAAGTTTGACAATTAATTTCAAACATCAAAAATAGATTTGATTATTTAGGTTGTGAACTTCAAATTATGTTGTTACAATGCTAATTAGAGAGGTTCCAATCCATCTTCTTGTATTGGGGCAGGTTTACGAAATGGGTTTGGGCTGGTTCATAGGCCCATTACACAATATTGTAAGATTGTAATAGTCGTGGGCTAAAATTAGCCCAGCTACAAGCCCATTTGGTCTTTGACTGTCATTGACCGCTAAAAAGTAACACTATTAGGCTAAAAAGTAACTATTAGGCTTTGTTTGGGATAGTTTATTATCGCTTTCTATAAAGTAATTTTTTAGTAAAAAAATTTCTGAAACTAAATTTTTTGTACAAAAAAGTAACTTTAAAAAATAGTAATAAAGTTGTCCCAAACGAAATCTTATTCTCTTGCTTTCTTGCATGCATCAAATAAATAAGAATATCATTGAAATATAAATTTTATGAGCATTATAATATTATTATATTATTTTCTTAATAAAATTTATGATCATTTTTATTTGAAATTTGTAGTGCATTGACAAAGTTTGTTGAACAAATGTGGAGGAAGTATCACTTGCAGTGTAAATTTCATGGAAAGAATTCATGTGATTTAAATGTTGAAAGATCTGAAATCAATGCAGGAGGAATTCTCAATTGTAGTAGCTAAAAGCTCAGTAAGGCTAAAATTGAAGAAAATGAAGAAGCATATAAAGAAAGAGAGTGTTAGAAATCATTATGAATAGTGAGGAAATGATATGAATAATATGAGAAAGAGCATAATTGTATGAGTGAAGCCGGCTCGTGAGTTGGTTTGGGCTCGGCTCGATAAATAACTTGTGAGTTAAGTTTAATGAGCTAACGAGATAAACTTTAGTTTGCTCTAACTCAACTCCTTAGCTTGGGACCTTTAAAAAATATTAATGTGAAATATACTTAAAATATATTAGCATTCAGGAGTTTAAGTATAAAATTATTTAAAAATTTAAAAATTAAATCTCACTTCTTTAGATCAAGTGATTTTTTATTATTTCTGTTCGTGTCTCATTTATTTTTCATTTTATTTTAACAATTTTTTGAATCAACCGTTTTTTTTTTCTCTTTTTCATGATCTATGAGCCAATGCATGAGCTAACTCAAAAATCATAGAATTAAGCTTGAGTTCTACTTTGAACTCAATTAATTAATCAAGCTCAAGACAAGGATGACTCAAACTCAGATTGACTCATTTACACTCCTACGAACAAACCTTTCTTTCTCTAAGAAAATAGCATCTTTGGCCCATATTTTATTATTCTTTAAACATAAAAAAAATTCTTTTATTATGTTTCTAATTGTGATTCTATGGAAGATCTCATCATAGTATTGAATTCTTACATATGATTACTTATTGAAATATCGTTATCAAAAATTAAATTTTAGGCTTCATTTGGGATAGTTTTTTACTGCTTTCTAAAGCAATTTTCTAGTACAAAAATTTCTTGAAAGCAATAAAAAAATAATAGTTAAAAGTTGTCCCAAACAAAATCTTAATCTTATTTTGAAAAGGAATTAAGTCCATATTAATTATCATCATTAATCATTTTGAGAGGGATGCTAATTAAGTTATTTTAAAATATGGAAAAGTGTTTCTAGCTCTTGAAAATCTAAAGATATAATTATTCATTTGATAAACACAATGATCTTGGCATTCATTTGATCATGGATACTATTTTCATGTAATTGTATTCTTCTCGCTTTTCTTTAAATATTTTCTTAAATTTTCATATAAATTAACATTACATTTTGCTTTTTTTTTTTTTAAATTCTATATTTAAAAAGTAATGTGCTCATAGGGCTTTAATGATTAATATTGATCAATCAAGCCCACACTCTTATTAAAATCTTACATGTCATTATATTGTTACAATCCAAGATCCCCGGGCTTATGATTTTGATGATAACAAATATTATTGATTGACTTCATATTTCTCCTAGCATTTATATTGTATATATGCTTTTTGTGTGTGCTAATAGTTTCAGGTACATCATACACTGCTCAAGAATTTTCAGGGCTCAAGATTTGGTATAATATGATATATTTTGAAAGAGTCTGAATTTTTCATTACTTTAATTTTTTCTTTCTTGAGTCAATGCCATGTAAGGGTGTATGCTGATTTGGTGATCGTGCACACATATACTATGGAGTGATAAAATGAATTTAAAATTTTTGAACTAATCGTACCGTACGATCTAGATCGTATTATACGATAAGGTAGTCATAAAATCATTAATAACGGCTAATTTTGTGATTAATGTTTTTAACCTATACGTACTATACGATTTATATCATGATGGACAAACTATTTAAAACAGAAACCCTAGCCGCTAATCAAATTTAAGTATTTTTTTATTTTTGATTTTGTACTGTTCGTACTGTACGAACACCTATATACAATACAATATTTAAAAACTTACTTAAATTAATCTCCGTGATTAGTCAATCAAATCAAGATTTAATTAATATGGCAGATCGTACTGTATGATGTTGATCGTACCATACGATAGGCAATGATGAAATTCGGTCGTCTTAGACGAAACTTTAATTTTTGAACTAATCGTGTTGTACGATATCATGATTGTCCTGTACAATCGTAAGATAATTGAACTAATCATGACGTACGAACTACACTACAATAAATGACTACAGACAAGAGCTACAGAACTGAAAATTTAACTAGCAATGTACAAAAATCTAAATAGCAAAATATCTATAATCTCAGATCTGATCCTAAACTGCTAGTTCATAATCTTATTCTCCTTCCCAGATCTTGAAAATCAGATACAAAATCACAATGAGTTACAACAGCTCAGCAGGCCACATAATCCAATCTAAATTTTCAAAATTTTTATTAAATATTTTGTTGAATATTTAAAAGTAGTTAAATGCAATTTAAATAAATCATTATACTGAGAGATATAATAAATGCATAACAGTTAGTCCCTAACTTAAATAACAATACTGAACAAATAAATAAATTGAAATTCATATCATAGAGCAGTTCATATCATATTTCTCGGACCCAAACAGAACCTCAAAGGATTCTGGCCCATTATGGCTCCCTTTTTTATTTATGCTTATAGCACTAGAACATATCACACAGCCCTATCTCAGATAGAATCTCAAAGAATTTTGACCCCTTATAGATCCTAATAATCCCCTGACACAGATATAATCTCAGCAGATTTTGGCCATTTATAACTTCCAGCAGATATAATTTAATCACATATGTATATATATCATCACATTATAGCAATTAAAAAGTAATTGAGTATGTATCCGAATTACATAGTGTTGTATAAAGGTAGAGAACAAAAAATCCTACTAGGCAAAAATATACTATTTCAAAAAATTATCAAATTATCAGGAATTGTATAAAATAATATTTTAAGACTTTTATTGTACTACACTAATTTTCAACATCCATATAATTTTCTATTCAATAAAAATCTTACAAATTTCAAAACCCCCATTGTAAAATTTTCAGAAAATATTCAAAATGTGCATAATCGTAATATTTATAACATATAAAAAATTATGCGGTGAAGTTTTACATGTGCAAAGTTATCTGCATTTTTCGCTAATGAATATAAAAATTTTATCTAAAAATTTGATAAAAATTTTGTATTTTTAAAAATTGAGATAGACATAATATTACTTATCTTGAGATAAATAAGTTTCCCAATTGAGCCGACAGACAAAAATGACTTTAAGACCTCCAAAATCGGACTTTTCCCATTCTCTCTCTTCTCTTTTTCCTTATTTTTCCTTAGCCGTTCTCTGTAAAGGGAAATGAAATGGAAATAGTTATATAATATATTAGTGGAATTAGATTTTTAATTAAAATATTAATTATTCTAACAATTTAATATTAAAATATTAATTTTATCTAAATTCTTTTATAACTTCAAATTTCGGAATTAAAAAATTATAGAAAAATATTCATAAATTAGCTAATTTTATTTAAAAACTTTTGGTGAAATTAGTTTGTAAAACAGACATCTAACGGTCTCAAAAATCTCACTTGTACTGACAGGTGTTATTTTCTTACAAAATTTCAACCGTGCCCAAAAATTATGAAAAAATAAGGTAATGTTGACCTGTAACTGAAAATAGAACCCAGCCGATAAAACCCCATGATCCCCCACGATCGCACAACTACCCACGATTGCAAACAGCTACAAACTCACGACTCAAAACAACGAAAAGCTTTCATTCACTCACACGCACACAGATGAGGAGATCTTTGGAGAAACTTACCTTAGACGAACGAAGCCCTCTTCCGATCTCCCTCTTGTTCGCACGTAGCCGCTGCCTCCTTGTGATCCACCGAACTCCCTAGATCTGAATCCCTTCGACCTGCAAGCCGACGTCGACCGGTCCATTGCCGAACTCGACGACTCTAACGCCAAAGCTAACCTCCTCCTCCTTGTCCGACTCCAGCCATCGAAGCCACTGTGCCCTAGATCCACTTGATCTGCTCGTTTGTTCCGGTCGAGCCCTACCAACTCGCCGCCAGCCTGCACCTACTGGAGTCGCCGCCGACCAAGCCCCCGACGCTGCTTTCGCCTCTGCCCTAAACATGCCCGTCGGAGCTCTCTTCCTCTCCCTATGTTATATTTATTATATAATGTATATTATATAAGATATCTATTATATATTATATATAAGATATATTTATTATATATAAGATATATGATATAAGATATATATAATATTATATATACATATAAAATAAAATGAAATAAAATTTTGAAAAGAGAGAGAGAGAAGAGAAAGAGAAGTGAGGATTTTCAATAGGTATACATTGAAGATTTTGAAGGAAGTCCCGGGGTTTGATTCGGTCCCCCGAAGCCCTCGGTTGTCGAGCTTATCCGACCGAGGGAGCATAGACACTACTCTTTCAATCTCCTCACCGTTGATTCGCTCCGGCCGAGTCGAGCCAAAAGAGCAAGTGCCCTCCCCAACCTCCCCGCGAGGGGAGGGGGCGCCGGAAGGCTGCCGGATTTTCAAGGGGAATAAAAAAATATTTTTTTAAAAAAAATTAATTAAATTAAAATTATTTAAATCAACACGTCACACACAACAATGATCGCCGAAGACATTTATGGGATCGATTCACTCTCCCAAATCTCCTCGCCGTTAATTCGCTCCGACCGAGTCGAGCCAAAAGGGCAAGTGCCCTCCTCTACCTCCCCGTGAGGGGAGGGGACGCCAGGAGGCTGCCGAAATTTTCTCAAAAATTATGGACTTAGGTGGATTTTGGAAACAAACACAAATTTCATTAATTAAATTGATCATGATATTAATTTAGTTGAAAAATTAAAATGATTTAACAATTAATTTAAAATTCAATTTAAATTCAATTAAAACTTTAACTTTTAAATTTTAACAATAATATCTTTTAATGAATAAATTGGATAACTCATCAACTCATTTAAATAGGCTAATTTAAATTGAATTAAAAATACATCATTAATTAAGTAATATAACGATTAAATCAAATGAATTTTAAGATAATAATAAATTTTTAATTTAAAATAAATTGAACTTTAAATTAATTCAACTTTTGCTCTATATGTCCTCTGGAGCATATTTAATATGCTTTGTTGCATGTTACAGGTTCTCTAGCCGGCCTCCATGCCTCCCCCAAATGCACAATAAGTTGGAATGATTTTCTCTAATATGGATATGCTCAATTCTTTCAAGAATTGTGAAAATGAAATTATCCAAGAGTTTGAGACCTAGATATCTCTTCAAAAGCCAACTTCAAGTTCCTAAACTTGTCCTTTGTGACATCATTTGATGCATTATGAATTTGAGATGAATCAATTTAAAGTTCTAGATTAATAAATCATCTAATTTAAAATCTTAATTAAATCATTTAAATGAATGGGCAATTAAATCTAATTGATAATTTAAATAAATGAATAATTTTAAAATACATTCAAAACTCAAGATCGAAATTATCAAATTAAATAATTAAATCCTTTAAATCAATTTAATTGAGCAAGCAATTTAAAAATCTAATTAACAAATTAAGTCAAAACTTCAAGTAAATTTAAAATTTTAATTAAATCAAATGAACAATTTTAAAATACATTTACAATTTAAACTAACAAATTGAACAAAGTAAATTTTAATTAAAATTCAACACTTTAATAAATCAACTTAATTAATTAATACGAATAATTAAATCAAAATAAAACATAAAATCAAAAGAGTATCAATTCAATATTTTCCACTATCCAATCAACATAAGTACAAACTACTTCTAAGGCTTCCAAATCTCATACCTATGGCAATGAGAGTGAGATAATTAAAGGGATTAAGCAACAAATACATTTGTAGTCATAGCCATAGAGAATCGTGGCAATGATTGAGGAATTCAAAAGAATGGATTAGGCAACAACACAGCATAATCCTAATGAAACTATGAATATTGAACTAGGATGGAAAGCTTAAAGAATGCCCATCATTCAATCATATGGAGACATATCATGAATATGTGAGGAGGGTTAAGGATTAAAGTATTTTGTTGATCTAGGTTCATCAAGATCTAAGATGGTTAGAGCTTCAAACTATTTCCTTCAACCCAAAGACAAAATATAATACACTACAACTCACCTGTAAATGGGAGAAGAGAATTCGTAGTGCCCATAATGATTATCCAACGGGAAGGAATAGGGAAACTCATAGCCAGCAGGATAATTCTTCTACGAACACAACGCCACCGAATCCACAACATGTATACAAGCGAACAGAGGGCGTTCGTAGGCCATTAAATAAAATCTTGGGCATTGTTAAACCCCCACTAAACTAAGCTGAAGCACAAAATCCCCTGCATGTGCTCTGACAAATGTGTGCAGGGGATTTTGTGCAGGGTTGAATGCTACAACCCGCATATGCTCCAATCATCACATCCAAGTTCCAAATCCAACGATTCGAGAAAGCTACGTGGGTCAAATATTTAAGTCTCATCCCCCTCCTCAAAAGGACTGGAGTCAACATGACTTGAAGTATAAAATGCCTCCCAAAATCCTACGAAAATATGGGTGACCTTAACGTCACCCCGATGATGGGCGTGTTGATAGAAAATCTCAACCGGAGGGGTCAAATTTCAAATCCAATAAAAATAAAAATCTAAAAAAATAAAATCTATCAACAAAAAACTTAAAACTAAAACTCATCCACCTTCCGTAACTATTTATCGGGGGTGATAAATTCGAAATTAATCTCAGTTCACAAAGAGCAAATGCATGTCGGGTGTATCGCTAAGGTTCATCCTCAAATAGTCTCTTGCCAGCAGGGACGTGGCACGTGCCCTCTGATCGGGTGGTTTTACCGCGAAATGACACCATTATATTACGATCACGGCCAAAGCCCGTATGTTCCCTAAAGGCTTCAAACCCTTGAGAAATGAATCATATGGTATATTTGATAGGCATAAAGCCCTTTGTCAGCTAAGGTGGATTTAGATATATCCCCTTAAACAAACAGCAACCCAGGTCTACAAGGTATTCTTGGATGAAGCAACTCATGGCTGCCGATAAGGTGCCTTCTGTCAAGTTGGATCGACTACCTCCTCTAACTAAGTAGACCAGGGAACATGATAGCCCGGGATGACGGAACCATGGGATCTTGATCGGGCTCGTCCTTATTCCCCCCACCACCAGTTTTAAGTTCATGGTGATAATTTCTAAATCATGATGATAAATTCAAATCTCAAATTCAAACCCTAAGTTGTTGTTATTATATGTTGTATTTACACCATATACAACCTCTTCAATAACTAGCCTTAATCGAAAGTTCTCTCCTATTATTGGGAGGGGTAATTAACTATAGGGGCTTGCGCCTATAGGAAACCAGAACTCAGATCATAAAGTTCTCACAAAATGAGGGTGAAATCTCTGGGTAGTGTGTTATCTAAAACCTAATCTGCCTTCTGAAAATTCACCTGGAACCTAATCTCGTTAAAATTCTCTGCCATCGTCACAAACAAAGAAAATATACCGATGGTGCGGAGAGGCCGGGAACGCACCTAAAATGGAATTTTCGGAGCCCACAGGTAATTAAAGCACTACACCATAAATGTTCTGACGAAGACGGATTGTGATTTGGACTTATAAGATTCCTAAAATAATTATTAACTATTCTAAATAAAAAATTTAAAAAAACTTTTCTTAAGGGTTTCACAGCATCTCTAACATCAACATCAAATGAGTGGCAAGACGACCATGAATCTTCAGTTAAACCATGATGTCATGCATGAATACCACAAAAAACTAATCTATATTATGCTTAAACACCTAGTTCATAAGATCCATGAACACTGCTTGATTCATTCATCACCTTAACTAGCATCACAAAAAACTCATAATGCCCATACATAGTATTGAAAGTACCTGCTTTCATATTTTTTTTGTAATTCATCTTTGACTATTCATATTGTCCTCAAATTAATCTTTAAAAATACAAAAGCACATTCCAACTGATCAAATAATCATCATTCGAAGAAACAAATATTTATCCTAAGTTTTCACTTTGTTTAACTTTCTATAATTAATGCACATACTACTTGTTCAACTTTCTTCTTCACAATCAATACATGAGCTCTCTAGGGAGACACATTAGGTCAAATAAAACTCTTATTAATCAGCAAATGTAATGTCACCTTTAAATCCTATAATTCATTAGGGATCATTCTATACAATGTTTTAACAATAAACAATATACCATATATCAATTCAAGAGTGAAATTAATTAAAATTCAAGTGGAAAATTCATTGGTTTAGTAACAAACATACTAATAAACCCATTCATTACTAATACCTCTTCCAAGTTTTCTTTTTGTTTATCCCCTCCTTCACATGGACTAAGAATAAAACAATTCCTTTAAAATATATTATCCTAAACTAATAAAATTAAGGATTATTACCCACACTTTTCTTCAGTCTCATTATCTTATATACATACAAAATATAGCTATCATACTATCTCAAAAAGATAATTGATAAACTAACATGTAATCCAAATAGAGGTGTTGACATCATTTTTGGATGTATTCTTGACACGGACGTTATTCATATCCCATATGTTATTTTTAGGTTTGTCAAAGAGATGTCACTTACACATACACATTTGGTTCTTCTATTGTAGCACACACACCCAATAGGAACCTTTCAGGGCTTGAGGTCACTGGATGGATGTTCTAGCATTGACTCAATCCTATCTTCTTGGTTCACTCAAGCTCTAACATGTACACTAGAGCTGTTCTACAGTCTCCTTTGGCTCAATACACTCTAAGCTTTGGAGTCTTGTTGAATGACTCAGTTAGATTATCTCCATATATTGGACCTATTATCATAAGTCTTTCTTATCCATTAGTGACCCAAGACATACACTCTCTACATAGTCTACCTTAGACATCATGATCTATCTATTAGGTTTGACTCAATATCATATTCCCCTTATTAGACTCTTGATGTCCTAGCTCACATCCTAGAAGCACTTCAAGTCATCTCAATTTAATTACATATGTTAGGATTGCCCATTTTAGTACAGTACATCCTAGTAAGGTCGTAGTTAGTTGAGAGAGCCTTGTCTAATTCATTGCTTTCTAGTTAGTTATGAGACCTAGAGGTTGCACAAGCCTTGGTATATCATTCATCATTGTTGACCCTCATTTTAGATTTCATGAGTTAAACCATACTTGTTGTCAAGAAGGAATTTGAGAGATTTAATTTACCTATATATTTGTGTCAACTATCACAATTATATCGAATTGGAAATTTCACCAAGATAATTTACATTTTTTAAAATGCAAGAAACAAAAATCAAAATAAAAAAAAATCAAAGCATTTTTATGTTTAAATTAAAATTTTCTATTTAATATTAAATTCAATTTAATATTAATTAATTTATATAGAAAAATATCATGTTAAATTCGTGAAATGATTTATTGGATTAAGAAAGAAAATGATAACTTTTGTAATGAGTGCATCAATTTGTTTTAGAATAAAATTCAATACATTTTATAGCATTATTATACATTTATAAGTGAAGTATTAGCATACATTCATGCGGTTTTCATCCTCTATTTAAATGAAATATATTTCTAATTTTATTCAATGTTAAATTTTAGTTTTAAAATTGAATAAAGGTAGAAATAAATATATTTTATTTTAAATATATTCATCTTTTAATTATTTGATAGCATTTGAATGCATTCATTCTCTTTTGAGCACGTGTGTACACATACCCATGTTATATTTATGCCTTGATTTCATTGTATTCATATATTAGACTTGTGCTACTAGTTCATCAATGTGATTATAACATGATGTAATCAGAGCCATAATTTCACTGTGCTATTATTTACATATATTTTGCAAGACATCCTACGATTGTGAACCTTAGGAGGATATGTGGTTAGGGATTTACATTCTTTTTTCTACTTATCTTTTACTACTTTATAATATATTTTATCTGCTTAATATTAACTGCACTATGATGCTTTGTGATTGTTATGCCTAGGTTATTTGTAATGACGATTAGAGTTCTAGGATTGCACATCATTTACTTACAAGTCAGTTTCACTTAAAATAAAATGAAAATATACCTAGCTTATATTTTTAGTAGGAGTAATGATTTGACATTTAGTTCATCATGTTAGTTATATATAGTTAACTAGTTAGCTTTCAGCCTTGTTGATATATACATCATATCATAACCTTATGAGTTTGCATGTAGTCCAAGATTCATTTTAAGACAAATAACTTAAGACACATACACAACAGATGCCTACTTCTTCTCCATCTAGCCAACTCTAGCGTGTGTCAACCTCTCCTTCGTTTGAATTTGACTGACCTCTCACTTACATATGTGAATAGGTCAGTTAGTGACATTCCTCTCCAAACAAGATGTAAGCCCAACATTTTGGGCCTCATGGTCATTGTTGCGATCATGATGTAAAACCCTAGGATTTTTTCTACAATCTAGAAGACTTTGAATCCTTAGAATATGGAGCCTCCCCTAGGCTTCTCTCTTCCTATGGTTGTGGATTATAAGACCCATTTATCAATCTAGGACTAGGTCATGTAAGGTCTCTTTGGATGACACAACTCATGGTTGCTAACAAGCATCCTCATGATTAGAGAATTCTGATCATATTTTTTTACTAACTAAACTAGAAGCTAAAACGATCCCGAATGGTGGACAACAATGGGATCGTGATCGAGGCCCTCCTCCTATCTTAGGTTAGTCTACCCTTCCTCTTAAGTTAGTTAGCTCATTTGTTAGGATAGTTTTTACCTCTCTAGGTTAGATATCCTCCTTAGGATAGTTCATCTAGGATAGCCTTTCTCCTAGGATATTCATCCATTCCAAAACATTATTATGTTTTCCTTCCTTCCTAAGATAGATCCCTTCCTTAGGATAGATCTTGTCTAAGGATAAAACATCCTCTTTCTCTAGAATAGACTTCTTGCTTAAGATAGTTCCCCCTTCCTTAGAGCGTCATCCCATGTGGTCACCTATCATTATTCTGCCCTCTTTGTAGTTTTATGGGTTATAGAAATTTTATTTTCTAACAAACTCCATGAGTTACAATTTTGGGCTTTTTTGATAATCCAAACTTAGTTGATTCCAGAATATAAGTCCTATCATTTTGAAGTTGTCTTTCTTAGTTTCATTTTTTGGGTGTCCATATACAAGGATTACATCTTTAAAAATTAAAATAAAAAGCTTCTTATAAGAAGAAAGATTCATTCCTACTCAGGACTTGGGTTATTATGATTACAATCCAATGATTGTGTCTCCCCTGTCTTAAAAGCTAGCCCATATACTCCATCACAACTTATATCCCCATCCATTACACATTATGAGCCTTACCTTAGGATTTTCACATTCTCACCTACATTATGGATTGTCTATGTAACTACGCTTAAATACCCGGATGCTTTGACTCATCTTATTATTTTGAGCCATTTCATTCATTATTGAAAGAAATCAATCATTATTGAGTAAATACAAGTAACATAAGCAAAATTTTTGAATAACAAATCTTCTTGTGCATGACCCAAGATATAATTAACCTTAAAAATAATGTTTGTTTGGGAAACTTTGAGCCCTCGAGCTCTATATACTCTAATGAGAATATTTTGGGGATTCGAAGATCTAACTTACTTATCATTGATATTATGAGTTTATAGAGTAGATTGATATATGACTAGTTGTTTATAGTAATTCATTGATATCATTCAAAGTTAGTACTCCCCCCAATTTTAAATCTCTTTCCGTATAGGTTAGTGGTTAATGGATAGTTATTGGATAAAAATGTGTTATCGTAGCTTATAAATACTCTTTAAGTAGGGAAGGATTGTATCCAAATATAGATATAGTTGATTTTATATATATATATGTTACGTCTTGGAATATTTGCGGTGGTAGAGAAATATAAAGTTTGGCATCTTAGCTTTGTCTAGGATGCTAAAATTTATATTTCTGTACCACCACTAATATTCCAGGATGCAACAATGTTTATGTTAGAATGTTGACATTTTAGTTTTAATTTATTTTAAAGAGCTTTTGATTTCACCACACCTCTCTTTAAATTCGAATATGCCTCTGCGTACAAAGATCAATTAATAAAATAATGTCTTCATAACTAAGAGATAAATTATATAAGGAGTCTTCCATGTGGATTTTTTTTATTTTTAATTAACTTAAAATATAAATTTCTACTTAGTTGTTTTCAATTTGGCAAGCACTTGTACATCATCCTCAAGGCTCTTTCTTCAACTAACAATTGGATGTAATTTGATTGGGAAAAAAATTAAGTCATAATAGATCTTTAAGCTTTTAACTTAATATAATAAAAACTAATTTAAATTCATATTGCACTAATCTTAGGGCGGCAAATTTAATGGTTTTGAGATCCATCTTGACTACAATTTTTATCAGTATATGAGAGAAAGTTAGATCAGAATATCTTGATGAAATTTATGATTGGATTTAATTTAAGACGAATATAATCTAAATTTTAATTAATTATTTTTATATTACAATGATCTTAAAGTAAGTAAATCTAATGACTTTAAGACTTCATTTGAGACGATTTTTTTATTATTTTCTAAAGCAATTTTTTAATAAAATAATTTTTGAACTAAAACTTTTTTCTACTAAAAAGCTATTTTAAAAAGCAATAAGAAAGCCGTCTCAAACGAAGCTTGGGACAGCTTTCGTACAGCTTTGTAAAATGGCTTTCTAGTATAAAAATTTAAAATTTTTGTACTAGAAAGCTGTTTTAGGGAAGCTTCTGCTTTAAGAAGCAGTAAAAAAGCCGTCCCAAATGAAGCATAAATCTATTCAGACCAAATTTTTAGATCAATAGCTAATTTTATTTTATTTTATTTGGACCTAAATGAAACCATGAAGAAAATAATTTATCATATTACATTATCAACATATGTCAAGTAGTCTATATCACAACGGTCATAATTTTGACCGTGAAATGACTCATAAAGTCTGAAAAAATTCTTTGTTTTCACATTCAAATTTCATGAAATAAACAAATGGCAGAATGAATAAGATTAAGAGAAGATCTATCAACACCTTTCGGCCATTAATAAATCATATCAAAAGCTATGGTGAGAAACAAATTGTTCTTTCCATGCCGGCTTTAAATAGAATGGACAATTAATTAGTTAGTTAATTAGCATGTTTTTAGTGATTAATTAAAAGAAAATTATAGTTAAATAACCAAACCGACAATGAAATAATTTGGGAAAAAAAAGTTCTATTTTGATTTGAATTTTTGATATTGATAATATGAGCTTGGATTATATGGCCGGCGACACCGCCGCCCCCAAAAAATTTTAAAAAAAATAAATAAAATATTTATTTAAAATATATTTTATGTGTTAAGTGTATTTGATTAATTTAATGACATTTAATAAAAATGTAATAGTTTATAATATTGTATTTGAAAATAAGAATAAAATGAATTATATGAAATCCTTAAAAAATTCTTATGTTTTTCTCCTCTCTTTTTAGCCCACTTTTGACATGTATCCTCATCACCTCTCCACCAAATCTCTCCTCTCTTTATCCCTTTGAAGGGGTCTTTTGAAGGCTAAAGACCAAAGACAAGTTTTTTTTCGCACTAATTTTGATTCTTTGTTGATAACGATTTTCGTCTATCTCCTCCAATTAATTATAAATCATGCTGATTTCATGAACTTTGGTGATTTATGTGTGGATCGTTATGAATGTGATGATAACAAATTTTATATGATTTCATCTAAGGGTGCAAATGAGTCAAGTCGACTTGCGAGCAGACTCGAGCTCGACTCGTTAATGGGCTCGTGAATCGAGCTTATCGAGTTTCGAGCTTGAGCAGAATTTTGAGCTCATTGGATTATCGAGCTCAAGCTCGATTAATTGTCAAGCAGCTTAGAAGGCGGAAGACTAAGCAGCGAAGCGCAGAAGAATGCCGACTTTGCACGTGCAAGATTCAGAAGGTGAAGCACGTGCGAACCGTGGAAGGAGAACTGGCCTTTGCACGTGTAAATCATGTCCGCGAACTAGTATGTGTGCTCAATCCATGGAATCGAGCCGCTCGAAGAGCTCATTTTTAGTGGCACAAGCCGAGCTCAAGCTTGCCTTTTGAGCTCGACTCGAGTTTGAGCTCGGGATTTAACTCAAGAGTTGAGCTCAAGTTAGGCTTGACTCAACTCATTTGCACTCCTAATTTCACCTAATGATTTGATGAATATTTTTATAGGTGATTCAATATAGTTGCAAAATTGTAAAAATTATGAGGATGATTGTGTCTACTAGACTAACATGAAACTTTGATAACTTGGAGATCAACTTAAACATAGCATTCATGAAGACTACTGTGCCAATGCCTATAAATAGCATCTTAGTTTAAAATGTGTGTTTGAAGTTCATTGTAAATTATTTGAATTGACTTTTTCTTGCAATTTGAAGGAGTGATGAACAAATTAACTAAAACTTACAAAAAAATCTTTTTAACTATAAATACATTATATATATATATATATATATATATATATATATATATATATATATATATATATATATATATATATATATATGCACACACACATACATGCATACATACATATACATTGACATACAAACTTTGACATGTGTTATTGCTATTACAAGATCTTGATCATCAACCAATACTGACACCACCATAATCAACAACCATCTACTAACCAACATTAATACTAGTTGTTGTCATACCCTTATGTTCTTTTTTTTACAACCAGTATCTATGATAAGCCTCCTTAGAATATCTGATGCAAGCCTACATGATTAGCTAATCTACCCTCCTATAAGAAGAACAATTGAGTCAGGCAACCAATGTCGACTAACTTTTGACGTTATATTCAACAATTTTTCAATACATATCAAAGAACAAGATATGAAATCTGTCAATCATAAACATTAACATAAATTCCCCCAGCCTCCTTTCTTAAAAGAAAAATGACCAAGTAAGACCGCCTAATACCATCTAACCTCTAATATTCTTCGTTGATCTTCACCCAACACATATTCTTCATTGATCTTCACCCAATACATATGGAGAGTGATGCCCATGTAAAAAGCCACTGTAAGGGAAGGATGAAAGTTGAATTCTCTCTCTCTCTCCCCTCTCTATAGCCAAATGACCACTATCTTCTATCTCTCTCTTCCTTAACCTCTCTCTATATCTCTCAACCTAATAGGTTAAAGAGGTTAGCTCCTTGAGGATAATCAAGTAATGAAAAATTTGACAAGAAGAGAAGATTATAAGTAGGAGAAGCCCTTAAAGGTTAAATCAAGGAATCTATTTTGTTCAAAGTTCTAAAATTCTCACTCAACCCTCTCTTGTTTTGGCCTAACTAACACCAACATACAAGGAATTTTGTAAAACTTTATTAGCTATCATGAAAATAATTCTAATCCTTTGGTATATTGCATTATTGCCTAATTTGCATTATAATTATGTGTGCTAAATATTTATGATAGTGAAATTTGAAACTTTATTTTCTTAATATTATACGAAGGTATAGCACACACATATAAAATAAAAGTTGTAAGAGACCATATTTTTTACATGAAAATCTCAGAAAACAAAAAAAAATTATGAGGTCAAATCCAATTGAAATGATTTCATTAATGTTTATCATCAATCATAAATTATGGCCTTCCTTAGAGGAAAGTGATGATACAATATAGTAAACATATAATATGTAGAATGTATAGCATAATGAAAGTTGAAAGACACATGTTGAATGTGGGCTATCATTAAGAGATATTTTGATTGTTTATTTGATTGTACTCCTTTCAAGAGGGGAAACCAGAGAATAAAAAATTTAACATAAATTTTGGTGCTGATATTAGAAGTCATTGTTAATAAAGACATCATGCATTGATCTTATAAATAATGACATATATTAATATTGTTAGCGATTATGTGACAAAATTAGTGAGAGTCAACGTAGCCAAACAATCATAATCAAAGAATAATCAATTCAAGGACTATAGTTAAGCGATTGAGGTTGGAAAATCATTGTCTGTCGATGGAAGTTGAAGGATCATAATCGAACGATGATGATCGAAGGATGATAATCAAACGATAGTGATCTGAGGACAATAGTTGAGAGATATTAGCCATATGATTGTAATCAAGCGAAGGTGATTTGAGAAACATAGTTGGGACAACAGTTGAACGACCATAACAACAAGAATCTCTCTTATAATCTCATTTTGGATACTCTTAATAAATTGGAATCATCATTATCCATCAAATTAATTTCTCTTAATAAGTCAAACTATAAAAAGAAAGTGATCAGCCCATAATATATTAAATAATTAGAATTTTGAAAACTTTAGAAGTTAAAAAAAAAGAAGAAATCTTCAGAAAATAAAAAAGACATCATGAGTGCCTAAGGTCCTAAGCTACCATAAATTTTGGTGCTGATATTAGGAGTCATTGTTAATAAAGACGTCATGCATTGATCTTATAAGCAATAACATATATTGATATTGTTAGCGATTAGGTGACAAAGTTAATTAGTGAGAGTCAATGTAGCCAAACAATCACAAACAAAGAATAATCAATTCGAGGACTATAGTTAAGCGATTGAGGTTAGAGAACCATTGTTTGTCGATGGAGGTTGAAGGATCGTAGTCGAACAATGATAATCAAACGATTATAATCAAACGATTATAATCTAAGGACAATAGTTGAGAGATGTTAGCCATATGATTGTAATCAAGCGGAGGTGATTTGTGAAACATAGTTGGGACAATAGTTGAACGACCATAACAACAAGAATATCTCTTATAATCTCATTTTTGATAACCTTAATAAATTGGAATCATCATTATCCACCAAATTAATTTCTCTTAATAAGTCAAACAATAAAAAGAAAGTGATCAGCCCATAATATATTAAATTATTAGAATTTTGAAAACTTTAGAAGTTAAAAAAAAAAGAAGAAATCTTCAGAAAATAAAAATGACATCATGAGTGCCTAAGGTCCTAAGCTACCATGGAGGCCTACTGCTTGAAAAGATTGAGGGTTTACTATACTCGAGACATAGATCAAACAGAATAATGACAGGCGGGCCCACTATTATTTTTAGCCTCCAAACAATAGCCGACAATTAAGGGTCCCACCCATCTATTCTTCCATGTTACAATACTAAGCTTCCCCTATCTCCCACTTGTCATTCTGTTCATAAAATTTCTTTTTCACAGCTTCTCCAACATCCAAACATTTGTTGACAAATTAGACTAACAAGAAGAAAAACAACTCTATCGCAAGTCAGAAAGTCATATTGTTTAGTGAATATAATATCTATAAGCTTTGAAACGTTTCAAATACATAAAGGGAGCAAAACAATTATCATACCAGTTTGAATCTACCTCCCTCTAATGATTTCTCTACAAAAAAATGCCACAGGTTATGACTGAACTTGATAATCCTATATCTGAGTTGGTGTAATCAAAAGCTTGTATATACTATAATATTTGATTATATTCAGTTAGCAACAAAATAGAGAAGAAAACAAAGAAGCTGACTCAGAAAGAAGCAGAAGCCATTCCAGGTTCCATCTCAGCCACAAAGCTTGCTGCTTCTTGATGATCTGCTGCCTCCCAACACAACTTTGAAACAAAATCATCAGGTTGAGGAACATATTCCTGAAAAATAGATGCAGTAAAGAAAATATAATCACAAGGCTGTCAAATATGTTAATTGTTCGAATTCAATTGTGTCTGGCTCAAATAATTAGCTCGAGTTCGATTAATTTTTATAAACTTGTATATTTCATAAGTAAATACAACCAATGCTAACTTAGATCATATTTGGCTCAATAATAACTTGATTATACATACATACATATACATACATACATGCATATAGATGCATATACATATACATACATACGTACGCATATATATATATATATATATATATATATATATATATATATATATATATATATATATATATGATTTTCAAATAAATTTGTTGCTCGTGAATAACTCATCTTCAGCTCCATAAGTTAACGATCAAATATTTTCACTTATTTGCTTGTTTACAACCCTGATCAGAATAGAATAGTCAAAAGAATTTAAGCAGAAAATGTTATTATTTACCTCTAGTTTCCTGACCAGCTCATTCGCTGTTGGAGCAGAAACAATGATGTGACGGGCCTTCTGAGAAATAAATTCCTCCATGACAGCCATATCAATGAATGAGAGCAATGAATTATAGTAGCCATCCACGTTAAGAAGACCAACCTTCAAATAAAAAAATGTGAAATTTAAGGAAAAGAATCAGTATATGAAGCCACATGGGATCAATCTAAGATAACAATGAATCTAGTCCAAATAGATTATGACAAAAGTGTTAGCTTCAGATGACGGTGTTCTCTAAGTAAACCATGTGAAACCGTGGTTTGACTTGATCTATAGATTCCTGTATTGATTTAAGCAGGTTATTATACTCTTGTAATGTAGAAAATTCTATGAATGTTATATGATAGGTGCAGCTCATCAAGACAAACAAGTAAGATATTAACATATTATGGTATGGTTCCACATGGAAGACTTGGAGATGATCATCAAAACAAAAACAATAGAGTGAGTGGTGGAGAATTAAAGAAGATAATCTGCTTTGAGAGTATTATAATAAGCTAAAAAATGCTTTTTGGGGCTAATCAATCTGCGCAGCTAAAAGAAATCAGTTCAGATTACTGACGGTTTCAACAAATAATTACATATCATGGCTTCGGGCTCATTGTTTGGTTGGTCTTTGTGTTTTTAAGTTTTTTTTTTCAAAAATAACTTTACAAATATTATTTTATGAGATAAAATATTAATATTGTCAGAAAAAAAAAAGAGGGCAATTACAAATGTAATGCCAAAATTTGGCCGTCTGATTACTCTAATAATTATGGATTTTGCTCTCTTCCACGAAGGCACAAGTTTGAATTCATGTAATTGTGGACTTTCTGTTTAATACTTTCCAAAAAAAAAATTATATATTTATAAAAGTAACATCCAATTGGCTCTATTTATAATATCCAAATCTTGAAAAGAGCAGCAAAATCATAAATTATATTTTTAATTTTGATTAAATTCTCAACAAGTTGGCCATGACATGTACAAATACATAGGTCTGCTTTAGGGCAATGTGCTAGATATGCAAATAAAAAAGATTTTAAATAGTATAATCATTATATCTTCAATAAAAAACCAATTTTCTAAAAATAAATTAGGAAAATTATATTTTTCACACAAAAATTCACCTGATTTGCAGCAACTTATCTTACCCAAAAGCACGTAGGAGAAGCTAAATCAAATGAGGTCTTTGGTCAGCAAAGTTTAACAAAGGTTGCCAAAAAAGTCACTTTGTGTTTTGCCGACACAGCCATTTCAAAGTCTAAATATCTTTCTTTCTGATGTGGTGCTTAGGATGGATATACAAAGCAAAGAAACAAACAAAATGCAATGTACTGAAGTTGTTTAGGCTAATAAAGAACAAAACATACAAATCGGGCAACATATTGTTTTCTGTAAAAATGTTTACCGGCTTCTGATGAATTCCAAGCTGTGCCCATGTGATGACTTCAAGCAATTCTTCTAATGTCCCATAGCCACCTTGAATTTTATATTTTCAGTAGCATTAGTGTTGAGCAGATTGAAAAACATTATCAAATCACAATAATAGCCAATTCATATCTCAGAAAAGAGTGAAAATGTTTACCAGGCAAAGCAATGAAGGCATCCGCTTGGCGAGCCATCTCAGCTTTCCTCTCGTGCATATCTGAGACTGCTCTAACTTCCCCAACAGTCTCTCCAGTTATCTAGGATATGTTTTTAGAATGATCCATATGTTAGGGAAATTATCAAAATTTTTAATTCTTGAAGATGCCGTGGCTAAACTCTGATATTAAAAATAAAGTATAAAGGGTAGAAGAAAGCTAACACATTACCAATAGAAAAACACTATGTAGGGCTTGTTCTGTTGCTTGAAGTTAAAAATTATGTTTTAAAATTGGGAAATTTTTTAAATTCTATCATTTGATTGAATGTAATTAAAATCAATATGAATTTTAAAATCTATGGACACCCTCAAAATTTTTCAGAAGGATTTTACATTTACAGTCAAATCGAGTGAAATTATAATCATCGTGCACCTTCTAAAACAAGTTTTTCATCTAAAAAAGAACCAAATGAGCACAAAGGCCAAACTCAATGAGGTTTATCAACTGAAAGAAGAGGTTTTTGTGAAATTACAATAATAACCTTGTGAGTCATTCAAAGAATCAAATTCAGTCAACCTCTGAGTGCTCACCATGATATTATAAGCTATTAAGAAATTGATGATGTCATTTTTATAAACCTAGTAAGCATGTATAATTTAGCTCAAGATGTCTCCCAGATTGCCACATTAATGTCATAATATATAGTAAACAAACTAATGTTTTAATATAGCTCTCACTGGAAGGACTAACATTAAAAAAGTAGGAATTAATTCCATGAGCATCAAAAGTTCTCAGATGCAAAATTTAATGACTTATCAGACAACACAGCTTTCTATTGAAAACAATAAACAAAGCTAGCAGCATATTATAATAATAATGATGACATAAGTGATGACATAAAAGCCATCTCATTCTAATAACTCCTCCACAGAAATTATTCATTTGCTCAAATATTTATATAATCTCAATAGAGAAAAATGGTTCACAAACCAAATGGGCAAAGCTTCCCATGAAAATCGGTGGTCTGCGAAGCATTTCTCATTTTAAAATAAAACTAAAATATTAAAAAAAAAAAAAAACAAGATCGCCGAGATTAATACAATGAGGATATTTTGAAGTGCACAACTTACCTCCCTAGGCATCAAAGACTTCGGAATGACCCTACAAAATAAAATTTAATACAAGTCAGCAACAAGATTATATCAAACGAGTTGATACATCAAAATTAATTAATATTCCTTTTTGAGGGAATTTTGAGTGAATTTTCATAAATTAACGCACAACTTGAATAAACAAGTTTTCTAACCTAGAGTTTTAGTGATGGGAGATAAAGCTCCCAACCACTAAGCTAAGATGGGTTGTATAGTTGATGAATGTGTGAACTACGCGAGTCAGAAAAATCACAACCTTTTTGCACAAGCATGCAAATTGACTATTCTGAAAAATCAAGCCATGTATAAACAACAAAACCAAAAATATTCAAAATATTTAACAAACATTTAAATGGCACAAAAGTCCTAGACCAAGACCCAAAACCATTGAATAAGTCATAAAGTCGAACCAATGCGAATGAAAAGTGCTAAAGCCAAAATAAAAAAATTGCTAAAAAGAGTGAATGATTATCAAAGAGGGACTGAATCTTCTGCTAATATGACAAAAGAGGCCAAAGAAGTCGTTGGTATTTAATAGGTTAATCAAAAGAAAAAAAATTTCTTCTTCCAAGCATTTCAAGTGCCAGACACTCTATTGGGCTCCCATAATTTTGCAACTAATGGATAGCTTGGTAAAACTCTGAAACTATTTTGCAGAAGGAAGCATTAGAAGAAACTCTTCTATCATTGAGTGAAAAATAAACATTAATCCCTAACATTCTATGATCGAAAAATAATTATGGGAGGTTTACTTACATACCACAACAATCTTATACATCTTTAAATCTAGCACCAAATATTTCTATTTATTTCTATAACATCATAATAATATATTACATCAAAAACAGCATTAAAATACTTGTTAAAATCTTTTCATATATTTGTTCTTATCTAGTTCCAAAAAAAAAAAAGGCGTTGTATAAATAAATATAAATCTTTGGATGTTAATATGTAAATATATAAAAATTCTATGCTATACATCCAAATCACTTCACAGTTCAGCCCAAGGTGAAACGAATTTCCATTTATGACATTGAAATTATCTTTAAGCAAGTGATCAAAGAGAAAGATGCAGCTCACTTCAATCTAAAAGCTTAAGATTTTGTGCAAGAAATATCCCGTTCGAAGTGTTACACAGGTGTGAATTTGTAATTAAATGAGAGAGAGAGAGAGAGAGAGAGAGAGATGACCCTAAGACATGGCCGCCACCATCATGAACAGCGTGAGCGACGAGGCCCATCAATCCAACGCTACCACCTCCATAAACCAAATCAATGCCTCTCGCCACCTAAAACAAAAAGCCAAATGCCACATTTATAAAATATAATATCCAATCCATAAAACAAAATCAAATTTCTCATTGTATGAAAATAGATAAAAACCATAGAATTCAATAGAAAAAAAAAAGACAAAGAAAATACTAATTATGATGCTGGATGAAAACGGCTACACGTCTCTCCGTAAAAGTAAGGCAACAGCATTTTATTGCAATGAACAAAATAATATTATTATTTCACTACCCATAAAAATTAAATTTTTCATCAAAAATCGTGTCAGAGAGATCATGCAAGAAACCCGCCCATCATCTCGACGGATGACAGCTAGCAATCTCCTTCTCTCCCATTTTCATGTTCTGTAACCCTAAACAAATTTCATCATTCCAATCCGAAACTTACTCCCCAAATCGAATAAAACCAGCCAGGATTACAGATTTGAGCGATTAAAGCAAAATAATCAGAAACCCATATTATCTCCCTCCTCTGTGTAGCAGGCAACTAATCGAATTTGACTCATCGAAGCGCATAAGCCGCAATGGCTTCGAACAAGAAGTGAGAAAAGAAACTCTCTTTGATGATTATTCCAACTTACCAGTTCCTTTCCGAGCTCGACGGCCGCTTCCCTGTAACCCGCCTTCTTCCCGGTGCTACTCCCGCAGAAGACGCAGATCCTCTTGAAACAGGACAGGGAACCAACCTCCTCTCCGGCCGCCGTGAACTCGACATTCGGCTTCTCTTCCATCCTTCGAGCTCTCTATTCTCAGGGGAAGAAACAACGTGGAGATAACGAGAAGATGCGAAGGGCCCCTACCCTCGGAGTCCTTTGGGGGGTTTTATAGACGAGGGATTAGCGGTAATCGAGAATTCGGACGGCTGTGATTGTTTGCTTAGAGCTAATCGCCGACATAAATAAGGAGTGATTCGGTGTTTTGTTTTAAATATTGTTTTTTTATTTATTTATTTTTTTGGTATCCGCGTCGGGAAAGCGGCTGAAATAGTTAGGAATAGGGACTTTCTGCAAATAAAAAAATAAGATAAAAGGAAATATAGTAATTTAGGTAACATTGTGAAAATTAGATAGATAAAAAATCAAAAGAAGGAGATGTTGGTGATTTGATAGTTCGACCCCATTCGATAGTTTGATCGGCATCGAAGCGGGGTCGAATCATATGATATAATAAATATTAATTTTATTTAAATATAACATAATTTATCTATATTAATGCAATCAAATATAAAATAGGATTAAAATTACATAAAATAAATGATCATGAAACATAAAATATGAATGATTTTTTTGTTTAGGATTTAGGGTATTAAGTAAGTGACCTATTCTTCACAAGTTAACATATAATTTTTTATATAGTTGAAAGATATCAAAAGGGTTTGGATCTCTACACTTCGGGGTGTCAATATTCGATACGAACCGAAAATCCGACTCAAATTTGGCCCGAAAATTTTCGGTTAGGGTCAACCTGTTTGTCAAATGGGTCGAATTCTAGTTCAACAAACCGACCAGTTTCAAAAATCAGGTCGGGTTCGGGTTGACCCAGAAACTCGAGAATGACCCGCAGAACGCACTGCCACAGGCTAGCCCTGCACGGACCCCTCGTCCCCGTTCGCCTTTCCCGCGGCCTCACTGTTCACCTCTTCGCACGGCCCCGCTGTCCCTCTATCGTCCCCCTCTCTGCACGGCCCCGCCTCTCTGCATGGCCTCGCCCTGTCCGATGACGTTCGTCTACAAAATCAACGCCTCTTTCGACGGCCATCGGTGAGTTGCCGAGTGCTAACCCGCTGCCGGCAAGAAACTCCTCCTTCGACGATGTTCCTTTCGGCGAGATAACGATGGGTTAGTGGGTCGTGTCGAGTTGACCCGGTCGGGTTTGGGTCCGAGAAAATGACCTGTTTTAAAAAATAGGTATAGTCAATATGTGTTGGGTCAATTCACCCATGACCCAATTTTGATAGCCTTGTCTACACTGAAATAAAGTTACACAAATATGATTATAGAAAGAGAAAACCTTTGTCAATTAAAGTTTTTTGGATAAAAATTCAATTTTTTTTAAGAAGTAAATTAATGATAGGACATGAGATGGATAAGAGTGTAAATTAGCCTGATTAATTATTTTAAAAATTGAATTAAAATAAGTGTTTGATAGCTAATCATAAATAAAATGCCAAATAAATCTTGTGGCTGCCATATGTTAAAAAAAGAGAACATTATTTATAAATGATTAGATAAACAAAAATGAAATGCAATTTTCTTCATCACTTCATTAATGTTTAAGGCCTAAATTTATTTTCTGCCATTAAATTAGTCACTTCCCAACAAATGTATTGAGTTACTCAAATAAACCGAACCCATCTGAGATCCAGATTTAGGTTAAAAATCCAGACATCTATCACATGGGAAAAGTCTCAGCTAATAGGTAAAAAAAATCAATTTTAGATGATGGACCTAAGATTGGAGTTGGTTGTTGAGTTCTTCAGATGATTATAGAATTGGTAATGCCGTAATGGTAAAAATCCTGAAAAATGAAAAATGATCTAACTGGTAAAATCATTCAGCTTGTGAGGAGGTGAGCAAAGTAACGAACCTACAAGGATGAGCGATCGAACTTAGAGGTTCTGCGGTGCCACAGTCGATGGGAGGCAAAAACCGACAAACTTCGACGAAATGTGGAACTTGTGAGGAGGACTACGACCTGGCTACTGAAAAAGAAATGAAGAATTGTGCATATAGCTATTCCACATGTATGAGAATGAGAGAGCGAACGAGAGGTTTGTCGCGAGTCTCGTGACCTGAGGAGGAAGAAAGATAGAAATAGAAGCAGCCTTAGGGTTATACGACTTGAGAAGTAATTTTCGACCGTTCCATTTGCAATCCACGGTGCCCATTCATTAAGTTTCATACCTGGCGGTGTTTTCAAATTTGGCTGGTTCACCCATTATACTGTCGAAGAGGCGGTTCGTACAGGTTTTTAAACAGGTTTCACGCTGGAGCGATTTTGAGGTATAATCGAACCGGTTGGCCGGTCGGTTCACAGCTCAACCGGTTGAACCAACAGGTCCGAGCAGATTTTTAAAATCATGGATTTAGGCTTCGTTTGGGACAATTTTGTTTCAGCTTTTTAAAGCAGCTTTCTATTAACCAAATTTCTAGTTCAAGATTTTTGTACTAGAAAGATGCTTTAGAAAGCAGTAAGAAAGTTGTCCCAAACGAAGACTTCGACTCCGTTTGGGACAGCTTTTTTACTACTTTCTAAGACAGCTTTCTAGTACAAAAATTTTGAGTTTAAAAATTTTTTGTACTATAATGCTGCTTTAGAAAGTAGGAAGAAAGTTGTCCCAAACAATGCCTTCGTTTGGGATAGCTTTCCTACTACTTTGTTTTTCAGATTACAACTATAATTCCTATTTGACCATTATTTTTCATTACTTTCAAATAAATTTTGTTTTAGAAAGTTGCTTTTCATAACAATTTTAAAATTTTATTTTTTTTACAGCAGCTTTATAAAGCAGTAAAAAAGTCATCCCAAATGAATCCTTATTGGCTTGGATAGCCATAAAGATCTTCAATTTGAGACTCGCTCCAGTTTGAAAGAGAATTAGATTTTTGTGCGATTTATATAAATAACACTAAAAAATCAGTATTTATATATTTAATATTTAATTTTATTATGATATATTATAATAATTTGTTAATTAGAAATAAAGTTTAAAAAAATCCTGATGACAAAGAGGAAATTTTTATGAATCTCACGAGACACAAGAAAAAAAGTTACTAAGGGATCCAGGGTGCAAGCGAGTGATAAGTGTAAATAATATGTTATTTTATATGTTATATTTTAAGTGAAAATATATTGTTTTAATTGTATTGTGCAGGGAAAGTACAAAAAAGACATAAAATTCTAAGTTTCATATAGCGCCACGGTATCGAAACAAATAACGCCGCAATGCCATCAAAGACACTGTTGGAGCACCAAAATATCAGCATTGTAGTACCGACTTCTCTTCGAGCAGCACCGTAGTAGTCAAATATCAACTTTGCAACATCGAGTTCTCTATTGTCCAGCGCCGCTACGTTACAATCCATAACGTCTCAGCACCCAAATTGCCTTTCCAGCACCGCAACGTTAGAAAAGTCAGCAACGTCGCGGTGTAGCAGTTGTAACTTTCCAAGGACATGATATGTCAGCAAAACGATGCGACTGTTCACCAATTAACTGATCCATGTTAGCAAGCATCGTGAGGGCATCAGAACAAATAGTGCAGTAGCATTAATTCATTTATTTAGCTTAGCAGTGTCGACCTTTTTAGCGTCACAACACCAGATGCCTATTTTATGTTTGCCTATAAATAGTCATCATGCTATGTTTGTAAGAGAGTTCATTCACTTAGATAATTTCAGTATAATTTAGAGTGCTTCTCTGAAACTCCCTTATGGTAACAACTAAGAGAATTTATAGAATTACTTAGTACCATCATTAGAGTGTTTGTCTTGTATTTGTGGAAGTAAATACGTAAGTAAAAAGAATGAGTGTATAGGATATCCATTGAACTCTTCTGGTGATATCTATCTATTGTATTTTCTTTCTATTATGCTATCAATGAAAACGAGTTTGCTTCAATTCTACTCCATATCATGCTAAATTCTCTTATTTTAGATTATTGATGTAAGTATCGTATATAGTACTAATGAATTCTCTTATTCCTTAAAAGATTAAAAAGATATTTTTAATATATCAAATCTTCATTTAATACGCATAGTGGTCATATGTGTAGTTAAAATTAGGTGTAATGTGGGGCCTCGATGTAGGGAAGCAAGCACAACCAAAAATATTGAATTAGTATGCGTCATGCCTAGATATAGGTTATGAAATGTACTAAATTCTTAAGAAGATGATATAACTATTGGAAATCGATAGACATCTTATATTCCTACAAACTCGACAGAGATCTAGGGATGCATATACTTTGAATAGTATCACAATTAAAAGAGATTCATTATGATGTTATTTACATTCATCAATTAATCTAAAACATTATATCCATATAATGCATTCATTATATTTATCTAATTTTATTTAAGTGATTAAATCTCCAAAACCTTTATTTTTTATTTTGTAAGATAATTGTTATAATTTTACTAGACAATACTAGTGTTTGTAAGTGAGCACATCTTTCTCGTAGGATTGATATTCTACTCTATCACTATATTACTTGATTCAGCACATATACTTGCATATATATATATATATATATATATATATATATATATAGTGGAGATTTTGTAATTTTATATATCAAAGAAAACTTAAGCATTGATAAGGATTGATAGAGCCCTAATTTATTTCACAATTCTATAAGTTACTCCACCGCCCCCATCAACTAGTCAAGTTGAGCTTGAGTCATGTCTAGCTCAAGCTTGACTCGTGAGTCAAATCCCGAGCTCGAACTCGAGTCTAGCTCAAAAGGCGAGCTCGAGCTCTGCTTAAGGCAATGGATGCTGATCGTGAGCTAGGTCGCGAGCTTACCGATTTCACGTTCGCGACTAGTCTCGTTGTTCTACCTTCTGCATTCGAGCCTGCCCCCGCTTCCGCACTCGAGCTGCTCGATGAGTAATCAAGCCAAGCATCATCTAGATTGAACTCGAGCTCGATAATCCAACGAGCTCAAATTTCGGCTCGAGCTCAAAACTCGATAAACTCAGCTCACGATCTCATTAACGAGTTAAGCTCAAGCCGTCTGGCTCACTTACACCCCTAATGGGATCTCGCTATGTGGGTGATGTGAGACTCTTACAACTCACCCAACTGTCGCAACTCACGTGTCTCTTTCACAATCTTGTGCAAGTTGACTCTCGCTCCCATCGTTTCGTCTCTCTCAATGGCATCTGGTGGTAACCGATGATGTATGAAGAGTGACAAGATCTATGGCATAGTGGCTCAGGAGGTGTTACTTTTTTCTTAAGGTCACTTTACTCGAGCCTGAGAGCAAATGAATAGGGTGTGAGATACATGGGAAAAACTTGTCGCAATACCTCTCACATAAAACATTGAATGTTGCTCAATGTCAAGCTAAAAGAAGGCCAACATGAGAAAAATTGGTAACGCCAAAGGTTATGGGTCATATCTTGCTTGCACCATATTGTATGGGATAGCTAAAGCGTGGAACAACAAAATCTAAATTATGACCAATGAGAAAAAAAGGATCGGATGGCTAAATCAATCTTAGATCTCATGCAGATGTCTAAAGTATTTTATCATAATCAAATTTTTGAGTATTCTTTTTTAATGAAATTTAATAATAACATAAAGACATCTCATAAAGCAGTAAGAAAGTTGTCCCAAACAAAATCTTAGACTTCATTTTGAGACAATTTTTCAACAACTTCTGTATTAGAAAAGCAGTCAATAAAAGTATAAGGTATGTTTGAATTATAGCTTTTACATAGTTTTGTTTTTAACTTTTTCCTTAAAAAACTTTTTTTTTTTTTTTGAAAAGCACGTTTAAAACAGTGGTTAAAAAATGAGTTTTTAAAAGCATAAGCTAACCCAAACAAGGAGGAGAGGAAGATAAGCTTCATATGAACTAAGCTATATGGCTTTGCTTAATCGTATTTTCTTATGATCATACCAATTTGATTATATTTTCTACTTTCCTTAGCCACTGTTCATAGTTTGGGAAGCTTTTAAAACTTTTTTAATAAATATCAGAAGATAGTACTGAAGTACAATCATAACTCGCTCAACTTTGAATTATAACTTCATTGTGGAAAATTTATCTTACATTATCTTACAAATACATCCAACATGTCAATTACTTTGTGATTGTTGTATCATTTATACTGGGATTAAGGTTTGAGCTGGGACAATTTTTTTATTACTTTTAAAAATAGTTTTTTAAGTATAAAAATTATTGGTTCAAGAAATTTTTATAATAAAAAGTTGTTTTAGAAAGCAGTAAGAAAGCTCTCCCAAATAAAGCTAAAGCATAAGCTCATATGAATTTAGATGCCTTAGTGGATGCATTTATCCTATGATAGCATGTTTGATAGGCTTTCCCATTGAGATTATAAAAGAGGGAATCATAAAGAATATCATAATTTTTTAATGAAATTGTCTACAAAGGCACATTTTTGTTAAGATTTTTTCTTCTTGGAATATGGAAATAATTAACTTCTCTTAAAATACATTTCTAAGAAGATAGATTGTTTTTATCAGCCTTTTTAGCCTTTTTTATTGTTATTTAGTAATAAATTTGGAAGATTTAGGCTTCGTTTGGGACAGCTTTCTTACTACTTTCTAAAGCAATTTTTTAGTAGACAAATATTTTAAACTAAACATTTTTGTAATAGAAAGCCATTTTAGAAAGCAATAAAAAAGCTGTCACAAATGAAGCCTCAGTAAACTGTTGAAGTTTTATGTTAAAAATTATTGGGTATGATAGATATTAAATTTAATTAGATTTTAATAAAATATAGGTGTTGATTTTCCATCTAGATTTAAGTGTTTAAGTTTAGGTTTTACTGTTTTTCTCCTCTAATTATGTTACTATAGGTACGGGTGACTTGTATGTATTTGATGGGAAAAAATGAATAAAGCTGAGTTTTATTTTCCTCCAAAACCCTCCCCTCTCTCCCTTTCCCTCACATTAAAGAAAGCTGAAGGAGTTTCTTCTTCCTCCCAAGAATCCTAATAAACTAGTATCAGAGCCTGGTGGAGGTGATCAAGAGGCGAAGGCCCGGAGCTAGTTCGTCTGTGTGTGGGAGGCAAATGGGAAGCCTCAGTGTTGACAGTGCAGCTATCGTGAGCAGGGCTTAGGTTCTAGAAGTGTCACGAACAAAACTAAGCATGGGGGTTTCGGACAAAGCTAGGCTGTTCGTGCGTACAGGATCAGAATCACAAGAGTGCTACGAGCCGAAGGAGGTCGGGCCGAACATGCTGGTGCGGGAAATCGGTGTCAAACATGATATATCTCCCCAAAGAAAGAAAATATCATTCATTATCAATTGCTCAAATATGACGATGACGATCATCGTTGATTTTGATTTTTCCAAAAAAGATTAATTTGAATTTTGAAAATTAATTTTTGAAAAAAAAATGGAAGGTGGGTGTGGGCTCTAAATCTCCTACGAGTGTAAGCTATCGTAGTTAATTATATCGTAGGAAATCGGGGTCTCCTATGATTACTCTCAATTAAAATAAAGGTAAAAATTTTATTCAGAGATTTCAAGAATTAAAATCAAAGGAGTCGAATTTGGAATCTTGATTGGGATTGGATCAAGTTAGAGTACTTATTTTTGGAGTCAACGGAGGAGAGGTAGGAGACACTTTGAGATTCTGAAATAATTTAGAAGTGTCCCAACCTAGTCTAAGTGTTGGGCTTTAAATTTTAGATTAAGAAAATTATTAATTTTGATTGGATAATTTATTAAAAATTTGACACTATATTCCCAGAGGTTGGGGTCTTATGATTCAGAATCTATTCTGAATCCTAAATCTAAATTGGGCACTGGACAATAATGATCTGAACCTAACTAATGCATTGCAAAATCTAGACTTACCCTAGCCTAGATTGGGAGCCAGCTAACCACCTAGTCGATTTAAAATCCATGAGTCCGGTCATTTTTATGAAGAAGTGGTAGGATGTTAATTAAAGTTTTTGAGAATTGAGACCGACATCTAGAGTGAATCATAATTGATTCCTTAACTTATATAGGGTGAAAATGCTTAAATTGAATACAATTAAAATTATAGACTCGTTTAATTAATTTTTAATATAATGCATGTTGATCGACTCGATAAAATGCATAAATTTGTATGTAGCAGTTTTAAAAAAGCTTAAAAATAATTCTATCATAAAGATTACACAATATCCCATTAACAAGACTGCACCCTAATAAGTCAGGTGGCATGTCAGAACCCGCAGGCCGGGAGGTGCCTAACAAGAAAGAGAACTAAATTAATATAATTATGCAAACTCCAAACAGTCCCGGACTTACTTCTTAAATCGCTAGAGTTTCTATGTTAGCCTAAAAATTTTAATTGATTTTAAGTTGAAAAAGTTTTATACGTGCCCTCACGAGCCTCCGCTATCCAAGCTAAAATAAAAAATGGCATACAAATCACCAAAAAAATTAAGAAAAGTAGGCAATTCTAATTGTAATCAAATCAAATTAAATATATTAAATAATCAAATTAATTAAATAAATATCCATAGGCAAATTACATGTTTATTACAACTCAAAATTTACATAAACTAAAAGTGGCTAGGCACCACTAACCATAAACCCGGATTCTAGTCCTATAATTGATGCAAGTTGACTTTAAGTGGGACATTCTTTGTCTTCAGCTCTTCATCCTCCTGTTCTTCGAGCTCCTTGGATTCGTCATATCTGGATACCCAAATGAAAAAGAAAACTCTTCCTCAAAAGAGGAGGTTATTCTTTTCACTTTGGGTATTGAAATTATTCAAACTTGGGCTTCCAAATAGAAAAGGACTGTCCCCCTAAGGTGTATCCTTTTCTCTTTGAAATTTAATTTTAGATATATGTATCCCAACTCAAATGTCTAATTTTTATAACTCTTAACTTTAAATAAATTACATCAATATTAAAAAGAAAAATCTAGACTCTCCTCTAGAGTTATCCTAAGAATTTAAAATCAAATAAATCTCAAACAATTATATATATTTACATCAAATTAAATCTCAATCATATTTGACTATGCTTTTTTAATTTCAAGGGGGACTTGAGTAATTTTAGCACCTGCATAAAAATTTATCAGTTAAATCATTAACTCTACCCCTTGATTTATAGCCATATATGAGCGTGACCACCTACAAAAAACTCAGTAAGCAACCAGATTATTCCTAACCTAAGCGTAGTCTATCGCCCATCACATCAATTCATAAATTTTAGTTAACGTAAGTAAACACTTCTATTAATCAATTTTTAATCACAGCATGCAATGAAAACTCAAAAAACTCGGCCTAGCTTAGACTAGAGTTGGTTGTTCTAGTAAACCATCTAAAGTGTGTGTGAAAGGCTGTGTGGCTAGGATAAATCCTAAGATGGATAGTTTGTTAAAGTTATCTAGTGCTCAGATTTGTTAAAGGTTGAAGGGGATGTTTAGGTTTGAGTTTAAATATTAATGTGTTAAAGCTTAAGTTATATATATTTTAATGGTTAGATGACTACTATCTTTGTTGCTCTCTGAGGTCGTAAAGTTTATTTCACATTCCTTGGGGCTAAGCTAATAGCCTCGTAAGCCTGAGTTATCTAGTAGTAATCAGGGTTGCTTAAGCTGATTTAATTAGTTAAGGATTAAAGGTTGATAAATTTTAAACTAACTAATTAATTACTGGTTTGAATGATTAAATTAGAATTTTCTAAAATTTTAGATGAATTATTAAATTTTAAGAATTTTAGAGTTATTTAATTATATTAATTAAGGGAGCAAAAGTTGATTTTTAGAATTCTTATATTTTTATAAAATATTAGACCTTAATATGAATAATTAGACTCTAAGTTTACTCAACTTAGAATTTTCTACATTAAGTTATGATTTTTTTTGTTGGTGGATCAAATGGGCACCAAATCCAGTGAATTTTGGACCATGAGGTCACCTAATCTCAAGGTCCAATCCCCCTGAATTTGGGCCCAAACAGAGCTTTCTAATGTGGCTAACTAAACCGCCTAATATAACTACTAAGTTACCTTAGAAAATTCCTAAGTCACTACCTAGGGCAAGGGAGGGGGTGCAATTAGTGGCTCTAAACTCCTTACTAAGTATGATCAACACACCAAAAATTAGATCCTAAATCCCATTAGAAAGATCATGGCACCAATTTGAACTTAGGGGTCAAACTATGACCCCTAAGCCTAAATTGGCATGGACATGCTCTTAAACACCTCAAATAGAGGGAATAAAATTTGGACATGTCAGGGGCATGTCCACATTCAATATCCTTAAATCTCAAGCCATGGTGATACCAATTAAGCACACAAATACATTAATGACATAAACATTATAATTGAAATTGATATTTATATAGAAACAATCATGGTTTTAGACCATAGGGCTTTTGAAGATCTTCTTGAGATCTATCCAATGAGCCTAAGAACACCTAAATAGGTCTAGTGTGGAGGGAGATATAATATTTTAAAGTTCCATGCAATTTTCTATGAAATTAAATATAGATTTACATAATCAGCTGACGCTTTACATGCAGGCACCACCTGATTGGCAAGCTAATCATTTTGGCTGACTGTGTAAATGCGAAATTGATTATAGCTGTTGGATCATTGATCGAGCTGCCGTAATCGAACGGGCTTCGAAACTGCGGCATCTAATCCGAACTGTTCAATAAAATTAATTATTAGGATTACGTCTTCAACCTCCCGCACAGACCTAAATCCATTTACTTTCTCGGGTATGATCTGAGAGATCCTGTCGGTGAACTCTCATAAAATTTCACAAGGAGGATCAGGGCGATGAGGACTTTTAATCCAACGGTGGGATTACGTTGGATTGAAAGTTTCTTTCACACTTGACCAACATTACCTAGTTAGGAGCTCGAGAAAGGATTCTCACCATGTAGAAAGCCTCAACGAATGGGATTTTTTATCAGGAAGCTTGAGGGAGCGATAGCGAGCACTTTTTCTTTAGGCGTCTTGGCCGGAGGATAACTGTAAGTATGACTTCAAGCGGAGCATGAAGGGATTTCACCAGAGTTCACTAGAGACCGTAGTTGGAGGAGGCTGGGAAGCTAGGGGAATAGAGGGAAATGATCAGAGAGCTCTAGGGAGGCTTTTTGAAAACTTGGGATCGAATGGGTATGTCTGGTTGAGGGAGCCCTATTCAAACCACTGCTGCGAGCTTGGATGGTCGGGATTGATCGGGGCAGCTGTTGGATGACTGCTAGGTGGAAGGGGACATCCTCGGGGAGTCATCTGAGCCTAAAGGAGTCGAGCTCAGTCCTTGGGGAAGCTTCGGCCAGGGCCCATGTAGGAGATACCACCGAAGCTTGTTCTCCATTCGCCTTGATCGCCACTGGTTGCTGGCTGGGTTTGGCTAAGTTAGAAAGGTCATTGGGGACCAGGTGAGCTCAATTGGGCCTGGAGCAACTTGATTGCTGGAATAAGCTTAGGTTGACCCAAACTTGTATGATTTGGGTCAATTTGAGCTCAACTTGGGTTGAGTCAAGGCTTGGGCTTGATGAGGCAAGTGGGTTGGATCATGGTAAACCTAACCATGGATTGAATTGGCCATGAGGTGGCTAAATCCCCCAATATAGCTCGGGTTGACCAAACTCTGGACAGGTTTGGGTTCATTTTGGTCGGATCCTAGTCAAGCCAAATCAAGGGGTTGATTGCGAAAATGCATTGGGTTAAGAGGCACCCAATGCAAGTGTCAATTAGGTCTAATTGAGTTTGAGGTGGAAGATGACTCGGGTTAAAGTGATTTTGACCACTTTGGGCTAGCCTAGATGTTGACCCAAGTCAACTCAAGGGCTAGGCTGAGTAGGGTGAGGTGTTGGACCTAGGGCCACCTAATGGAGATGTTGATTTGGCTAGGTAGGGCTTAGGTTAGGAAATGGCTCAACTCATAGTGATTTTGATTACTTTGGGTTAGCCTAATTCCTAACCCAAGTTGACCCAAGGGATTGGTCAACCAAGATAAGTGTATTGGGTCATGGGAGACCGAATGCCACTATTGATTTGATCTAATTGGGCTAGGGTTGGAATTTGGCTCAAGGGGAACCTCTCTTTGGACACTTAGGTCAAGCCAAATGGCTAACCCAAGTGAGCCCCTCAAGGGGGGGAGGGGGGTTCTCTCTTAAAGGCTCAATAGGTTACCCCATGGGTTTGAATGGGTTTGTGGATGCCTTGGTCAAAGGGTTTTAGAGGGTGAAAGTGTATAGAACGTTTGGTCAAACTTGGTCAATCAAGAAGGGTCAATGGTTGGATCTATTGAGTTCAAATTGATCATATGAACTCAATGGAGATGATTTTAAATCAAAAGGAGGTCATTTGGTTTGAAACGGGCAGTTAAACCCTTAAGGGCAACTTTGGTCAACCATGATTGACTTGGTCAACCAGGTCAAACCAAAGTGTGAGTTTGGGTCCAATGTGCTCCTAATGATATCTAGGATATATTGGGATAGTTTTGATGGTTGATATAGTTAAACTTTATTGAGTTTTGGCGAAAAGATCAAAAATTCCTTTAAAGGGTATTTTGGTCATTTTGACCCCTGGTCCATACTAGGTCAAACTGGGTCCAAGAAAGTGTAAGTTATTGATCAACAAGTCATAACAAAGGTGATGGATGTGGTTGGTAAGTTAGGAAAGAATCCCAAGGTCAAATTCTTTTGAATGACAAATCTAGTGACATATGTTGTAAATATTTGAAGGTTTCATAGCCTTTGGAAATCAATCCAGTTTTTGGGGCTAGGGACCTTAGAATGAGCTCAAATTTGGTGGGTTGGTCTTAGAAATATTTTTAAACGGGATGTAATTGATAGACTCTAAATCAGAGTTCATTTGACTGGGTTTCAAGGTGACAGAAAATTCACCCAAAAAGGGTTTCAGGACCTTGGTCCTTAATAGTGGAATTTGATTTGGAAACTTGGATTTAAAATGAATTTTAGGCTTGAAAGGTTATGTTTGAATTATCCACATCAATAATAATCAAATGAATGATTGAAATTGATTAGATATGATTTGAAGGTTGATTGAAAGTTAGATTGGAGGTTGAGTTAAAGAGTGGACTTAGATTTGATTAGACTTGGATTTGGCTTTGACTGGGACCTATATGATTGAGGGGTGGATATCTCCCAATCATTAGGTCACCAGAAAAAAACCCAAGTAGCTCCTAGTGACCTCATATAGAAATGAGGTCAACAGAGCGCAAAGCTAAAGGTTAACAAGGTGATTTGTATGTGTTTAGGTTTTACTATTTTGGCCCTCTAATTATGTTACTATAAGTAGAGAATAAATAAATTTAAGATTTTGCTTGCAATGGGAGGAAAATGAGATTAAATAAGCTAAAGGATTTATGTTGCTCAAAAGGCTATTCGATAACTTCTAACTTAAATTTGAGCTAAATCTAGAAACTATGACATTGACTCAATGCAAATATGATGTTGTAATTCGTGTAAATTCAAATTTAACAAGTCTTTAGAGGATTTGAAAATAAATATTATCGAGCAACATAGCTAATAAATTGTTTAGTTATTTATAATTTCATGATTTGAAATTTGTGCAAAAACATGATTCAATCGATTAAGGGTTTGTATGGGATAACTTTCTCGTTGTTTTGCATTTCAAACAACAATCACAATTTTGTTTGGCTCTGCTTTCATGTTGTTTTCTCACTATTTTTTGAAAATTTTGTGCTAGAAAATTATTTTTTGCAACAAGAATAGTTAAGTTGTTTTTTTCACAATAATTTCACAATAAACTTTATAAAATAATGCAGTCATCCCAATTAAACAGACTCTAAATCTTATGAATAGTGGGATTTAACAAATCCCAAATTTAATAAAAAATATATTGAATTGAGATTTACCAAAAATTGTTGGCTCTAAACTCTCCAAAATTTAGTTAAGATGTTACAGTTTAAAAAACTATTTTTGAGGACTCTATTTCCAGAAGAGCTTTTCAATGGAAAAAATGTTCTTTGTGTCGAGTTAAGCTTCTAAAGAAAAGAAAGGTAGTGCCCTCACTTGGATTCTTTCACCCTGGCCTACCTTTCCAGCGTTCCAGCAGCAGAGCTCTAATGGCGTTTCTCTATTTAGATTCTTCATATCGAACTTAAGTAGAACAAGTAGACTACAATATGGCAGGTCATGTATTGCAAGAAGATTACCAAAGAATCCAGACTAGACACAATCTTTGTGATCCTTCTTCTTTTCTACACCCCTCTTTCTATACTTAACAAAATTTGGGATACATGACGATGTGTGACAAAGGGGTTTTCTATCTTGACCATAGCACCGTCGACTCATACTGTAACACCGGCAACGACTTTCACTTCCTAAATAGAAAGGCATTAGGTGAAGAGGTAAGTCACCAACAGACGCTAGATATGAAGAGGACAAAATGATAAACTATACTTATTTTTAAAAAAAGCTTTTTAAACTCCCCAAAATTTTGAATAAATATAATTGATATTATAGTTAATAAAATAACTTTTGCAGAAAATATAAGCCATATATTAACTCAACTTTGAGGTTTTTAAAATTATTCCCATTTTTAGAAAAAAAATATATAGTTTATTTTATTTTTCCTATTTTCTTATTTTTAAAATTATTTCATTACAATTTTCAAGCAGAAACAGGGAGATTTAAGCAGTATATATATAGATGATAGGAAATAATTAATAAGCATAGGTTTAAATATGTGCTTCTATATCTATATCTTATATATTATTAGAAGAAATTATTTTATATTTTTAGTTATAAATATTAAATCACTATATTAATGACCTAATATTATTCTATATATATATATATATATATATATATATAATTTATTAATAAAAATATAAAAATTTTAACTTATTTTAAAAAAATGATAAGACATTAATGTACTATCTATTCAAATAAATAGAAGAATCAAATCTCACATAATTCTAAAAAAAATAAGAGAATAAATGAAATAAAGGGGGAGGGAATTCAGTAATAATTATTAAAGTAGAGAAAATGAAAAAAAAATCTAAATTTCTTTAACCCTAAAATTTATTAATAAAAAAATATAAAAAGTTTAACTTATTAAAAAAATGATACGACATCAATATACCATCTATTTAAATAAATAGAAGAATCAAATCTCACATAATTCTTAAAAAAAAAATAAGAGAATACATGATAAAAGGGGGGAGGAGAATTCAAAAATAATAATTATAATAGAGAAAATGAAAAAAAATCTAAATTTCTTTAACCCTAAATTTATTAATAAAAAAATATAAAAAGTTTAACTTATTAAAAAAATGATACGACATCATTGTACCATCTATTCAAATAAATAGAAGAATCAAATCTCATATAATTCTAAGAAAAAATAAGAAAATATATGATAAAAAAAGAAGGGGAATTCAATAATAATAATTATATAGAGAAAATAAAAAAAAATAAATTTTTTTTAACATTAAATTTATTAATTAAAAATATAACAAATTAAAAAATGATAAGACATCAATGTACCATCTATTCAAATAAATAGAAGAATCAAATCTCACATAATTTTAGAAAAAAATAAGAGAATGCATGATAAAAAGGGGGGGATTCAATAAAAATAATTATAATAGAGAAAACAAAAAATAAAATCTAATTTTCCTTAACTCTAAATTTATTAACAAGAAAATATAAAAAGTTTAACTTATTAAAAAATGATAAGACATCAATGTACCATCTATTTAAATAAATAGAAGAATCAAATCTCACATAATTCTAAGAAAAAAATAAGAGAATATATGATAAAAAGGGGGGAATTCAATAATAATATTTATAATAACAAAAATAAAAAAATCTAAATTTCTTTAACCCTAAATTTATTAATAAAAAAATATAAAAGGTTAACTTATTAAAAAAATAATAAGACATCAATGTACTATCTATTCAAATAAATAGAAGAATTAAATTTCACATAATTCTTAGAAAAAAAAAGAGAATACATGATAAAGAGAGAGGGGGGGGGGGGGGGGGATTCAATAATAATAATTATAATAGAGAAAACGAAAAAAAAATCTAAATTTCTTTAACAACTTTCTACTTAATTTTAGAATGAAATTTTGACTTATTCTATTTTTTCTTTCAAAATTTTTATCCCAGTTAAGATTTTTGTGAGGAACAGCTATAGCTTTTTATAAAAATAGTTGTGAAGCTATTGGAGAGATATTTATTATTTGAAAACTACTGTGAGTGTTATAAATGCATTCTTTTTTAAAATTTTGATAATTATTTTTTTACAACTCTCACATATTAGTAGATTAATTTATAAGAAATTACTCCGCATAATAAAAGTTTTGGAAAACCACAAAATTAATAAGAAAACAGTGGTGTTTGATTGAAAAAGTGTTGTTGAAAAAGATTAATTTTCTTTGAAAATATTTAATTTAAGCTAAAGCTAGAAACTATGGCATTAACGTAATGCAAATACGATGTGGTAAATCTTGTAAATTCAAATTTAGCAAGTCTTTAGAGGATTCAAAAATAAATATTATCGAGCAACATAGCTATTAAATTTTGTTAAATTCTGATAAATTATTTAGTTATTTTAAATTTCATGATTTGAAAGATATGAGAAAAATATTATTCAAACGATTAAGGGTTTGTTTGGGACAGCTTTCTTGTTATTTTATATTTCAGATAACAATCATAATTTTGTTCGGCTATGCTTTTTTATTTTCTTACTATTTTTTAAAAATTTTGTGTTAGAAAGCTATTTTTTGCAATAAGAATAGTTAAGTTATTTTTTCCACAATAATTTCAGAACAAACTTTATAAAACACTGCAGTTATCCCAATTAAACAGACTCTAAATCTTATGAATGGTGGGATTTAACAAATCCCAAATTTTAAAAGAAATATATTGAAATGAGATTTACCAAAAATTATTAGCTTTAAACTTCCAAAATTTAGTTTGGAAAATGTTACAGTTTAGAAAACTATTTTTGAGGAATAAATATAATTGATATTATACTTAATAAAATTATAAACTAAACTTATTAGAAAAAACCTTTTAAACTCCTTAAATTTTTGAATAAATATAATTGATATTATAGTTAATAAAATAATTTTTGCAGAAAATATAAGCCATATATTAGCTCAATTTTGAGGTTTTTAAAATTATGCCCATTTTAATATATATATATATATATATATATATATATATATATATATATATATATATATATATATAGTTTATTTTATTTTTCTTATTTTCTTATTTTAAAAATTTTTTCATTACAATTTTCAAACAGAAACAAGGATATTTAAGCAGTATATAAGTAGATGATAGAAAATAATTAATAAGCATAGGTTCAAGTATGTGCTTCTATATCTTGTATATTACTAGAAAAAATTATTTTACATTTTTAGTTATAAAATATTAAATTATCATATTAATAACTTATTATTATTATTATTATATATATACATATAATTTATTAATAAAAAATAAAAAATATAAAAATGTTAACTTATTAAAAAAAAATGATACGACATTAATGTACCATCTACTCAATTAAATAAAAGAATCAAATCATACATAATTCTAAGAAAAAAATAAGAGAATACATAATAAAATGGGGGAGGGAATTCAATAATAATAGTTATAATAGAAAAAATATAAATTTCATTAATCTTAAATTTATTAATAAAAAAATATAAAAAGTTTAACTTATTAAAAAAATGATAAGACATCAATGTATCATCTATTTAAATAAATAGAAAAATCAAATATAACATAATTCTAAGAAAAAAAAAGAGAATACATGATAAAAGGGTGGGATTCAAAAATAATAATTATAATAGAGAAAACAAAAAAAAAATTTAAATTTTTTAACCCTAAATTAATTAATAAAAAAAATGATAAGACATCAATATACCATCTATTCAATTAAATAGAAGAACCAAATCTCTCCTAATTCTAAGAAAAAAAAGAGAATATATGATAAACACTATAGGAAAAATAGCTATTACCGGCGGACAGAATCCGTCGGTAAAGCAAAAAATGCGACGGAAATTATCGGTTTCCGGCGGATTACCGGCGGAAATTGATTCGACGGTAAAACGCGCGTCGGAAAAAAACTTCCGTCGTATTTTTTCTGCCGGAAATATTTCCGGCGGCCTTTCCGGCGGATATATTTGACAAACCGATGCCTTTTCTATGGCAGTGTTCCAGCGTAATAATCGCCGGAAATACCGGTGGACAAGTACCGCCGGAAATTCCGGCGGATATTATGTCGCAATAAAAGGCGATGCCTAGGATTACCGTCGAATATTACCGTCGAAATATCCGCCGGCGTTTCCGTCGCATAAGCCGCCGGAAATTTCATCATATCGAATTTCCGTCAAGGTTACCGGCGGATAATCCGCCAGAAACCTGTAGCAGAAAAAAAAAAATCTTCCTCACTTTAAAAAGTGATTTCCACATTTAAACCTGCATACAAAAAATTACAACAACATATATATTTCACAAAATCAACAATTACACAAACCAGAAGAGCATCAACGAGATAAGAAAAACTTAAACATGTATAAATAAACATATATAAGGAAAGTGTCATTAACAAATAACTAAACATGTTTAAACAATAAATAGATCAATTTGTCCAAAAAACACATAAAAACATATGTCCACATCAGTTAATAATGTATACTCTGATTCAGTTTCATCCTCAGCTGTACTTCTACCACTACTCATCTTCTCCCTCATCTTTCTCATTTCTTCTAACATTTGACCTTGCTGCTACTGTATCTGTATCTACTGCTGCTGTATTTACATCTGCCAATCAGCTTGGGCTTTCCGTACCTGTTCTAGCTCAGCTGTGAGGGCAGCTATCTGTTGGGTATATAAAGATTCCTGGGTACTCGATGAAAAACTATCCCCACTAGATGACTGCCCTTCATATGCATAGGCCTGCGAGCCTAACCCATATACTCTGCCATGCTGCATTCCTCCTACCACTTGCGACCAAGTGCGGTAGTCAGAATAGTCTGTTGATCCAGCAGAAGAACCTTCTCCTGCTGCAGCCTGACTCTCTCGAAGCCGTGTATAGTCCTCCTATGAAAGTTAATAAAAAGTTATACTATTTACACATAATATCACCAAAATTAACATATACTTACATAGGCTCTTATAGCACGCTCATCAATCCATTGCTAGTCCTCCTGCCGCTTGTGGGTATGACTATGCAATTCAACAGGAGTCGGTTCTCTACCCAGCACTTGTTTCTGTAATAGACATATATTAGTATTCTAAATAAAGTAAATTATTAAAAGATTTTAAAATTTCTTACCAAACATCTTCTATACTCAGTATGAGGAACAGAACCACCTGTATGAAGGGAACTACCCAAGCCCCCAACATCAGAAGCTTTGTTCTGTCTATTTTGATCTCTTCTTCTGGTATAATCTGGGCTTCCCCAAGCACTGCTCAACTCTGCCCATACACCCTCACCAATCCAGAGAGGTCGCTGGCCTGACTTTCTAATATCAGTAAACATGTCTCGCATTCGAGTCGAGCCACGCTTCTCAAAGTTCTTTCTGATTTTATCATTATGTTGGAGAAGCCAACAAAAATCTTTCTGTAATTAAACACATACAAGAATGAATAATTATTTATTTTTGGTTTATATATATTAGATATAATAAAAAAATTTTATATAATAACATACCTCAAACTCTCTAAACCACATGTCCCGAACTTCTTTTGGGACTTTCTTCCAAGAAATATAGGGAGCATCGTATCTGCTCCGTATTATGTCCCGGATTTTATGCGTAGGATCTTTTGACGGATGAAACCTGAAAGTAATATGTTAGTCAAAAAAACTAATTCAATTGTATTTACATACCTGAAATAAAATTAGTACTTACGTGTCACCGTCAGGTTCAATCAACATGTGACCCTCTGTCGCCTCCACTACTGCAGCTGGGCAGGAAGGTCCGGCTGTAGCGGGCTGAGGTGGTGCTGTAGCGGGCTGAGGTGGTGGTGGGACATATGACGGATATGGAGGATGTGCACCATAATAAGGTGGGGGTGGGTAATAGGGGTAGAAAGGAGTGGTCTGTGTAAGGTCTGGTGAAGGTAAGTGTGGGTCTGGTGAGTAGAACTGTGGGCTACTTGCTGCAGGAGTAGGTAAAGGCGGGCTAGGCTGACTCTGAGTAGCAGGCTGAGATGAAGAGGTGCCCTCAGTACGTGCAGGCCTGCTATTAGCAGCCTTCTTGCTGCGCCTACCAAATATATTCTTGATCAGTCCTCTCTGACGGTCATCACCTGAAGCCATCTGCACAAATATTGAAAAATATTAATAATAGATATTATGCCAAAAAATATATAAAATATCGCAGGAATTAAATAAATACAAGTACAAAAAACTTTTAAATATAAAATAACACAATAAATAAGTAAATAGAAATACAAAAATTTTATACTTAGTCCAAATTCATTTACCTTATGTTGATTCACTTTCATATGATGAAACTTCTGTACCACTGTCAGACTCGTCATGAATGTCCTCTATATTTAAATCCACTTCCTCTAACTGTAACTCACTCTCAGTAGTTATAATTTGATCGTCCACATCGTTAGAAATATCTTGTATGTTTGACATAAACTCTTCTTGATGTGCTGGTGGTATTGAAGTGGTATTTTCAATAACTCCCCTGGGTTTGGTCTTCATAACTACGAGCCAATCTTGTTTACCTCGTACTCTACTCGGGTAGTTAGCAAAATAGACTTGGTCCGCCTGACTAGCAATGATGAATGAGTCATACTTTAAATATTTTCTACCCCGTTTGACTTCTGTTATACCATACAAAGGATGTATTCTTGTACCTTTAGTCTTTACTGGATCAAACCACTCACAATTGAATAGATACACATTATTCCCAACACCAGGATATTTCAACTGTAATATTTCTTTTAATATCCCGTAATACTCAGACTCATCACCTGTATGGGTATTCCCTCTAACACATACACCAGAATTATCTGTTTTTCTATCTTCACACTAATATTTTGTTTGGAATTTATAACCATTAACTAAGAAATTTTGATAACATTTTACCGATCTATTTGGTCCCCAAGCTAGATCAAGTAGTCCATGATATTGCAAATTACTACCTTCAGCGTGGATCTAGTTATTAGATAAAGTATGTCATTAGTATGCTTAATAATTAAATAAAGATATATTAATTGAAATGAATTGTCGAAATATGTATCGCATTTTTAAACCAAATAGGAAAATGTGTTTCCATTATCTTCTGGACTTCTACTTGTTCTGTTGTATTCAATCCATCAATGAAACTCCTGTAAACATTAAGGTTTAGATTTAATGAAAGTGTGAATAACAAATTTATGAGCATGCTTATTCAAACTTACTCGAGATATGGCTCAACTTCATCACAGTTAAGCAAGACATATAAAGTGGCAACTCGCATCTCTTTATCAGTCAAATAGCGCATGGTACTAGCGCCTACGGGTTCACCACTGCCATTGAAAATAGATAAATTTGATGATTGACCCACTTTTTCAGGTGCAGTGCTCTGACTTGATTGTGACCTTATTTCAAAGTAATACGAGCAGAACTGAGTTGTCTCGTACATTAAATATGCTTCACATATTGAGCCTTCAGGATGCGCTTTGTTCTTAGCAGTCTTCTTAAGTTTATTTAAGTATCTCTCAAAAGAATACATCCATCGATACTGAACTGGTCCACCGACTCTAGCTTCATATGGTAAATGTAATGGTAGATGCTCCATAGAGTCAAAGAAAGCTAGAGGAAATATCTTCTCAAATTTACACAGAATAAACGGGATATGCTGCTCCATAAGAATAAGTTGCTCTATATTTAATTTTGAAGAGCATAAATTTTTGAAGAAGATACTCAGCTCGATCAAGGGCTTCAAAATTTGATCCGGCAGATAACTAAAGGCAGTTGGCAATAGACATTGCATGAAGATATGACAGTCATGACTCTTCATACTAAATAATCTCCCAGTTCTAATGTCAACACATCTGTTTAGATTTGAAGAATATCCATCAGGTACACGTAAACTCTTCACCCATTCACAAACAGCACGCCTCTGTTCTAAAGTCAAAGTGAATGGAGCTTTTGGTTTGAAATATTTTTCACTTCCACCATCCCTCATTTCTAATGCTTTTCTCCTACAAATCTCCTTTAAGTCCATCCTTGCTTTTATGTTGTCTTTGGATTTATCTTTGATATCCATAACTGTATTGAATATATTATCAAAGACATTTTTCTCTATATGCATCACATCTAAGTTATGTCTGATCAAGTTTGTCCTCCAATATGGTAATATCTAAAAAATACTTTTCTTAGTCCAATTATGGTTGACACCATATCCTGGCAATTTGTAATCAGCTAATGATGGAAATTCCACTACTGTGGGGCTGGAGCTGACTCTTTCAAATATTTCTTCACTAGTTAATCTAGGAGGAGGCAGCGACATTACCATTTTATTCTTGACAAAACTATCCTTATTTTGCCTGAAAGGATGATCAGTAGGTAAGAACATGCGATGACAGTCAAACCAGGTGTTCTTTCCTCCGTGCTTTAAAGTGAATGACTTTGTATTTTCCATGCAAAGTGGACAAGCTAATTTTTTAGAAGTGTTCCAACCTGAGAGCATACCGTATGCGGGAAAATCACCAATTGTCCAAAGTAATGCTGCCCTCATAATGAAGTTCTGTTTGGTGGAGATGTCATATGTACTTATTCTCTCTTCCCATAATAGATTTAAATCATCAGTTAACGGTTGCAAGAAAACATCGATCTTTACTTTTAGATTATGTGGCCCTGGAATGATAAGCGTCAGAAACATATAAGAAGTAGTCATACACATCTCTGGTGGAAGATTATATGGTGTGAGTATGACGGGCCAACATGAGTAAGGTGAAGCAGACTGGCTAAATGGAGTGAAACCATCTGCGCATAAACCTAATCTTATATTTCTTGATTCTGAGGTGAATGTGGGATATGCACGATCAAAATGTTTTCAGGCATCTGCTTCTGATGGATGTGTAATAAACCCTTCCTGTGAGATATGTTCTTTATGCCATCTCATATGTTCAGCAGATCTCATTGATGCATATAATCGTTGCAGTCTAGGAATAATGGGTAAGTAAAATAACCTGTTAGCTGCTACATCCTTCAGCTTTCTTTTCGTGATAGATTTTTGTTTAAATCTCGGTGCGTTGCAATGATGGCATGCAATCTCTGATTGGAAATCTTTGTAGAATAACATGTAACCATTGACACAACAATCTATCTTTTTGTATGTCAAACCAAGCTTCGAAACCAACTTCTTAGTTCGATATAAATCTGTGGGAATTATGTTATCTGCTGGATTGGTTTCTTTAAGCAGTCCAATAAATTGATTAAAGCAATCACGGGGGACATTATATTCTGCCTTGATACTTAACATCTTAAGAGCAACGGATAACTCTGAGTGAGTGGTGCAACCTGACCATATTGGTTGTTGGGAAGCATGTAATAAATCATAAAAATGTTGTGCTTCTTTATTCGGTGACCCTTCTGTATATTGCTCAAATTGTGCTCCACTTGCATCATGAATTAAGTCTTCAAGATTAGATATGATATGCTCTTCATCATCTCTAGTAGCACTTGTCGATGGGCAGCATCGAGAATCCAAATGTGGTTCGTACTCACCATGAGAAGTCCAATACCAGTAATATGGCATGAAACCTCGACGATATAGATAAACAGTTACGTCATCTGGGCTAAGGTGTACCTGATTTTTGTGTTTAGAACATGGGCAACGAAACTTCCCATCTGAGATGAAGCTGGGTAGTTGAGAAGCTGTCTGAATAAAAAAATGCACCCCTCTAATGAACTCATCAGTTAATGTCTTCCGTCCTTGCCCCAATCGATTATACATCCAACTTCTTTGAGTTTTGATATCCATAATATATAGCCTACATATAATATTGATAATAAGGATATAAGTTACGATTACTTGCCAAAATAGTTACATACCATTTGTAAAAAGATAGCAAGGTAGTCCTATCTAGGTTTGATGGAGAAATATAGAGAGAATAAATATGATTTACATTTGATACTAAGGGTAGAACCACTCATCCACCTGAGCATCCTCATTTCTGCAACGCTTAACTTAGAATTATGCTAATCTTTTATTGGCCAACATTCAGCACCATAAAGCATTACAGGTCCTTTTCACATCATTAAGCATGCGGTACCGAGCTTGGTACCGAGCTTGGTACCACTCGGTACCGACAGTAGTACCTGTACCGCTCGGTACCGATCAGTATCGGACAATAGAATTTTCCCTTAAGTTTGAGGGGTACTTTTCTATCACACAATAAACCCGATGCATTCCTCCACTTCAGCCATCCAACATAAATTCTGCTGATAATATCCCCATCTATTTCACCATCACTCTAAATAATAAATCCAAGATATCTAAAATGTGTATTCTTATTAATGACTTGATCATCCAATGTGACAATCCACTCACTAGCTCTATCACGACTAAAATTGCACTCCATATATTTTATTTTAGATCTACTCATGCGAAAACCTTTAGACTCTAAGGTAGACCTATCTGGCATGAATCCAAATTAATTTTGAGAAACATTAGCATCACACCACAACCTACGCTCCTTAACTCACTCTCACAGTTTTAGAGTATGACACATTAACTTAGTTCCTCTATAATTCGCACAATCTTGTTTACCTTCAACTCCCTCTCTAGTGATCTTATCAACAAGAAGAATATCATCAACAAAAAGCATACATAAACAAAAAAAATACATAAATCAAGTTTACCTTCAACTCCCTCTCTAGTGATCTTATCAATAAGAAGAATATCATCAACAAAAAGCATTCACCAATTTACATTCTCTTGCAAATGTCTAGTGAGAACATCCATGACTAAACCTAGCAAAAACTTTGTAGAAATGCGAAAAGGAGAAGTCAGTTACCTACAAATCACGCCGTTCGTCGTCGACAGACAATCTCGCGCGAGCGACCGAGCGAGGCATGTAGCGAGCGAGGGAGGGAGGTCGTCGATGGAATTCAAGGGCTAGGTCGTCGACGAGCTCGATCGAGAGAGGTAGGGAGGTCGTCGATGGAGATCGCGGTTGGGCGCGCGTCGTCAGGAAGCAGAGCTAAACAGCGGAGCCCTAAACAGAATGAGCCGAAGTCGATGGCTCGGGCTCGATATATTCAGATTACCGGCGGATTTTTCGGCGGATTGTCTGCCGGACGTATTACCGGCGGATACTCCGCCGGTAATACGTCGTCGGGTTTTAATTAACCGGCGGTAAATTCGCCGGATATTACCGGCGGAATATGCATCGGTATATTGAAAAAACCGTCGAACCTCCGGCGGTTTAGCCGCCGGAAATATACCGACGGTATTTCCGCCGGAAAATACGACGTAAACTTACCGGCGGACCAATCCGCCAGAAATGCCGTCGGTGGTTCCGGCGACAATATTTCTGCCAGAAATTCCGCCGGTATTTCATTGTTTTCTTGTAGTGAAAAAGGGGGGCAAATTTAATAATAATAATTATAATAGAAAAAATGGATAAAAATCTAAATCTCTTTAACCATAAAAATATTAATAAAAAAATATAAAAATATTAACTTATTAAAAAATGATAAGATATCAATGTACCATCTATTCAAATAAATAGAAAAATTAAATCTCACATAATTCTAAGAAATAAATAAGACGATACATGATTAAAATGGAGGGATTCAATAATAAAAATTATAATAGAGAAATTAAAAAAAATCTAAATTTCTTTAACCATAAACTTATTAATAAGAAAATTTAAAAAGGTTAACTTTTTTTAAAAAAATTATAAGACAATAATGAACCATTTATTCAAATAATTAGAGGAATTAAATCTCACATAATTCTAAGAAAAAAATAAGAGAATACATGATAAAAAGGGAGGGGAAATTCAATAATAATTATTATAATAGAGAAAACAAAAAAATCTAAATTTTTTTAACACTAAATTTATTAATAAGAAAATATAAAAAGGTTTACGTATTAAAAAAAATGATAAGACATCAATGTATCATTTATTCAAATAAATAGAAAAATTAAATCTCAAATAATTTTAAGAAAAAAAAAGAGAATATATAATTAATAGGGAGAATTCAATAATAATAATTATAATAGAGAAAATAAAAAAAATCTAAATTTTTCAAACTCTAAGTTTATTAATAAAAAAGATATAAAAGGTTAACTTATTAAAAAAATGATAAGACATTAATATGCCATCTATTTAAATAAATAGAAGAATTAAATCTCAAATAATTCTAAGAAAAAAAAAAAGAGAATATATAATAAAAGAGTGTGAGAATTCAATAATAATAATTATAATAGAGAAAACAAAAAAAAATTTAAATTTCTCCAACCCTATATTTATTAATAAAAAAATTTAAAAAGTTTAACTTATTAGAAAAATAATAAGATATCAATGTACCACCAATTCAAATAAATAGAAGAAATAAAATCTCACATAATTCTATGAAAAAAATAAGAGAATACATAACAAAAAAGCTGGAGAATTCAATAATAATAATTATAATAGAGAAAATAAAAAAAATTTAACCATAAATTTATTAATAAAAAATATAATAGATCATCTTAATAAAAAAATGATAAGACATTAATGTACCATCTATTCAAATAAATAGAAGAATTAAATCTCACATAATTCTAAGAAAAAAATAAGAGATTACATAATAAAAAGGGGAGAAATTCAATAATAATAATTATAATAGAGAAAATAAAAAATTTAAATTTGTTTAACCCTCAATTTATTAATAAAAAAATATAAAAAATTTAACTTATTAAAAAAAATGATAAGACATCAATGTACTATCTATTCAAATAAATAGAAAAATCAAATTTCACATAATTATAAGAAAAAATAAAAGAATATATGATAAAAAAGAAGGGGGTAATTCAATAATAATAATTATAATAGAGAAAATAAAAAAAATCTAAATTTCTTTAATCCTAAGTTTATTAATAAAAAAATATGTAAATGTTAACTTATTAAAAAAATGAAAAGACATATATGTACCATCTATTTAAATAAATAAAAGAATCAAATCTCATATAATTTTAAGAAAAAAATAAGAGAATACATGATAAAAAGAGGAGGAATTCAATAATAATATTTATACTAGAGAAACAAAAAAAAAAAATTAAAATTTCTTTAACCCTAAATTTATTAATAAAAAAATACAAGTTTAACTTATTAAAGAAAATAATAAGACATAAATATACCATCTATTCAAATAAATAGAAGAATCAAATCTCACATAATTCTAAGAAAAAATAAGAGAATATATAATAAAAAATGGAGGAGGGAGTTCAATAATAATAATTATAAAAATCCAAAATTTTTTAACACTAAATTTATGAATAAAAAAATATAAAAAATTTAACTTATTAAAAAAATGATAAGACATCAATGTACCGTCTATTCAAATAAATAGAAGAATCAAATCTCATATAATTCTAAGAAAAAAAGAGAATACATGATAAAAAGGGGGGATTCAATAATAATAATTATAATAGAGAAAATAAAAAAGTTTAAATTTTTTTAGGCCTAAATTTATTAATAAAAAATATAAAAAGATTAACTTATTAAAAAAAATGATAAGACATCAATGAGATACACTGGAGTACTAGGAGATATTGTACCTACCCGTGGCTGCAAAGGTGTTCTATACCTTGAGTAGGGTTCTTGATGGGATTGTACAAGTATAGGTGGACGTCCGAGGAAAGCTTGTATAAACTTCGTAGTGGACAGCGAACTTGCTGTATGGGCCCAAAATACGTGTAATTCTCTTTAAGCTATGCCCCTTCCGAGGTGAAACAACAATTTCTAGTCCAATTAGTGCAATGAAGATACTGAATGGGATTAGAGTAATGATAGCTGTAATAGCACCTCCGATCGCTAACGAATCCAGGGCCCGACGCCCAGCTCCGCTGGAGAGGCCGTCACTGATCTAAGAAGTGAGTCTTCGGTTCGGATATACTGATTCTGCGAACGCCTCGCCCCAGGCGCTAGATAAGAAAACAAGTGCTCTGTTTCATTTCTGATCGGTATTTTTGATAGAAATCTAATTGGTTTGATTCCTTGTTTTGAATCATACGATGTTTCTTGATTCTATTTTGCCATTCTTTAGGTACTAATGGAGACCTTTTTTTGAGAGAAATCGTATTGATAATGACATTTTCACCAATTTTTCCATTCGTTCATTACATACGTATGAATTTTCTTATGTGAATGAAATCTTCCATGTAGAATCCAGGGTGATTCATGAAAAAAATCTTGCAGAATCCAAAGTGGCTCTAGTCTATGGTCAAATGAATAAACCGCCAGGAGCTCGTATGGAAGTTGGCTTGACTGCCCTAACCATGACGGAATATTTTCAGGATGAGCAAGATGTACTTCTATTCATCGATAATCTATTTCATTTCGTTCAAGCAGGGTCCGACCCGGCATGTCATCTCCATGGAATAATCAAAGAAAGGCGCGCAGCGATTGAGTCGAGCATAGAATCACGCCGCTGGATTGTCTCAATCATTACCTTTGATCGAATTCCCTTTTTGGTTAGTGCTAATTGAGCCGTAGATTGTGAGTGAGCTTACTGATTGATTCAAAGCTCTCATGAGATCTTGTTGGCATGCCTACCAAATGGTGAGAAATATGGGGGGCTCCTCTCCAGGCATGCTGATAGATCCTCCAAAAAATGAAACAATTCAACTAGACAAACGAGAATTGCAAGGTTGCTTCCCATCACCCTTGCAACTACGAAAAAATGAAAACTACACTATTCGGAGAATAATCATTTCTACTTTCCAGGTTAACTAGTAGAACTAGAAACCCAAACCCAATTCTCTTGTTGGTTGAGGTTCCTCACCTCACTCTCGTATAGGTCAACTTTTTCTTTGCCACTAGGGGCAACGAAGTCCTTGGTAATTAGCAAGGGGGGAAGGCAGATCTCCACTCATTCATGAAGTGCCCACGGTGAGACGCGACCCACAACAAACAAGGGGGGTGGGGGGAGACCGAAGAAAGAAGAAGAGTCTTTTTTGCTACACCGGGATCAACAGCTTCCAGTGAAGACAAAATGGGTCGGGCAGGAAAACGTTGGAGGATAGGGCAGGGAAAACGGGGTTCGAACCCGTGTTGTACTATCTATTCAAATAAATAGAAGAATCAAATCTCACATAATTCTAAGAAAAACATAAGAGGATAAATGATAAAAAAGGAGGGGGAATTCAATAATAATAATTATAATAGAGAAAATAAAAAAAATCTAAATTTCTTTAACTCTAAATTATTAATAAAAAAAAATATAAAAAGTTTAACTTATTAAAAAAATGATAAGACATCAATATACCATCTATTCAAATAAATAGAAGAATGAAATCTCACATAATTCTTAGGAAAAAAAAAAAGAATACATTATAAAAAGGAGGGGGGATTCAATAATAATAATTATAATAGAGAAAATAAAAAAAATCTAAATTTCTTTAAAAACTTTTTACTTAATTTTAGAATGAAATTTTGACTTATTCTAATTTTTTTTTTCAAAATTTTTATCCTAGTTAAAATTTCTGTGAGGAACGATTATAGCTTTTTATGAAAATAGTTGTGAAGCTATTGGGAAGAATTTTTTTTATTTGAAAACTACTGTGAGTATTATAAATGCATTTTTTTAAAATTTTGGTAATTATTTTTTTACAGCTCTCACATATTAGTAGATCAGCTTGTAAGAAATTGCTTTGCATCACAAAAAGTTTTAGAAAACCATAAAATTAATAAGAAAACATTGGTGTTTGATTGAAAAAGTGTTGTTGAAAAAGATTAATTTTCTTTGAGAAAATTTAATTTGAGCTAAATCTAGAAACTATGACATTGTCTCAATGCAAATACGATGTGGTAAATCTTGTAAATTCAAATTTAACAAGTCTTTAGAGGATTAAAAAATAAATATTATCGAGCAACATAGCTGTCAAATTTTATTAAATTATGATAAATTATTTAGTTATTTGTAATTTCATGATTTGAAATTTGTGAGAAAAATATTATTCAATCAATTAAGGATTTGTCTGGGATAACATTCTCGTTGTTTTGTATTTCAGACAACAATCACAATTTTGTTTGGCTCTGCTTTTTTATTATTTTCTTACTATTTTTTAAAAATTTTGTGTTAGTAAACTATTTTTTGCAATAAGAATAATTAAATTATTTTTCCCACAATAATTTCAAAATAAACTTTATTATTATTATTATTATTATTATTATTATTATTATTATTATTATTTTGGGGGAAATCCCTCGGTGGGGGCCTATGTGTTAATATCGGGCAAAAAATATAAAGTCCTTAAAGAGGTCTCTAGCAGGCTATCACTCAAACGAGCTACAAAAATCAAGTAAAATAAAAAACCTAAGAGCTCGAGACCCCTACTAAACAAAAGTACATATAAACCTATGAACATTCTACAGTACTGAAGCACGAGCACCCAAAAAAAGAGAGGAGTAACAAAAATGGAAGACCGCATCAAAAACTCCTCTAGTAAAACCCACAGATCCAGCACGAGCTTTCTAGAAGTACCTGCAAAATGAAAATTCTGCAAGAAAAGATAATTCCTGTGACAACAGAAAAAGGCAATAAAAAGGAGAGTAAACCTCGCACGGCATTTACCAACACAATTATACCTATAGAAGTAAGCCCCAAAATAGGGGTTACACAACCAAACATTAAGGTTGTAACCACCCCAATGATAATAATAGAGAAATAATGCTCAGGATACTCACAGAGAAAATGATAATACACCAACAAATCAAAGAGGAAAAACACCCCACTACAATAACCATCCGAGCAGAATCGAGCCCTAACCCCTCCACAATTTCCTCCTGAGAAGAACCGAGCCCCCCAGCAACCCCAAAGAGAAGCAGAAAAGGGATTGGAGAGCAGCCAGGAGGCAATAGCAGAACCAGGCCATGCCACCCGCACGACAAGCAGAGGGGAGGAACACCAGTTCGAAACAGAACAAACGAAACAATGCCTAAATAGCTCAGCCCAAAAGGAAACACCACCAGCAGTAAGAGATCAAACGAACAAAACACCCCACTAACAAAAACAAGATACATAAGACCCCATATAACCCAGAATAAGCAAAAGGCCCAGAAGGCAGAAAAAAAACCAGAGCAAAGATCCAAAACCCAGAGTTACGTAGGAATATAAGGGGTACCACATTCATCCAGGTGAAGCAAACCTTTAAGATGCCTCAGGATATTAGCAGGAGGGAAATCCATAAAATGATCCAAACTACAACCCCAATTAGCAAGCCAATTAGCACAAAAGTTACCCATCTTACTAACATTGCAAAAATAAAAGTTAACACTCAACAAGAGCCTTTTAATTTCCCTAACAAGATAGAAATTATTAGGAGAGTAGCACACCTCCACCATATCTTGCAACGGAGTAAAATCCAGATCATAGTTAACTTCAATATAAAGATTCAGTAAATTAAGAGGCTTGCATAACTGAATGCCATAAAGAATAGCCCTCAAAACAGCAGTCTCAGCATTACCTTCCTGCAACGGCCCAACAAAAGCAACAATAAGGTGGCCATTAGTATCCTTAACAAGGCCACCACAACCAACACCAAAATCAGAGGTAACAACACCCACATTCAGCTTAAAGAAAATCGTAGGAGGCTTAATCCAATAAACAACTTTAGGAGAAGGGAGGGCATGACTCCAATTAATCCCCAAATTAATGCTGACATTAAAACAGTTTTTAAAACTCTTAATGGAAATCAGATTAACATTTACCAAAGCTAAAATCTTGTCCTTCACCCTATGAATGACATTAAGATAGTTCATTTTAACACCATTAAAAATGAAGTTATTCCTCTCCAACCAAAGAAACCAAAGAATAAGAGAAGGAATAATATTGCGAATATGCCCCTTAATACCAATAAACCAGCATTTGAGTAAAGAATAAAGAGAGAGATGGGCATTGAAACAATTAAGGTCCAATAAATCATCAAAGTAAACCTAGGTTCTAATAGTCACAGGGCCAGAAACAAACACATGATGAATATTTTCCATGTGAAAATAGCATTGGCACTTGGAAGCTAAAATGAAGCCCTTTTTAATGAGATTATCCTCAGTAGGAATATGTTTATGAAGAATCCTCCACATAAACACAGAAACCGTGGTAGGGATGCTCTTATGCCAGATCATAGAGAAAATGTTATCACTGTTACCTTTCGCTCTAAAAGAATGCCAAGCATCCATAAAATGAAACCCCCCATTTTTAGAAAAATCGCATAAAAGCATATCTTTGGAAGAAGCATTAAAAGGAAAATTTAAAATACGATGAATAAGAAAATCAAGAATAGCATTAGAAAGTTTCTCCAAATCCCAACCATTCTTATTAAAGAATTATTTAGCTTTAACAGAATCAGAAGAAGTAGTGTTCAAAATAGAGTCAATAGATTCTTTACCTAACCATTTATCTTGCCAGAAAAAGATGTTACCCTCGCCAAGTCCCCATGAGAGATAGGGTTCCACCTCCCATTTGATCTTGCAAAGCCTTTTCCAAACTTTAGAGTCCCCACTTTTAGGGGGAATACAACTAGGATGTCTGTCACCACAATACTTAGATATCATAAAAGTAGCCCAAAGACTCGCTTTAGAACATAAGGTATACCAAAGTTTAAAGGAAAATGCTTTAGCAAGATCATGTAAATTTTTGCACCCAAGACCACCTTCATCCAGCATACCACAATAATTCTCCCAAGCAACCTAATAGATTTTAGAAGATGAAGACGTACCTTTCCAAAAGAACTTATTGAAAAGCTTGTGAATCCTACAACACACAGTTTGAGTAGGAAAAATAGTTTGGAACATATAAACAGGTAAAACACAAAGAACACTTTTGATAAGTGTCAGTCTACCACCAAAACTAAGAAAGCTAGAGTCCCAAGCCAAGAGTTTATTATGGACAGAAGTAATAAGATCATCAAATAGAAAAGTCTGTCTTCTACCTTTAAATAGAGGAACACCAAGGTATTTTCGAGGCAACTTTGATTGAATAAAGCTAGTAGCATCTTTAATAGCTAAAATTCAATTATTGGGAATCTTTTTAGAAGCAATAAAACAACATTTATTCCTACTAAAAGAAAGGCCACTAACCAGTTCAAAGATATTAAAAAATTTCATAATTTTATGAATGCGATTAATAGTAGCATTAGTAAAAATAATAGAATCATCAGCAAAGCATAAATGGAAAATATGAAAGCCTCCCATAGTTCTAAAATACAGGCCAGGATTACGCTTAAATAAGTTGGAGATGCCCCTAGACAAAAATTCAGTCGCAATAATAAAAAGAGCAGGAGAAAGAGGGTCACCCTGCCTAACCCTATGAGAAGACTTTAAAAAACCATGGTTAGAACCATTAAGAATAATGGAAAAGTAAACATTATCAATACTATTCTTAATAAGGTTAATAAAAACAGAGCTAAAGCCAAAAAGTTTAAGGATAAAGTAGATGAACTTCCAATCAATATTGTCATAAGCTTTAGCAATATCAAGCTTGAAAATCACATTCCCCCCTCGCACCCTAACATTCAAATCTTGAGCTAAAAGAATATTTTCAATTATAGCCCTACCTTTTACAAACCCCATTTGGAAAGGGGAAATGATTTTAGGTAAAATCAAAGAAAGACGATTAGAAATAATTTTAGAAACCAATTTCTTGAAAAAAGTGCAAAGACTAATAGGACGAAAATCATTCCAAGTTTGAACAGAATTATTTTTAGGAATAAGAACTAACAAGGTAGAAGTAAAAAATTTAGGAAACTCGTTACCAACAAAAAAAATCTAAAATAGCAGAAAAAATATCCTCATGAATAATGTTCCAGCATTTTTGAAAGAAAAGAGTAGTGAACCCATTCGGACCCGCAACCGAGTCACTATTCATATCCATCAAAGTATCTTTAACCTCCTCCAAAGAAGGAGGCATAGAGAGATAAGCATTATCCTCAGAAGAAACAAGAGTGAGAATGAAAGAATGATCCACATCCAGAGTGGGAGTGAAAACTTTGTTAAAATGGTTTTAAAAATGGAGCACAGCTAAGTTAGCAATCTCAGGCAAGTCTTCAGTATAAGATCCATCATCCCTTTGGATCTTATTGATACTATTCTTAATCCGTTTTCTCTTAGTTAAAGTATGAAAGTATTTAGTATTATTATCACCCTCAACCAAATGCTTAGCAGCAGCCTCCTGCTTCTAAAAGACCTCTTCCTGAGCTTGATAGTTAAACAACTCAAGTTTAGATTGCTTAAGTAAGGAGAAATTATGATTAGAAGGATCATTCTGACAAACATTCTCATTCAAAGCCACACAATGTTCAGCATGTAAAATATTAGAAAAAATATTTCTGAAAACATTGTGGTTCCACCAATTCAGGACTTATTTTAATCTTTTAAGTTTATACCATAATTTTTTCATACCAAAAATAGAGTTATCAGGACGCAAAGAAGCTTGCCAATTTAAACTCACAACATCAAAAAAAGAATTATTAAGCAACCACATATTCTGAAATCTAAATTGAGAAATAGCATTAATTTGCCTATTCTTAATAGTGATAAGCAAGGGTGAGTGGTCAGATAAAGTTCTACTAAGATGATGCACATTAGTGAAATTAATAGCATTAATCCAAGAATCATTAAAAAGCACACGATCCAATCTTTGCCAAAGATGACCTCTATTCCAGGTAAATTTGTTGCCAACAAACCCAATATCAATCAAATTATAAGACAAAATCATATTGTTAAAGTCAGACATAGATCGAGAAGAAGGGGCAGCCCCACCAATCAGTTCAGAAGAAGTAGTTATAGCATTAAAATCGCCACCAACCAACCACGGTAATTGACATAAAGTATGGAAATTCATCAGCTGTTTCCATAAAAGTTTTCTAATGTAAAGAGAGGATGCAGCATAAACAAAAGATGCACAACAGTGCAAATTAAAAGCCTCAATTTTACGGTGCATGACTTGAGTAAAATCTCCAATAACCTCAATTTTGATAGGGTTTTTCTAAAAGATCCAAATTTTGTTAGACATATTCGAAAAAGCATGGTTAAAGCCAAGAAAATGAGAGGTATAAAGGAGCTTAGTAGCAGGAATAAGGGGTTCAAGTAACATCAGAATAGAAATATTATGAACACGACATAAGTTTTTAACACGAATCCTAGAAGACGGGCAACCAATGCCCATAATATTCCAAATAATAGTTCTAAACATAACGCAAGATTAATGAGAAGTAGTTGAGCGAGTTTTTCTAGTAATAGTCCTAGATGGTTGTAAAGAAATATGCTTGAGCTTACGGCCTCTTTTACTATGAAATTTAATAAAGCTAGTGTCATGATCATCTTTGGTATAGCATTTAGCAGTAATATTCATCTCCTCAGAATCCGAAAAAGCATCATTATTATACTTAGAGGTTGAGGGAGTTATACCAACTTTTATAAAACACTGCAGTCATCCCAATTAAACAGACTCTAAATCTTATGAATGGTGGGATTTAACAAATCCCAAATCTAAAAAAAAAATATTGATATGAGATTTACAAAAAATTGTTGGCTTTAAACTTCCAAAATTTAGTTTGGAAAATATTACAGTTTAAAAAACTATTTTAGAGGAATAAATATAATTGATATTATATTTAACAAAATTATAAACTAAACTTATTAAAAAAAAGCTTTTAAACTCCTCAAATTTTTGAATAAATATAATTGATATTATAGTTAATAAAATAACTTTTGTAGAAAATATAAGCCATATATTAGCTTAACTTTGCGATTATATATATATATATATATATATATATATATATATATATATATATATATATATAATTTATTTTATTTTCTTATTTTCTTATTTTAAAAATTTTTTTATTACAATTTTCAAATAAAAATAGGAAGATTTAAGCAGTATATATGTAGATGATAGAAAATAATTAATAAGCATAGGTTCAAATATGTGCTTCAATATCTTATATATTACTAGATGAAATTATTTTTTATTTTTAGTTATAAAATATTAAATCATAAATTAATAACTTAATATTATTCTATATATATATAATTTATTAATAAAAAAAATAAAATTGTTAACTTATTAAAAAAAATGATACGATATAAATGTACCATTTATTCGAATTAATAAAAGAATCAAATCTCATATAATTCTAAGAACAAAAATAAGAGAATACATGATAAAAGTGTGGAGGGAATTCAATAATAATAATTATAATAGAAAAAATGAAAAAAATCTAAATTTCTTTAATCCTAAATTTATTAATAAAAAATAATAAAAAGTTCAACTTATTAAAAAAAATGATAAGACATCAATGTATCATCTATTTAAATAAATAGAAAAATCAAATATAACATAATTCTAAAAAAAATAAGAGAATACATGATAAAGGGGGGATTTCAAAAATAATAATTATAATAAAGAAAATAAAAAAAATAAAAAAAAAATTAACCTTAAATTTATTAATAAAAAAATGATAAGACATCAATGTACTATCTATTCAAATAAATAGAAGAATCAAATCTTCCCTAATTCTACGAAAAAAATAAGAGAATACATGATAAAAAGGGGCTGAAATTCAATAATAATAATTATAATAGAAAAAATGAATAAAAATCTAAATTTCTTTAACCATAAATTTATTAATAAAAAATATAAAAAGATTAACTTATTAAAAAAATGATAAGACATCAATGTACCATCTATTTAAATAAATAGAAGAATCAAATCACATAATTCTAAGAAATAAATAAGACAATACATGATTAAAAGGGAGGGATTCAATAATAAAAATCTAAATTTTTTAACTATAAATTTATTAATAAAAAATATAAAAAGGTTAACTTTTTTAAAAAAAATTATAAGACATTAATGAACCATCTATTCAAATAAACAGAAGAATTAAATCTCACATAATTCTAAGAAAAAAATAAGAGGATAAATGATAAACAAGGAGGGGAAATTCAATCATAATAATTATAATAGAGAAAACAAAAAAAAATCTAAATTTCTTTAACTCTAAATTTATTAATAAAAAAATATAAAAAGTTTAACTTATTAAAAAAATGATAAGACATCCATGTACCATATATTCAAATAAATAAAAGAATGAAATCTCACATAATTCTTAGAAAAAAAAGAGAATACATGATAAAAAGGGGGGGGGGGGGGGGGATTCAATAATAATTATTATAATAGATAAAATGAAAAAAAAATCTAAATTTCTTTAACAACTTTCTACTTAATTTTAGAATGAAATTTTGACTTATTTTATTTTATTTTTTCAAAATTTTTATCTCAGTTAAAATTTTTGTGAGGAACGACTATAGCATTTTATAAAAATAGTTGTGAAGCTATTGGGAAGAAATTTTTTTATTTGAAAACTACTGTGAGTATTATAAATGCATTTTTTAAAAAATTTTGATAATTATTTTTTCATAGCTCTCACATATTAGTACATCAGCTTGTAAGAAATTACTTTGCATCATAAAAAGTTTTAGAAAACTATAAATTAATGAGAAAACAGCAGTGTTTGATTGAAAGAGTGTTGCTGAAAAAGATTAATTTTTTTTAGAAAGTTTAATTTGAGCTAAATCTAGAAACTATGACATTGACTCAATGCAAATACGATTTTGTAAATCTTGTAAATTAAAATTTAGCTAGTCTTCAAAGAATTTGAAAATAAATATTGTCGAGTAACATAAATGTTAAATTTTGTTAAATTCTAATAAATTATTTAGTTATTTGTAATTTTGCAATTTGAAATTTATGAGAAAAATATTATTCAATTCATTAAGGGTTTGTCTGGGACAGCTTTCACTTTGTTTTGCATTTCAGACAATAATCTCAATTTCATTTGGCTCTATTTACTTGTTATTTCTCACTATTTTTTAAAAAAAATTTATGCTAGAAAACTATTTTTTGCAACAAATTAATAATTAGAAGAATCAACTCTCACATAATTCTAAGAAAAAAAAAGAGAATGCATGATAAAAAAGGAGGGGAGGGAATTCAAAAATAATACTTATAATAGAGAAAACGAAAATTTTTTTTTTAATTTTTTAACCCTAAATTTATTAATAAAACCTTATAAAAAGTTTAACTTATTAAAAAAAATGATAAGACATCAATATACCATCTATTCAAATAAATAAAAGAATCAAATCTCTCATAATTCTAAGAAAAAAATAATAAAATACATGATAAAAAGGGGGGATTCAATAATTATAATTATAATAGAGAAAATGAAAAAAAATCTAAATATTTTAACCCTAAATTTATTAATGAAAATATATAAAAAGGTTAACTTATTAAAAAAACTGATATGACATCAATGTACCATCTATTTAAATAAATAGTAGAATAAAATCTCATATAATTCTAAAAAAAAAAAGGTGAATACATGATAAATAGAGGGGGGAATTCATTAATAAAAATTATAATAGAGAAAAAGATAAAAATCTAAATTTATTTAACCAGGAATTTATTAATAAAAAATATGCAAAGTTTAACTTATTAAAAAATAATAAGAAATAAGTGTACCATCTATTCAAATAAATATAAGAGTCAAATCTCACATAATTCTAAGAAAATAATAAGAAAATATATGATAAAAAAGAGGGGGAATTCAATAATAATAATTATAATAGAGAAAACAAAAAAATCTAAAAATTTTTAACCCTAAATTTATTAATAAAAAAATATAAAAAGATTAACTTATTAAAAAAATGATAAGACATCAATGTACCATCTATTCAAAATAATATAAGAAACAATTCTCACATAATTCTAAAAAAAAGAATACATGATAAAAAAGGAGGGGAGGGAATTCAAAAATCATACTTATAATAGAGAAAATGAAAAAAAAATAAAATTCTTTAACCCTAAATTTATTATTAAAAACCTATAAAAAGTTTAACTTATAAAAAAAATAATAAAATATTAATGTACCATCTATTTAAATAAATAGAAGAATTAAATCTCATATAATTTTAAGAAAAAAATAAGAGAATACATGATATAAAGAGAGAGAATTCAATAATAATTATTATAATAGAGAAAAAGAAAAAAAATTTAAATTTCCTTAATCCTAAATTTATTAATAAAAAATATGAAAAGTTTAACTTATTAAAAAATAATAAGAAATAAATGTACCATCTATTCAAATAAATACAAGAGTCAAATCTTACATAATTCTAAGAAAAAAATAAGAGAATATATGATAAAAAAAGAAGGGGAATTCAATAATTATTATTATAATAGAGAAAATAAAAAAAAATCTAAATTTCTTTAACCCTAAATTTATTAATAAAAAAATATAAAAAGGTTAACTTATTAAAAAAATGATAAGACATCAATGTATCATCTATTTAAATAAATAGAAGAAACAAATCTTACATAATTCTAAAAAAAAATACATGATAAAAAAGGAGGGGAGGGAATTTAAAAATAATACTTAAAATATATAAAATTAAAAAAAATCTAAAATTCTTTAACCCTAAATTTATTAATAAAAACCTATAAAAAGTTTAACTTATTAAAAAAATGATAAAACATCAATGTACCATCTATTTAAATAAATAGAAGAATTAAATCTCATATAGTTCTAAGAAAAAAATAAAAAAATATATGATACAAAGAGGAGGAGTTCAATAATAATTATTATAATAGAGAAAATAAAAAAAAATCTAAATTTTTTTAACCCTAAATTTATTAATAAAAAAATGTAAAAAGGTTAACTTATTAAAAAAATGATAAGTCATTAATGTACCATCTATTCAAATAAATAGAAGGATCAAATCTCACATAATTCTAAAAAAAAAAGGAGAATACATGATAAAAAGGGGGGAAAATTCAATAATAATAATTATAATAGAAAAAAATAAAAAAAAATATAAACTTTTTAAACTCTAAATTTATTAATAAAAATATATAAAAAGATTAACTTATTAAAAAAAATGATAAGACATCAATGTACAATCTATTCAAATAAATAGAAAAATCAAATACACATAATTCTAAGAAAAAAAAGAGAATACATGATAAAAAAGGGAGGAATTCAATAATAATAATTATAATATAGAAAATGAAATTTTTTTTTAATTTTTTAATCCTAAATTTATTAATTAAAAAAATATAAAAATATTAACTTATTAAAAAATGATAAGACATCAATGTACCGTCTATTCAAATAAATAAAAGAATCAAATATCACTTAATTCTAAGAAAACAAAAAGAGAATACATGATAAAAATGGGGGTAGAATTCAATAATTATTATTATAATTGAAAAAATGAAAAAAAAAATCTAAATTTCTTTAACAACTTTCTACTTAATTTTAGAATAAAATTTTGACTTACTCTAATTTTTTTTTCAAAAGTTTTATCCTAAAAAAATTTTTTGTGAGGAATGACTATAACCTTTTATGATAATATTTGTGAAGCTATTGAGGAGAATTTTTTTATTTGAAAACTATTGTAAGTATTATAAATTTTTTTTTTGAAAATTTGATAATTATTTTTTACAGCTCTCACATATTAGTAGATCAGCTTGTAAGAAACTTCTTTGCATCACATAAATTTTTAGAAAACCATGAGAAATTAATAAGAAAATGTTTGATTGAAAAAGTGTTGTTAAAAAAGATTAATTTTATTTGAAAAAATTTAATTTGAGCTAAATCTAGAAATTATGACATTGACTCAATGTAAATACAATATTGTAAATCTTGTAAATTCAAATTTAGCAAGTCTTCAAAGGATTCAAAAATAAATATTATCGAGTAACATAGCTGTTAAATTTTTCTTAAATTCTGATAAATTGTTTAGTTATTTGTAATTTCATGATTTGAAATTTGTGAGAAAACGTTATCCAATCGATTAAGGGTTTATCTGGGATAGCTTTCTCGTTATTTTGTATTTCAGACAACAATCATAATTTAGTTTGGCCTACTTTCTTGTTATTTTCTCACAGTTTTTTGAAAATTTTGTCCTAGAAATTTGTTTAAGTTATTTTTCTAGAAATTTTTTTGGGAAAGTTTAATTTTTTTGGAAAAGTTTAGTTGCTTGAATTTCAATCTTGAGATTGAACACGTCATTATAAATAATAAATTATCCTGAAAGATAAAGATATCATTCACTAATGGGTTCAATTTACAGGATTGAAAATTTATCCTGATTAATGTAGTCAAATTTCAGAAAGAACTACATATGACCGTAGAGGGTCAAAATGATTGTTCATGTTGCAAATCTGGTTTTGATGATGACAAACATGTTTCCAGTGTGTTTTGCTTGGCTAATCTGTTTCAGGCACAAAAGACCGCGAGCCACTCAAGCCAACTCAAGATCGGGTCCAAGTGTGTCAAATGTATGATTTTTCTTTTTATTGAGTCAATTGTAATGTAACTGATCCCCTAGCTAAGTAACCTTGCACACACACACTCAGGGGGAGAGATTGAGTGAGTTAGAGTTTCTGTTCAAAATTTATTCAGATCGTCCTGGACGATATCCACATCGTCCTGGACGATCTAGTTAAAACAGAAACCCTAATTAGGGCGACTAAGTTAAGAGGGTCTGATTGAGCCGATCGTCCTGGACGATCTATGGATCGTACGGGACGATATTCCCAAATCAGAAATTCTCAGCCGCCAGATTAAGTTAGGCAAGTTTTATTTTAAGTATTTTGGTCTGATCGTCCCGGACGATACGTGTATCGTCCTGGACGATTCACTACAATCATGCCTAACTTAGTCTGGTAATTTAGGAAAGCAATTAATGTTTAATTGATACGATCACATCGTCTTGGACGATCGCAGGATCGTCCTGGACGATCGTGATCGTCTTGTGCATTTCAGCTGTACGTCCAGAACTATGTACAGGATGATTTGGGGGCCTTTTTGAACTAATCGTACCGGACGATTACCCTATCGTCCGGGACGATCAAGTCATTTTTTGGTCATCCAGCACAGATTTCTCTGGACGACCCGAACTGTCTTCTGGATAATTTCCTTCAATTTGAACTAATCGTCCCGGACGATCGCAGTATCGTACGGGACGATATGAACAACTTTTTCTACTGATCGTCCAGAAGAGCCAGATCGTCCAGGCTGAAACAGCTGAATTTGAACTGATCGTATAGGATGATCTACCGATCGTCCTGGACGATCTTGGCCGACAAGTTGAGATTTAGGGCAAACTTTAAGCCCTCCTTTAAAAGAACTTTTTCCAATTTTTGGAAAAATCTTTTGCTGCCTTCCTTCCCTGAGAAACCCTAGAGAGAAGAGAGAGTTGGGAGAGAGAAAAGAGATCTTGTGAGGGGGAGTTAGTGAGGGATTCACTAAGGTTGCTCCAAGCACGGATCAGAGTCATCTTCTCCGCTCGTCGTCTGTCGTCTAGTCAGTGTTCTTCGTGGGAGGATCGTTCGCAAGAAGATCCGGGTTCTCTGCCCGCTTCAGGAGGAAGCGAAAGGAGTTCGTGGGTTCTCTGCCCGCTTCAGGTGGAAGCAAAAGGAGTTCGAAAGTTCTCTGCCTGCTTCAGGAGGAAGCGAAAGGAGGTCAGGTTCTCTGCCTCACCGTGTGGTGAAAAGGAGGTGTTTTGTACAGGCTTCTCCGCCTTACTGTGGGAGTAAAAGGAGAGTCACTTTCGTTTAGTGCAATACCCGGAGGGGAGGCTCCGGGGAGTGGACGTAGGTCAAGTTGACCGAACCACTATAAAATCTGGTTTGCTTTTCTGATTCAGTTTTGCATTTTACTTTTCAATATAAACTACTTGGGTGAATATCGTTGGTTGATCTATTCGTTATTGTTTACTTGTTTCCGCTGCTAAGTATCGAAAAGATTTTCATAGTTATCGTGAAATTTTTAAATAACCAATTCACCCCCCCTCTTGGTTAGCCTCGGGACTAGTTCACTAGGGCTTAACATCCCTTTCAAACTTTCAAGTGGTATCAAAGCGGGATTCAAAATTTCTGTTTAAAAACTTTTGAATTTGATCCAATGGCTAATTGTAACAATCGTAATACTGCTGAAGGTTATTCTATTACTAGACCACCGTTGTTTGATAATATTTCTTTTAATTTTTGGATAACACGCATGTCTACTTTTCTGCAATCTATTGATTATCGCATGTGGATGTTAGTTAAGGACGGATACGAACCACCTTTTCGAATGATTAACAATGTGAAAACTGAATTGCCGTTTGCTGATTGGATGTTTGATGATCGTGATTTAGCACAGTTAAATACAAAATGTTTGAACTGTTTCTTTTGTGCTTTGAAATCTGAAGACTATATGCGTGTTTCTACTTGTACAACGGGAAAGGAAATCTGGGGTAGGTTATGTATAACATACGAAGGTACAACTGAAGTCAAACAATCTAGGTTAAACATCTTGTTACATGATTATGAACTTTTTCGCATGAAACCTAGTGAGACTATTTCAGAAATGTACACAAGGTTCACTCAGATTGTTACCTCTTTGCATGCTTTAGGTAGAGAACTTACCAACTACGAAAGAGTGAACAAGATTCTTAGATGTTTGCCTGCTTCTTATGATGCTAAGATTACTGCTATTACTGAATCCAAAGATTTAAATACTTACTCTATTGACAGCTTACTTGGATCACTCATTGCTTACGAGCAAGGGGTGAACCAAAGGCAACTTGATGCAGGAGAACGCAAGAAAGAGAAGACCGTGGCACTAAAGGCCAAAGATTCAGATGCTAGCACTTCCGGGTCTGATAGCGATGAAGTTGCCTTAATCACAAGGCAATTCAAAAGCTTTCTAAGGAAGAAACATAAGAACTATCAGAAGTGGAACAAGGGTAAGTTCAATAAAAACTTTAAGGGTTCATCTGAATCGGTTTGTTTTGAATGCAGGAAGCCTGGACACATTAAGGCTGATTGTCCAACACTTAAAGCTCACCCAAGCAAGGAGAAGAGTGAGGAGAAACCAAAGTTCAGAAATGACAAGAAGTGGATTCAGAAGGCGTTCTGGGTAGACTCTGCATCCGACTCTTCTGAGACTGAAGCTGAAGAGGAGGAAACAAACTTGTGTCTGATGGCGGATGATCACCCTGGTCAGTCGGACCAGGAAGAGGTATGTGAGCTTACTTACGATCAGTTATTTGAAGTTTCTGAAAAGATTTTATACATCGTATAGGAAGCTTAAGAAAACCCATGCTAGTTTGAAATTAGATTATTTGACTTTACAAAAAGAGCATGATTCTGTAGTTAAAGATTATTCCACACTTGATTCCAATCACATGTCTCTGCTTGATGAGTTTGATGAATTGAACAAAAAATATTCTGATTTAGTTTCTGAGCATGATTCTTTGAAAACCACGCATGTTGATTTAGAAAAAGCTTTTAAAGAGTTAGATACAATGGCATGTGAAGTAGAAAGTAGCAAGGGAACCTTAAAATTTGAAATTACAAGTTTAAAGAAAGAAAATGAGTTTTTGAAAGTAAAGATCAGTGCTTTTGAAAAGAACAAAACACCGCCTACCTTTGAACAGTTTTATGCACCGCCACCTTTTAAAAATTCTGTTGCAAGTTCATCAAAGCATGTTTCATACACTACTAGGAAGAGGCACTATCACTCACGATGTTTAGTTAATCCTTTTCCTGGTGTTAGATGTTTTCCATGTGGCATGTTAGGACACATATCACACACTTGTACTGTTCACCGTAGTACACATTGGGTGTGGAGACCCAAACTGCCTGTTTCACAGTACAGCACGCATGCATCGCATTCTTCTTTTCATAAGAAGGAACCCAAACCTGTTTGGGTTCCTAAGACTGACATTTGATGATTTTGTAGGTGTGCTCTCACACAAGACCTCGTGAGAGCATGTGGTACCTGGACAGCGGATGTTCTAGACATATGACTGGAGATGCAAATCAGTTCATTTTGCTGGAGGCCAGAGCTGGAGGCAAGGTTACACTTGGAGATAACACCACCAGGAAGGTGGTAGGCACATGTATGATTGGTGATTCAAAGAATTTTGTGATTGATAATGTTTTGCTTGTAGATGGACTGAAACACAACTTGCTGAGCATTAGTCAACTCTGCGACAAGGGATACAGCATCAAATTCCTGCCCACTGGCTGCATTTTAAGCTTAAATGATGAAGTTGTTTTGCAGGGGCAAAGGATCAACAACGTCTACAAGCTGGATGTAAGTAGCATTAAATCTGATAATTCAATTTGCTTAAAAACTGCTGCTGATGAGTCTTGGTTATGGCATAGGAGATTGTGTCATGCCAGTATGAAAACCCTTAGGAGAGTCACCCAAAAGGACTTAGTTAGAGGTGTGCCCAAGCTTAAGTTCACTAAGGATCACCTGTGTGATGCCTGTTAGTTGGGGAAGCAAGTCCAGTCCTCTTTTCACTCAGTTAAGGACATTAGCACCTCTAGACCTTTAGAAGTTCTTCATATGGACCTCTTTGGACCCATTAGCACTGCCAGCTTAGGGGGGAGAGTCTATGGTTTTGTGATTGTTGATGATTATTCAAGGTTCACTTGGGTTAAGTTTTTGTCACACAAATCTGAGTTATTTGATGAGTTTAGATCTTTCTCTACTTGGATTCAGAAGAAGTTAGGATGTGAGATTATTACCATCCATAGTGATCACGGAGGGGAGTTTGAAAATGAAAGATTTGGAAGTTTTTGTGAGAATCATGGGATTAGTCATAATTTTTCAGCTCCTAGGACCCCTCAGCAGAACGGGGTAGCTGAAAGGAAGAACAGGACCTTAGTGGAAGCCGCTAGAGCCATGCTTGCCGAGTATTCACTTCCAAAATACTTTTGGGCTGAAGCGGTGAACACTGCCTGTTATGTGCTGAATAGGGTGAATGTGAGAGTCAAACTGAACAAGACACCTTATGAGATCATTAAGGGTAGAACACCAAATCTGTCCCACCTCCATGTCTTTGGCTGTAAGGTTTTCATTCTGAACAACGGGAAGTCACCCTTAGGAAAATTTGACCCCAAATCTGATGAAGGAGTGTTCTTAGGATATTCAAGTGTGGGGAAATCCTTTATGGTGTTCAATAGGAGGACTTTGGTGGTGGAAGAAACAACCCATGTAGTGTTTGATGAATCTGATCCTAAGGAGTCTAGATCTGAAGTAGAAGATGAAGAGATTGTTGAGGTTACCCAAGGAGTTGGAAATACAAATTTGGAGGAAAGGGTAGAACCTCAAACCACACTGCCTAGAGATTGGAGATATTCTTCGAGTCATCCTAAAGAACTGATCTTAGGAGACCCTTCTGAAGGTGTTAGGACTAGGCATGGACTTAGGAAGGAAGTAAACCATTCTGCCTTTATCTCAATGACTGAACCCACCAACATCAATCAAGCCCTGTCGGATGAATTTTGGATTTTAGCTATGCAGGAAGAATTGGATCAATTTGTAAGGAATGATATTTGGGAGTTAGTAGAAAGACCTAAAAATTAAAGTATTGTGGGAACCAAGTTGGTCTTTAAGAATAAGATGAATGATTCTGGTGTGGTGGTGAGAAATAAGGCAAGATTGGTGGCTAAGGGGTATAATCAGATAGAAGGGATAGATTTTGAGGAAACTTTTGCCCCTGTAGCTAGATTGGAAGCCATTAGAGTGCTACTAGCCTTTGCCTGTTACAAAGGATTTAAGCTGTTTCAAATGGATGTCAAGAGTGCCTTTTTAAATGGGGTAATTAAAGAAGATGTTTTTGTAGAACAACCCCCAGGTTTTGAGAGTTCCCAATATCCAAGTCATGTCTATAAATTAAAAAAGGCCTTATATGGATTGAAATAGACACCCAGAGCTTGGTATGAGAGGCTTAGCACATTCCTGTTAGAAAGAGAGTTTGTTAAGGGGAGCGTAGACACCACCCTTTTTCTGAGGAGATTAGGAGATGACTTACTCATTGTCCAGATCTATGTTGATGATATAATTTTTGGATCTTCTGATAAATACTTATGTGAAGAGTTTTCTAAAATAATGAGTAAAGAGTTTGAGATGAGTATGATGGGAGAATTGTCCTACTTTTTGGGGTTTAGCATAAGGCAAACGGATGATGGAACCTTTCTCAATCAATCAAAATACACTAAGGACATTTTGAAGAAATATGAAATGGACAAAGCCAAGCCAATCAATACTCCCATGCCCTCCTCAGTTCAGTTAGATAAGGATTCAAATGGAAAATCTGTTGATCAGAAGAAGTATAGAGGGATAATAGGGTCACTGCTTTACCTGACTGCTAGCCTACCTGATATCATGTTTAGTGTCTGTCTTTGTGCTAGGTTTTAGGCTGATCCTAAAGAGTTCCACCTGAGTGTTGTTAAGAGAATTCTTAGATATCTTTTAGGAACCCCAAACCTAGGAATTTGGTACCCTAGGCACAGCACCTCCTTTGAGATCATTGGATATTCTGATTCTGACTTTGTGGGGTGTAGGGTGGATAGGAATAGTACTTCTGGGACTTGTCAATTTATAGGACAGTCGTTAGTCTCCTGGTCCAGTAGAAAATAGAACTCAGTTGCACTTTCCACTGTTGAAGCTGAGTACATTGCCTTAGGGAGTTGTGTGGCCCAAGTTCTTTGGTTGAAGCAGCAAGTCTTGGATTTAGGAGTACCTATTGGCACAATTTCTGTTCTGTGTGATAATACGAGTGCCATCTGTATCTCTAAGAATCTAATCCAACATTCTAGGACCAAACACATTGACATTAGGCATCACTTCATAAGGGACCATATTATAAAAGGGGACATTGAGCTACACCACGTAGCAACTGAAAATCAGCTGGCTGACATATTCACTAAACCACTGGCCTTTGACTCATTCAGCATTTTGAGAACTAGATTAGGAGTGATTGATATAAATGCTTGATTTTGATGACTGCTGATTTATGACTGTTATGATTGGTATTCTGATTTCTGTTAGTTAGTTTTTTGTATTCTGTTTTCTGATTTCTGTTAGTTAGTTTTTGTATTCTGATTTCTGATTTCTGTTAGTTAGTTTTGGTTTGATTATTTGCTTTCAGTTGATTTTATTTCTTCTGCTGATTTCTGTGTTACCCTTTTTGTTAGTTTGATTTGAGTATTTACTTTGCTATGATTTTCTACCTATTTTTATTTATTTACGGGTTCATATCTTGCACTTACTATTTTATGCTTTTCAAGATCTGATCACCGCTCACTACTTCTGGTGATCTGAATTTTTGACTGAGAGTTTTTACCTTGTTTTGGTTTGAAAGCCGATAAGCAGTGATTGACTTCGCTGAATCTGTTAAAGGGAAGAAACATTGATAATTGTTTCTCTTCCTCTAACTCCTTTACTGGTGTGTAGTTTCTTTTGAATAAAAATCCTTTTCAAAATTAAAATGTTAGTTTTTGAAATAGAGATTATTTTATCTTCCTACAGTAATCTGCCTCATATCAATAGTGTTTTTCAAAGTCTTGAGTCATTAGTTTGATTTTCTAAACCAAGTGATTGCATTTATCATATGTTGTATGGATTTTGTTTTGTGAATCGTTCTTCCTTACTGCGGAGAGTCATCTCCTATGTCTGGAAGATAATCTCACAGCTGAGACTCTTTAATGATTATGAAAAGGAGAAAGCTTATAAAAGATGCGCAGTGCGCCAGATAATTTGAAAAAGAGGCATAAAATGAGCCCAAAACTGAAAAGATGTGAAATTGCCAAATTGGATACACAAAGTGTATCAAAAATCAAAAGATACGCAAAGCGCCAACCAATTTGAAAAAGAGGCACAAAATGAGCCCAAAACAAGCTTTCTTTCCTTTCAGATTATTAAATGTCTTAGAAAAATCTGTGCGCCACTTAATATTTTCAAAAGCTTGAGTTTTGAAAATCCCGATTTCTGATTTTTTACTTTGTAACACTATTATATCAGATATTTTTCTAGAACGAGGCTTGAAAGGATTTCTTTTCAAATCTAATGTCTTTTATTCTGAATCGGATTTTTGTTTTGAAAGAGGTTTGCATCGATAAGGTGCCCGGGGTCGGAGTTACGAAAGTTGATTATTTCCAACCTTTTTTGGATTTCAGCGCTGTCAATTGTCCTGTCATTGGTTTTTGAATCTAAAATCAAGGAAAAATTCTGATTTTCCTGTTTTGTAGTTTGTTCTATTTATGTTTTATTTTATGTTTTATTTCAGTGTTCTGTTTTTCGCTCCTCCTTTTTGTGATGTCAAAAGGGGGAGTCAGAGTTGTAGTCGTGTCGTGTCTTTATTTCTGTTTTCTGAGTCTTGTTTCTTGTATTGTTTTAGCTGTTAAATGAAAATTTAAAAAATGTTTGTTTTGTTTGATCTCCTAGTTTACTTTTACTGTCAGACTACTTTACAAATATTTGCCATCATAAAAAAGGGGGAGATTGTTACAAATCTAGTTTTGATGATGACAAACATGTTTCCAGTGTGTTTTGCTTGGCTAATCTGTTTCAGGCACAAAAGACCGCGAGCCACTCAAGCCAACTCAAGATCGGGTCCAAGTGTGTCAAATGTATGATTTTTCTTTTTATTGAGTCAATTGTAATGTAACTGATCCCCTAGCTAAGTAACCTTGCACACACACACTCAGGGGGAGAGATTGAGTGAGTTAGAGTTTCTGTTCAAAATTTGTTCAGATCGTCCTGGACGATATCCACATCATCCTGGACGATCCAGTTAAAACAGAAACCCTAATTAGGGCGACTAAGTTAAGAGGGTCTGATTGAGCCGATCGTCCTGGACGATCTATGGATCGTACGGGACGATATTCCCAAATCAGAAATTCTCAGCCGCCAGATTAAGTTAGGCAAGTTTTATTTTAAGTATTTTGGTCTGATCGTCCCGGACGATACGTGTATCGTCCTGGACGATTCACTACAATCATGCCTAACTTAGTCTGGTAATTTAGGAAAGCAATTAATGTTTAATTAATACGATCACATCGTCCTGGACGATCGCAGGATCATCCCGGACGATCGTGATCGTCTTGTGCATTTCAGCTGTACGTCCAGAACTATGTACAGGATGATTTGGGGGCCTTTTTGAACTAATCGTACCGGACGATTACCCTATCGTCCGGGACGATCAAGTCATTTTTTGGTCGTCCAGCACAGATTTCTCTGGACGACCCGAACTGTCTTCTAGACGATTTCCTTCAATTTGAACTAATCGTCCCGGACGATCGCAGTATCGTACGGAACGATATGAACAACTTTTTCTACTGATCTTCCAGAAGAGCCAGATCGTCCAGGCTGAAACAGCTGAATTTGAACTGATCGTACAGGACGATCTACCGATCGTCCTAGACGATCTTGGCCGACAAGTTGAGATTTAGGGCAAACTTTAAGCCCTCCTTTAAAAGAACTTTTTTCAATTTTTGAAAAAATCTTTTGCTGCCTTCCTTCCCTGAGAAACCCTAGAGAGAAGAGAGAGTTGGGAGAGAGAAAAGAGATCTTGTGAGGGGGAGTTAGTGAGGGATTCACTAAGGTTGCTCCAAGCACGGATCAGAGTCATCTTCTCCGCTCGTCGTCTGTCGTCTAGTCGGTGTTCTTCGTGGGAGGATCGTTCGCAAGAAGATCCGGGTTCTCTGCCCGCTTCAGGAGGAAGCGAAAGGAGTTCGTGGGTTCTCTGCCCGCTTCAGGTGGAAGCAAAAGGAGTTCGAAGGTTCTCTGCCTGCTTCAGGAGGAAGCGAAAGGAGGTCAGGTTCTCTGCCTCACCGTGTGGTGAAAAGGAGGTGTTTTGTACAGGCTTCTCCGCCTTGCTGTGGGAGCAAAAGGAGAGTCACTTTCATTTAGTGCAATACCCGGAGGGGAGGCTCCGGGGAGTGGACGTAGGTCAAGTTGACCGAACCACTATAAAATTTGGTTTGCTTTTCTGATTCAGTTTTGCATTTTACTTTTCAATATAAACTGCTTGGGTGAATATCGTTGGTTGATCTTTCGTTATTGTTTACTTGTTTCCACTGCTAAGTATCGAAAAGATTTTCATAGTTATTGTGAAATTTTTAAATAACCAATTCACCCCCCTCTTGGTTAGCCTCGGGACTAGTTCACTAGGGCTTAACATCCCTTTCGAACTTTCAGTTCAATCAAGTATTTAACTAATAAGAAGAATTATTTCCAATTCGCTCCTTTTTCGCTCCTCTCCGCTTTGGGCGACTCCTGGGCGATTCTAGGGTTTCCTTTGCGCTCGGCTCCCAGGCTTGGTTTCTCTTCGCTTTCTTGTGTTTTCGTTTGCTTTTCTCCTCCATTTTTGGATTTTGAGGTTGGTTTGGTTTTCCGTCGCTGGGCGATGGCGACCCCGTCGTCATCGGTCCCGATTTCTTCCTATCTTGTTGAGGGAAAATCTAGATCTTTTAAAGAGGTTTTGGCTAGTTCTTCTTCTACTACTTCCAAACTGAAATTTATTTATTCGTCGTTTAAGGGCTATCCGGCTCTATTGTTTGAGGATTCGGTTGTGGATCTGTTAGCAACACCTTATGCGTTGATGTTAGTTGGTAAATTTATGTTGAGACGTCCGAATTTAGATATTATACGAAAATTTTTCTTAAATTTGAAACTTTCCGGATCGTTCCATGTGGGCTTACTCGATCAAAGACATGTTGCTATTCAACTGTCTAATGATCTTGACTATAGTTGCATATTTGTTAGAAGAACGTATTACATTCAAGCTTGTCAAATGAGATTGCTTAAATGGACCCTGAATTCTGATGTTAGGGAGGAATCTCCTATTGCTCCGGTTTGGATTTCTTTTCCTATTCTAAGACTGCATTTCTTTAACCAACAAATTCTATTTGGTTTAACTTCTATATTTGGTCGTCCCTTACAAATGAACTAGGCGACGACAGCTATTTCAAGGCTGTCCGTGGCTCGTGTTTTAGTTGAACTGGATGTTTCTAAGAAACATCCTTGTGAAATCTGGCTCGGTTCAGAGGTTAAGGGATATTTCCAAAAAGTGGATTTTGAGAATTTACCTTTGTTTTGTTCTTTTTGTAAGATGCATGGACATGGTGTTAATGACTGTTTTAGAAAGCATCCCCACCTTCGTAAAGATAAAGAACCACTGAATGCTAAAAATGGGGTGGTTGTTCAGCCTTCCATTACCCCGGTCCCTCAACAGGGCAATATTACCAACCCGTTACTTGCGACTGGAGAAAATTTAGCTGTTGATGTTAACGACCCTGATCACAATAGTAATGTTGATATTTCATCGAACCAGGAAAGGGATGTCCTTTTAATTCCTATGTTGCCTAATGATTATGAGGAGCAAGCTGTTCCTAATATCGCTAACCAAAATAATACTAATGCTGATGTTATTATTTCTTCTACTAACATGCAAAATGTTTGTGTTGCTAAAGATATTAATTTACTTACTCATAATTCTTCAATTACGCTGATTGAACAGAAAGTTGATATTGGTCCTAATCTTGTCATTCAATTACCTATTAAGGAAGGTGGCATGATCTTAGAGGAAGGGGAAATAGCTGCTGTTGTGCATTGCACTTCTACTTATGAGTGCCACATTGAACCAATTGAAAGGGAGAATGTTGACTTGCAAAATGTGGGTGGATTGAATAAGGAAGAGGATTGTTTTTTTAGGGAGGATGAATGTCCTCAAATGACGGCTATAAGGGAACAACCAAATTGCAGTAAGAATTTAATTTCATCTTATTATATTAATGATGTCTTTACTGATACGGAAGATATGGATTTGTCTGCCAAAAACTTTAGTAGGGATGATAATGATTTAAGTTTTATCAAGGTTAGCAGTAAAAAAGGGAGAAAATCTAAAACCATTTTGTTACAACCTCCTAAAAAAACTAGATCAAATACTTCCCATTAAACTTGTTTTTATGTTTAATGCTATTGTGTGGAATGTGAGGGGTATTGGTTGTTCCTCCTCTAGAATTCGGGTCAAAAACTTATGTCGTATTCACAATATTAAGATTCTTATGTTACTTGAACCTCTTATTTCTTTGTCCAGGCTTATGAGTACCTCTCAGTTTTTAGGTTTTAATCATGCTACTGCAAATGTTGCTAACAAGATTTGGGTTTTCTGGAAAGATCCGATTAAAATTGATGTGATTGCTGACTTTACTCAAGTTTTACACTGTAAAGTGGAGGCTTTTAATTTTCATTGTTGTGTTTCATTAGTGTATGCTGCTTCTTCTCTTTACAATAGAAAATTTCTTTGGAATCAAATTAGTAATTTTCATCAAATAAGTGTTTTTCCTTGGCTTGTTGGTGGGGATTTCAATGCCATTACTAGTCCTGATGAACGGCTGGGTGGGTCTTCCCCTTCTGCCCGTTCTATGGAGGATTTTAATAATATGATTTTTAATTGCAATTTAATTGATATTGGCTTTACTGGTGACAATTTCACTTAGAATAGGGGTCATTTATGGCAAAGATTGGATCGCATTTTATTTAATGATTCGTGGATTAATTTGCCTATTATTACTAGTGTGCATCACCTGAGTAGAACTTTGTCTGATCATTCCCCGTTACTTATTACTACTAACACTAGATGTTCTAATGCCATACCCCATTTTAGATTTCAAAATATGTGGCTTCTCCATGAGTCTTTTTTTGATGTGGTTAAGATTAATTGGCACTCCTCTTTACATCCTGATAACTCTACTTGTGGTATGAAGAGACTGTGGCTGACACTCAAAGGATTGAAACAGGTTCTTAATTGGTGGAATCACCATGTCTTTAAAAACATTTTCTCTAATATTTTATGTTCTAAGCAACATGTTTATTCTCTTGAGGCGACTAATCAAAATGATCCTTCTGATGTCAATTTATCTCTGTTAAAGAAAGTCAAAGATGATCTTTTGACTCTTCAAACTCAAGAAGAAGCTTTTTGGAAACAAAAAGCCTCGGCTAAAAAGTTGGTTGATGGGGATAATAATTCTAAATATTTTCATGCGATGGTTAAGCGTAGAAGGGCTAAAAACAGTATCAATAACATTAGAAGGGATGATGGTTTATTAGCTGATAATCTAGAGAAAATTGCTAATTTAGCTATGCATCATTTTAAATCCTGTTTTAACAAAAACTTTAATCCGGCCTTGTTTGGTGATAATTCTTTCATTCCTTCTCTTATCTCCACTGAGGTGAATGGTGCTCTTTCTAGGCCACCTTCTTTAGAGGAGGTTAAGGAGATGGTTTTTGATATGAATGGTGACTCTGTGGCAGGGCCTGATGGTTTTACTGCCCTTTTCTTTCAAAAAACTTGGAATATTATTGATCATGACATCTTTTTTGCTGTGTTGGATTTCTTTGATGGTAACCCTATACCTAAGTTTTTTATATCTACTTCCATTGTGCTTATTCCCAAGAATAATAGTGCTAACACTTTGAATGATTTTAGACCGATTAGTCTTTGTACTTTCTTTAATAAGCTGATTTCTAAAATCCTATCAAATCAGCTTGCTTCTATTCTTCCTTCTATTATTTCTCCTAATCAAATGGGTTTTGTGAAAGATAGGGCTATTACGGGTAACATTTTGTTGGCCCAGGAATTGTGTCAAGACTTGGATGTTAAGGTGAGAGGTGGTAATGTTATCTTAAAGCTTGATATGGCTAAGGCCTATGATAATTTAAATTGAAATTTTTTATATTTTATCTTAGAATTGTTTGGTTTTGATTCTACCTCTAGTAAGCTCATTAAGAATTATATTGAGAATGTTTTTATGTCTATCATTATTAATGGGTCTTCTAATGGTTTTTTCAAAATTTCTCATGGCCTGAGACAAGGAGATCCTATTTCTCCTGCCCTTTTCATTATAACTGCTGAATTACTTTCTAGGGGTTTATCCAATCCTTTTAATATTAATACTAGTCTTTATTTTAGAACCTTGGGTGGTGCACCTATATCCGATTTGTGTTTTGCTGATGATTTTATTGTGTTCTCTGACGCTTCTCGTAACCAAATTCAGAAACTCATGGATTTTATGTCTAGGTTTGAGATGGTGAGTGGTATTTCCTTTAATAAAAATAAAAGCTGCTTTATTGCTTCTAAGAGAATTTCAAATAATCGTATTTTATCCATTAAAAATATCACTGGGTTTACTCAGGCATTTTTGCCCATCAAATATCTTGGTGTCCCTCTTTTTAAGGGGAGGAGGCAATCCTTTTTGTTTGACAATCTCATTGATTCGGTTCACAATAAACTTTTATCGTGGGATTCAAATTTTCTGAGTTTTGGAGGTAGAATCACCCTCATTAAAAGTGTTCTTGCTGCTTTACCTATTTACAATTTCCAAACTATCTTTCCCACGCAAGCTGTGTGTGATAGACTCCATAAGCTGATTAATAAATTTTTTTGGAAAGGCACTTCTTTAAGCTTGTTGACCTCATTTTTGTATGAGGTCAGTAGGACCCATCCTGACCCCAGATCAATACAATTTAAGATCAATCTAGACTCTAGGATTTTCCTAGATTTCCATCCCTAGGATCTGTTCTAGACCCTTGGATCTCTTCAAATTAATCTTAACCCTAGGATCAATCTAATCCTATATCAATCCAGATTCAAATCAACCCTAATCTCAGATCAATTAAATTTCTAGATTATTCTAGATCTTGGGATTCTCCTAGATCTACAGCTTAAGACTTTCCTAGACCCTAGGATTCTCTTAGACTCCAGGTTCTTAGATCTACCTAGATTCTAGGATCAGCTAGATCTTAGATCAATCTAGATCTAGGATTATTCCAAACCTTCATTCAATTCAAACTTTAATCAATGCAGACTTTAATCCATATCCTTAATTCAAACCTTGATCAAAATCCAGCTCAAAACCAGATTTCAAGACTCAAATCCAAGGCCAAAGGTCTAAGTCCTGAAAGCCTTTTCTAGTGAATCTTTGAATAATTCAAAACCCTATCAAATGACCTCTGATTCAAGGTCTATCAGTTCCACACTGATGTGACATGTCTCTAGAGACAACCCTCTAAATTTGATCTCAGTTTGAGGCCTCTAACCCCAGAAACTAGATTAAAATCCAAAGGCTGTAAAACCTTCAAATATTTACAGTCTATGCCACTATCTCACTGTAAAACCTTCAAATATTCACCTACCACCCAGTGGATTTTGATCATGGAGCTTTCTACAAAGCTCCAAATCACTTCCAAACCCTTGATTATAACCCATTGAGCATTAAACTGTATTTTTTTGGACTCAATTTGACCCCCAGTTGACCAGGGGTCAAAATGACCAAATTACCCCTATGGGGTGTGAATAGTCACTTTGGTCAAATGAGCTGCAAATCAAATGCAACCACCTCCAGCAAGTTTCAAATATCAAACCAAACCTGTTGGACCCACTTCCAGCCCCTGGGTCAACCTGGTTGACCAAGTCAACCTAGTTTGACCAAATAGGCCTTTATGGGTCAAAATAGGTCATTTTGACCAAATGACCTCCCTAGACCTTGGGACCACCACCATTGGTCTCCAAATGTCATTTTAAATCTGTTGAACCCATTTCCAGACCCTGGACTCACCTGGTTGACCAAGTCAACTAGGGTTGACCTAAAATGCCCATTAAGGGTCCAAATAGGTCATTTTGACCAAACAACCTCTCCAGACCTTGAGACCACCATCAGTAGACTCAAAATGTCATTCTGAACTGGTGGGACCCAATCCCTGACCCTGGGTCAACCTGGTTGACCAAGTCAACAAAGTTGACCCATTAAGCCCTTTAAGGGTCTAAATAGGTCATTTGACTCAAATGACCTATTTGACCCCTAAAAATACTCCTACCAGACTTTATATATCACTTGAGATTGATCCAGCCCAGACTTTGGCTCTGGGTCAACCTGGTTGACCAGTTCAAGCCCTTAAGCTTCTCTACTTAGAATCAAACCTTATATGCATCCAAATCTTTCAAACTTATCTCAAATTATGATTCAAATATTTTCAAATCCTTTTAAAGTCAAATCACTTTGAGTTTGACCAAGTCAACACATTAGACTTGATTAATCTCTCCTACCTTAGGTCAAATCAAGCTATAACATCAAATCCCATTCAAACAAACCTTTTAAAAACCCTCAATCTTATTCCAATCTATAATTCAAACACATTTGAACATATCATGAGTCAAATTATGGTTGATTTGACCAAGTCAACCCATTAAGACTTGGTCAAATCTCCTCAAATTCCCTTATTCCCATTCAAATCCCAATCCTTAAGCCTCCATCCCCTTTGAATCAACCCAACCAGCTCTTAAGGCTTCCTTCATGCCACCTCCCCAGTCAACAAGTCAAGTTGACTGGTCAAACAGTCAAAATAAGGCTAAGGAAGAGTCAAGCTTGGTCAAATGACCTTCCAAACTTAATCCACCCCATTTAAGGAACCTCCAGCCATCTTAATCAGCTTCTGGAAGTTTCTTAAGCTCTCCTAACCTATTGATTAGATCTTAAGCCATCTATAGTGGTCCCAAAGCCCATGTGAAACCAATAAGACCTTTCCACATGGCTTGTACCATCGTCCTTTTATTCTCTGCCATGCTAACAAACTTGGGACACATGGCAGCATCCCAGAAGACCAGCAAATTGATCCCAGCCGTCCCTTGAGTCAAAGGACAAGTGAATAGAGCAAAACTTCTCTTAGAGCCCTAATTCTAACCTAGCCTCTCTCTCTCCACTCAAGCTCTCCTAGACCCGAGGCTCATTTCGTTTAAGCTCTCCACTAGATCCTCTACCTCTTCCAAATCAAACTCCGGCGAGAGGGAGCTGCCGGCGATGAACTTCCCGGCGAACCAAAGGATTCCCGTTCGAGACTTTATAGGGATTGATCCAGGCATTATTAGGCTTTGAAGTCTTCTATAATTTTGAGCGCGGACAAACGACAAGTTTAGAGGTATCTTGAACGGTCCAAACCATCCATTATCGAGGTAAAAATCCTAAACCCTAGCTTAGGACACTTAGGCTTAATTAACGTTTGAATAAGTGCTTATTTAACCGTTAAAATATTACTACATAAATTATGTTCATGCACTTGAGCCGTGTTTAAATTTTTAAGTAATTTTATTGAACCGATCGAGCAAACGAGACGTTTAATCATTCCTAGGGCTCAAACGATAGTCTCGCTGCATGCATAGGCTCTGAACCGTTGATTTTCGAATCAACGGTTCTGATTCTGCTGCTCCGCCGCTTGATCCGCCCGCGCTAAGCCCTCAGTCGTATGGATATCTCGTCCAACCCAATCTTGACCGCTCGTTTCATATGGCGGGTGATCCGACGGTGAGCAGCTTTGCTGACTAGGTTAAGTCCAAAGCGTGTGGACCCTACCACCCAGTCAATCAGCGGGCAATGATTGCAGCCGCCGTGCTTTTTTGAGCTCGCCAATGGGAAAGGGCCACGTGGCATTCCAGCCGCCAGAAATCAATTAAAATGATTTAAAATTCGTTTTAAATCATTTTTAATTAAAATCTATATATATTAAAAATATTATTTTAAATATTTTAATTAAATTCAGTAAATTATTTTTCTATTTATTTATTACCTTAATTGCAATTCTATTTTAAAAATAATATTTAATATATTTAACTTAAATCTAAATTATTTAAATATTTTATAGATTTAATTAATGCTTAATTTAAAATAGAATTAATTATTTTTGAAAATGAGAATTCATAAAAAAAATATATTTCAATAAACAGAGATTTATTTCAAATAATTTATTTGAAATTAAATTAATTTAAGATATATTTATATTTTAAATAACTGTTAACTAATGAGATATTTAATATTTAATTAGCATCTGATTAAAGCTATTTTTAAATGATTTTGAAAATTTAAAGGAAATTATTTTAAATAATTTTAAAATTTCAGAAAGTGTCTAAGATTTAATTCGATCTAATTTAAAATTTATTTTAAACATTAATTAATTTTAAATTATTTAAACTCATTTGATTGATTTAAAACTTAAAATTTCATTAAAAATTCAATTTAAATCATAAAAAATTAATATAATACTTTAATTTTTTTAGGAAATTAAATATTTTAAATTAGAATTAATTTCAAAAATTAAATACTTAATTTATCTTGATTAATTTTAATTATCTAACTATTTTAATATCTAATCAATATTTAATTAAATATTAGTTTAAATATTTTCAAAATTAAAAATTATTTTCAAATCATTTTAAATAGGTTGGAGGATCTCTCAACCCTTTAAAAATTGTTTTAATAATATTTTAAAATTATTTTATTTTAAAACTTATATATATATATATATATAGGGTTATATATATGGGTATATATTTTAAAACATATTTTGAATCTATATACATTTAAATCCTTAATTTTTGAGAGATCCATTGGAATTTTAAACACAAATTAAGCTTGATTGAACAGAATCTATGTGGAGTGATGATTAATCATAAATAATTACTTGGTTAATTATTTATTGATTAATCTTTCAATTAATCAAAATTTTAACTTGATTTATATATTTATGGACATACACACACCACTTAGCTAGGGTTCTCCTAGATTTAGGGTTTGATTGTGTTTGCATGTATGCTTATCATGTTATGTCAAGGGTTAGTGACTTTGATTTGAAACCCAATTAAACTTAATGACATTATTAAGGACAATAATTAAGGACATTGAATAGAAACCTTAGAGAAATTATATAAATTAGGATTCACCTCCTATTAATTAAAATTCAAACCATCTAAACTTAGTGACACTCTCAGCCCTAGGAAAATTTCCCATTGAATTTTGAAATTATTAAGCACATTAATTAATTTAATCAAAATCAACCCTTAATTAAGGCATTAAACTTTCCAGAAATTATAATAAATCAAATTAAAATCCAAAAATTACATATAAGACCTTAAACTGACCAAAATTGAACCCTTAATCAATGAAAAATAAAAGCCCCTTGATTGGACTTCAAAATTAAGTTTAATTTGAGTTTAATTGAAATTCAATATTTAATTAATTTAATTAATTAAAATTAACTAAAAATTCCAGAAAATTTCCAAATACTTGGAGATCACTCCTTAGGTCATTCCTGACCTTTGGTGTTGATTCCAAGGAGTTTGGAGGTCATTTGGATTCAAATCATAAAAAGGACTTTAATTAAACAATTTTAAAAATTCAATAAATACTCAAAAATTCAAAAATTCATAACTAATTCAAATGAACTCCAAATTGAGCAAACTCAAAGGCATACAACTCATCTTAAGATCTAATATTTATTAAAAATGTTAAGTTTTAAGAAATCAATCAATTTTGAAAAAGTCAACTTTTGGTCAAACCTAGTTCAAATTCAAGTCAAAACTTCAAACCTTCATAATAAAATCTAGAAAAATCCAATTTCAGCATACTTACTATCTAACTGATTGTATTAAGGTCTAGTATTTTAATAAAATATTAACTTTCTATAAAACACTTTGAATCAAAAAGTCAACTTTTGACCCCTTAATGAAATCATTAAAATAATCCTGAAAATCTCAAAATTCAATAAATCTTCAAAAATTCCAGAAAACACTAATTCAAACTTAAAACCAGCAACCAATCAAATTCAATAAAAAATTATTGAACCTTCAAATATTAATCAAACTCAAATCACTTAATTATATCGGGTACCACTGGGTAACCTAGGCCTATGAGGTTATTAAATTAGCTTCAAGGAAGGTGATGAAAGTTCGAAAGGGATGTTAAGCCCTAGTGAACTAGTCCCGAGGCTAACCAAGAGGGGGGGGTGAATTGGTTATTTAAAAATTTCACGATAACTACAAAAATCTTTTGATACTTAGCAGCAGAAATAAGTAAACAATAACGAAAAGATCAACCAACGATATTCACCCAAGCAGTTTATATTGAAAAGTAAAGTGCAAAACTGAATCAGAAAAGCAAACCAGATTTTATAGTGGTTCGGTCAACTTGACCTACGTCTACTCCCCATAGCCTCCCCTCCGGGTATTGCACTAAACGAAAGTGACTCTCCTTTTGCTCCCACAGCAAGGCGGAGAAGCCTATACAAAACACCTCCTTTTCACCACACGGTGAGGCAGAGAACCTGACCTCCTTTCGCTTCCTCGTGAAGCAGGCAGAGAACCTTCGAACTCCTTTTGCTTCCACCTGAAGCGGGCAGAGAACCCCGGATCTTCTTGCGAACGATCCTCCCACGAAGAACACCGACTAGACGACAGACGACGAGTGGAGAAGACGACTCTGATCCGTGCTTGGAGCAACCTTAGTGAATCCCTCACTAACTCCCCCTCACTAGATCTCTTCTCTCTCTCCCAACTCTCTCTTCTCTCTAGGGTTTCTCAGGGAAGGAAGGTAGCAAAAGATTTTTCTTAATTTTAGAAAAAGTTCTTTTATAAGAGGGCTTAAAATTTGCCCTAATTCTCAACTGGTCGGCCAAGATCGTCCAGGACGATCGGTAGATCGTCCTGTACGATCAGTTCAAAATCAGCTGATTCAGTCTGGACGATTAGGCTCTTCTGGACGATCAGTAGAAAAAGTTGTTCATATCGTCCCGTACGATACTGCGATCGTCCGGGACGATTAGTACAAATTGAGGAAAATCGTCCAGAAGACAGTTCGGGTCGTCCAGAGAAATCTGTGCTGGACGACCAAAAAATGACTTGATCGTCCAGGATGATTGGTACATCGTCCTGTACGATTAGTTCAAAAAGGCCCAAAATCGTCCTGTACATAGTTCGGGTCGTACAGCTGAAATGCACAAGACGATCACGATCGTCCGGGACGATCCTGCGATCGTCCAGGACGATGTGATCGTATCAATTAAACATTAATTGCTTTCCTTAATTACCAGACTAATTTAGGCATGATTGTAGTGAATCGTCCAGGACGATACACGTATCGTCCGGGACGATCAGACCAAAATACTTAAAATAAAACTTGCCTAACTTAATCTGGCGGCTGGGAATTTCTGATTTGAGAATATCGTCCCGTACGATCCAAATATCGTCCAGGACGATCGGCTCAATCAGACCCTCTTAACTTAGTCGCCCTAATTAGGGTTTCTGTTTTAACTGGATCGTCCAGGACGATGTGGAGATCGTCCAGGACGATCTGAACAAATTTTTAACAGAAACTTTAATTCACTCAATCTCTCTCCCTGAGTGTGTGTGTGCAAGGTTACTTAGCTAGGGAATCAGTTACATTAAAATTGACTCAATAAAAAGAAAAATCATACATTTGACACACTTGGACCCGATCTTGAGTTGGCTTGAGTGGCTCGCGGTCTTTTGTGCCTGAAATAGATTAGCTAAGCAAAACACACTGGAAACATGTTTGTCATCATCAAAACAAGATTTGCAACAATCTCCCCCTTTTTGATGATGGCAAACATTTGTAAAGTAGTCTAAAAATAAAAGTAAACTAGGAGATCCAACAAACAAACATTTTTTTTTTAATTTTCATTTAACAGCTAAAACAATACAGAAAATATGACTCAAAAAACAGAAACAGACAAACAGACACGACTACAACTGACTCCCCCTTTTGACATCACAAAAAGGAGGAGCGAAAAGCATAACACTGAAATAAAACAAAAAATAAAACATATACAGAACAACAACACAAAAATCCTAAATCAGGAATTTTTCCTTGACTTTAGATTCGAAAACCAATGACAGGACGGTTGACAGCGCTGAAATCCAGAAAAGATTGGAAATAATCAACGTTCGTAGCGCCGACCCCGGGCACCTTATCGATGCAAACCTCTTTCAAAACAAAAATCCGATTCAGAATAAAAGACATTAGATTTGAAAGGAAATCCTTTCAAGCCTCGTTCCAGAAAAATATCTGATATAATAGTGTTACAAAGTAAAAAATCAGAAATCATGATTTTCAAAACTCAAGCTTTTGAAAATATTAAGTGGCGCACAGATTCCTCTAAGACATTTAACAATCTGAAAGGAAAGAAAGCTTGTTTTGGGCTCATTTTGTGCCTCTTTTTCAAATTGGTTGGCGCTTTAAGCATCTTTTGATTTTTGATACATTTTGTGTATCCAATTTGGCACTTTCGCATCTTTTCAGTTTTGGGCTCATTTTATGCCTCTTTTTCAAATTATCTGGCGCACTGCGCATCTTTTATAAGCTTTCTCCTTTTTATAATCATTAAAGAGTCTCAGCTGTGAGATTATCTTCCAGACATAGGAGATGACTCTCCGCAGTAAGGAAGAATGATTCACAAAACAAAATCCATACAACATATGATAAATGCAATCACTTGGTTTAGAAAATCAAACTAATGACTCAAGACTTTGAAAAACACTATTGATATGAGGCAGATTACTGTAGGAAGAGAAAATAATCTCTATTTCAAAAACTAACATTTTAATTTTGAAAAGGATTTTTATTCAAAAGAAACTACACACCAGTAAAGGAGTTAGAGGAAGAGAAACAATTATCAATGTTTCTTCCCTTTAACAGATTCAGCGAAGTCAATCACTGCTTATCAGCTTCCAAACCAAAACAAGGTAAAAACTCCCAGTCAAAAATTCAGATCACCAGAAGTAGTGAGCGGTGATCAGATCTTGAAAAGCATAAAAACAGGTAGAAAATCATAGCAAAGTAAATACTCAAATCAAACTAACAAAAATGGTAACACAGAAATCAGCAGAAGAAATAAAATCAACTGAAAGCAAATAATCAAATCAAAACTAACTAACAGAAATCAGAAATCAGAATACAAAAACTAACTAACAGAAATCAGAAAACAGAATACAAAAAACTAACTAACAGAAATCAGAATACCAATCATAACAATCATAAATTAGCAGTCATCAGAATCAAGCATTTAAATCAATCACTCCTAATCTGGTTCTCAAAATGCTGAATGAGTCAAAGACCAGTGGTTTAGTGAATATGTCAGCCAGCTGATTTTCAGTTGCTACGTGGTGTAGCACAATGTCCCCTTTTGTAACATGGTCCCTAATGAAGTGATGCCTAATGTCAATGTGTTTGGTCCTAGAATGTTGGATTGGATTCTTAGAGATACAGATGGCACTAGTATTATCACACAGAACAGAAATTTTGCCAACAGGTACTCCTAAATCCAAGACTTGCTGCTTCAACCAAAGAACTTGGGCCACATAACTCCCTAAGGCAATGTACTCAGCTTCAGCAGTGGAAAGTGTAACTGAGTTCTGTTTTCTACTGGACCAGGAGACTAACGACTGTCCTATAAATTGACAAGTCCCAGAAGTACTCTTCCTATCCACCCTACACCCCGCAAAGTCAGAATCAGAATATCCAATGATCTCAAAAGAGGTGATGTGCCTAGGGTACCAAATTCCTAGGTTTGGGGTTCCTAAAAGATATCTAAGAATTCTCTTAACAACAGTCAGGTGGGACTCTTTAGGATCAGCCTGAAACCTAGCACAAAGACAGACACTAAACATGATATCAGGTCGGCTAGCAGTAAGGTAAAGCAGTGAACCTATTATCCCTCTATACTTCTTCTGATCAACAGATTTTTCATTTGAATCCTTATCTAACTGAACTGAGGAGGGCATGGGAGTATTGATTGGCTTGGCTTTGTCTATTTCATATTTCTTCAAAATATCCTTAGTGTATTTTGATTGATTGAGAAAGGTTCCATCATCCGTTTGCCTTATGCTAAACCCCAAAAAGTAGGATAATTCTCCAATCATACTCATCTCAAACTCCTTACTCATTGTTTTGGAAAACTCATCACATAAATATTTATCAGATGATCCAAAAATTATATCATCAATATAAATCTGGACAATGAGTAAGTCATCTCCTATTCTCCTCAGAAAAAGGGTGGTGTCTATGCTCCCCTTAACAAACTCTCTTTCTAACAGGAATGTGCTAAGCCTCTCATACCAAGCTCTGGGTGCCTGTTTCAATCCATATAAGGCCTTTTTTAATTTATAGACATGACTTGGATATTGGGAACTCTCAAAACCTAGTGGTTGTTCTACAAATACATCTTCTTTAATTACCCCATTTAAAAAGGCACTCTTGACATCCATTTGAAACAGCTTAAATCCCTTGTAACAGGCAAAGGCTAGTAGCACTCTAATGGCTTCCAATCTAGCTACAGGGGCAAAAGTTTCCTCAAAATCTATCCCTTCTATCTGATTATACCCCTTAGCCACCAATCTTGCCTTATTTCTCACCACCACACCATAATCATTCATCTTATTCTTAAAGACCCACTTGGTTCCCACAATACTTTGGTTTCTAGGTCTTTCTACTAACTCCCAAACATCATTCTTTACAAATTGATTCAATTCTTCCTGCATAGCTAAAATCCAAAACTCATCCGACAAGGCTTGATTGATGTTGGTGGGTTCAGTCATTGAGATAAAGGCAGAATGGTTTACTTCCTTCCTAAGTCCATGCCTAGTCCTAACACCTTCAGAAGGGTCTCCTAAGATCAGTTCTTTAGGATGACTCGAAGAATATCTCCAATCTCTAGGCAACTCTGTTTGAGGTTCTACCCTTTCCTCCAAATTTGTATTTCCAACTCCTTGGGTAACCTCAACAATCTCTTCATCTTCTACTTCAGATCTAGACTCCTTAGGATCAAATTCATCAAACACTACATGGGTTGTTTCTTCCACCACCAAAGTCCTCCTATTGAACACCCTAAAGGATTTCCCCACACTTGAATATCCTAAGAACACTCCTTCATCAGATTTGGGGTCAAATTTTCCTAAGGGTGACTTCCCGTTGTTCAGAATGAAAACCTTACAGCCAAAGACATGGAGGTGGGACAAATTTGGTGTTCTACCCTTAATGATCTCATAAGGTGTCTTGTTCAGTTTGACTCTCACATTCACCCTATTCAGCACATAACAGGCAGTGTTCACCGCTTCAGCCCAAAAGTATTTTGGAAGTGAATACTCGGCAAGCATGGCTCTAGCGACTTCCACTAAGGTCCTGTTCTTCCTTTCAGCTACCCCGTTCTGCTGAGGGGTCCTAGGAGCTGAAAAATTGTGACTAATCCCATGATTCTCACAAAAACTTCTAAATCTTTCATTTTCAAACTCCCCTCCGTGATCACTATGGATGGTAATAATCTCACATCCTAACTTCTTCTGAATCCAAGTAGAGAAAGATCTAAACTCATCAAATGACTCAGATTTGTGTGACAAAAACTTAACCCAAGTGAACCTTGAATAATCATCAACAATCACAAAACCATAGACTCTCCCCCCTAAGCTGGCAGTGCTAATGGGTCCAAAGAGGTCCATGTGAAGAACTTCTAAAGGTCTAGAGGTGCTAATGTCCTTAACAGAGTGAAAAGAGGACTGGACTTGCTTCCCCAACTGACAGGCATCACACAGGTGATCCTTAATGAACTTAAGCTTGGGCACACCTCTAACTAAGTCCTTTTGGGTGACTCTCCTAAGGGTTTTCATACTGGCATGACACAATCTCCTATGCCATAACCAAGACTCATCAGCAGCAGTTTTTAAGCAAATTGAATTATCAGATTTAATGCTACTTACATCCAGCTTGTAGATGTTGTTGATCCTTTGCCCCTGCAAAACAACTTCATCATTTAAGCTTAAAATGCAGCCAGTGGGCAGGAATTTGATGCTATATCCCTTGTCGCAGAGTTGACTAATGCTCAGCAAGTTGTGTTTCAGTCCATCTACAAGCAAAACATTATCAATCATAAAGTTCTTTGAATCACCAATTATACCTGTGCCTACCACCTTCCTGGTGGTGTTATCTCCAAGTGTAACCTTGCCTCCAGCTCTGGCCTCCAGCGAAATGAACTGATTTGCATCTCCAGTCATATGTCTAGAACATCCGCTGTCCAGGTACCACATGCTCTCACGAGGTCTTGTGTGAGAGCACACCTACAAAATCATCAAATGTCAGTCTTAGGAACCCAAACAGGTTTGGGTTCCTTCTTATGAAAAGAAGAATGCGATGCATGCGTGCTGTGCTGTGAAACAGGCAGTTTGGGTCTCCACACCCAATGTGTACTACGGTGAACAGTACAAGTGTGTGATATGTGTCCTAACATGCCACATGAAAAACATCTAACACCAGGAAAAGGATTAACTAAACGTCGTGAGTGATAGTGCATCTTCCTAGTAGTGTATGAAACATGCTTTGATGAACTTGCAACAGAATTTTTAAAAGGTGGCGGTGCATAAAACTGTTCAAAGGTAGGCAGTATTTTTTTCTTTTCAAAAGCACTGATTTTTACTTCCAAAAACTCACTCTCTTTCTTTAAACTTGCAATTTCAAATTTTAAAGCGGCATTGTTACTTTCTACTTCACATGCCATTGTATCTAACTCTTTAAAAGCTTTTTCTAAATCAACATGCATGGTTTTCAAAGAATCATGCTCAGAAACTAAATCAGAATATTTTTTGTTCAATTCATCAAACTCATCAAGCAGAGACATGTGATTGGAATCAAGTGTGGAATAATCTTTAACTACAGAATCATGCTCTTTTTGTAAAGTCAAATAATCTAATTTCAAACTAGCATGGGTTTTCTTAAGCTTCCTATACGATGTATGAATCTTTTCAGAAACTTCAAATAACTGATCGTAAGTAAGCTCACATACCTCTTCCTGGTCTGACTGACCAGGGTGATCATCCGCCATCAGACACAAGTTTGTTTCCTCCTCTTCAGCTTTAGTCTTAGAAGAGTCGGATGCAGAGTCTGCCCAGAACGCCTTCTAAATCCGCTTCTTGTCCTTTCTGAACTTTGGTTTCTCCTCACCCTTCTCCTTGCTTGGGTGAGCTTTAAGTGTTGGACAATCAGCCTTTATGTGTCCAGGCTTCCTGCATTCAAAAAAAAACAGATTCAGATGAACTCTTAAAATTTTTATTGGACTTACCCTTGTTCCACTTCTGATAGTTCTTATGTTTCTTCCTTAGAAAGCTTTTGAATTGCCTTGTGATTAAGGCAACATCATCGCTATCAGACCCGAAAGAGCTAGCATCTGAATCCTTGGCCTTTAGTGCCACTGTCTTCTCTTTCTTGCGATCACCTGCATCAAGTTGCCTTTGGTTCACCCCTTGCTCGTAAGCAATAAGTGATCCAAGTAAGCTGTCAATAGAGTAAGTGTTTAAATCTTTAGATTCAGTAATAGCAGTAATCTTAGCATCATAAGAAGCAGGCAAACATCTTAGAATTTTGTTCACTCTTTCGTAGTTAGTAAGTTCTCTACCTAGAACATGCAAAGAGGTAACAATCTGAGTGAACCTTGTGTACATTTCTGAAATAGTCTCACTAGGTTTCATGCGAAAAAGTTCGTAATCATGTAACAAGATGTTTAACCTAGATTGTTGTTGACCTCATTTTTGTATGAGGTCAGTAGGACCAATCCAGACCTTAGGATCATTCCAATCCTTAGGATTTAATCCTGACCCTAGGATTAGTCTAATCCTAGATCAATCCAGTTTCAAATCAATCCTGACCCCAGATCAATACAATTTAAGACAAATCTAGATCCTAGGATTCTCCTAGACCTATCTAGAGCTTAGGATTCTTCTAGATCCTAAGACTATTCTAGATCCCAGGCCTTAGGATTTCCAAATCCTAGGATTTTCCTAGAAATCAAATATTAGGATCTACTCTAGATCCTAAGATTCTTCTAGATCTTGAATCTTAGGATTCCTAGATCTTAGGATTCTTCTAGATCATAGGATTCTTCTAGACCCCAGATCCTAGGATGTCCCTAGGACTTTTAGATTCCAGGATCTTCCCAGACTCCAGTCCCTAGGATCTACACTAGACCTTAGGATTCCCTTAAGCTGATTTGGACCCTAGGACCTATTCTAAACCCTAGAATTCTTCTAGATCAATCCAAGCTTCAATTCAATCTAGAATTAATTCAAACCATATCATTCAAATTCAAAATCCAGCTTAAAACCAGATTTCCAGATTCAAATCCAAGGCTAAAGGTCTAAGTCCTGAAAGCCTTTTCCAGTTAATCTTTGAACATTTCAAAACCCTATCAAATAACCTCTGATTCAAGAGCTGTCAGTTCCACACTGATGTGACATGTCTCTATAGGTAACCCTCCAAATTTGAGCTCATTCTGAGATCTCTAACCCCAGAAACTGAATTGAAATCCAAAGGCTATAAAACCTTCAAATATTTACAGTCTATGCCACTGGACCTACCACCCAGTGGGTTTTGACCCTGGAGCTTTCTCTAAAGCCTCCAATTACCTCCAGACCCTTGATTATGATCCATTGAGCATTAAACTGCATTTTGTTGGACTCAATTTGACCCCCAGTTGACCAGGGGTCAAAATGACCAAAATACCCCTATGGGGTGTGAATAGTCACTTTGGTCAAATGAGCTCCAAATCAAATGCAACTACCTCCAGCAAGTTTCAAATATCAAACCAAACCTGTTGAACCCAGAACCAGCCCCTGGGTCAACCTGGTTGACCAAGTCAACCTAGTTGACCTAGAAGGCCCCTTTAGGGTCAAAACAGGTCATTTTGACCAAATGACCTCCCCAGACCTTGGGACCACCTCCATTGGTCTCCAAATATCATTTCAAATCTGTTGAACCCATTTCCTGACCCTGGACCCACCTGGTTGACCAAGTCAACTAGGGTTGACCTAAAAGACCCATTAAGGGCCCAAGTAGGTGATTTGACCCAAATGACCTATTCAAACCCTCAAACCGCATCTACCAGGCTCCATTTACCATTTGAAATTGATTCAATCCAGACCCTGGCCCTGGGTCAACCTGGTTGACCAGGTCAACCCAGGTTGACCAATTTAAGCCTTTAAGCCATTTAAACCCAATCAAGCTCCAGATCAATTTCAAACCCATTCAAACTTCTCTGACCACTTCTCTTAGTGATTCAGACTTGATTGGACCCCTGACCCAGTCAACAGTTGACTTGGTCAACTAAACCCAAGATTAGTCAAAATTGATCTATTTGGGTTAATTCACTTTATACAATCAAATCTTATTTGAGCAAACCCTTAAACCTTCAAAATCCACTCAATTGCATACTTTAAATTCTTTCAAACCTAGTTTGAGTCACACCAATGTAGATTTGCTTAAGTCAACATTTTAAACTTAATCAAATCTCCACATCTTAGTCAATTAAATGCATTCTCAAATCAAACCTTAACAAATTCTTAATCCATTTAATATGTTTGAATATATTAAAGCCCATCATAAGCCAAATCAGATTTACTTTGATCAAGTCAACTTATGAAGACATGGTCAAAGTCATTTAAGCTCTCAACACTCTACTTGAACTCTAACCTTTAAACCTCAAATCCTTTTTTTAAAATTATCTAATCAGCACTCAAACACCCTCCTTAGTTGCCATCTTGGCAGTCAACATGACTGTTGATTAGTCAAACTAATCGACAATCATTTCTATGGGTCTAAGACTAGTCAAACCCCTTAATTCAAGCCATCAAGCCTTGCCCAACCAGACCTAAGCCCATCCAGCCATTCAAGCATGCTCCAGAATCCTCTTGGACTCTAGCCCAGCCATTTGACCTCTGTTGACTAGTCCATAGGTCAACAAGAGCTCAAATGAGCTTTACTCAATCAAGCCCATCTACCCGACTTAGCCAGCCAAAACCCAGCTGGTTTAGCTCACTTAACTGATTCTAGGGACTTCCTGGATGCTGACCTGACTTAGCCTAACCACTAGCTTGACCCCTAGCTCATTCTAACCGAACAGTGGTCCCCCCACCATGTGAGAACGACCTAAGGTCGTTTTCACCCAAGGTAGCATATTCTCTGCTCCTTAACGGTTTGGTACAGGTGTCCTTCATCCCAGCATCCTTCTTGAATCATCTGGACCGTCCAAGCAAGCTCCAGTAGTGAGAATAGGGCTAGAGAGACGGAACAGTGCATTAAGAAGCAATCTTCCATTCCAGTCGAGCCCCAGCCGCTCTGGTGTTTCGTTTTGATTCCCTGGAGCCTCCTCTACATTTTCCTGATCATTCCCGAGAGTTTGGTGGCTGCCGGTGATGAGATCAAGGGCAAACCGAAGCTAGCTCAGTCCAAGCCATTTCGATTCTTTGTAGAAGCTTTATCTGGACTTGAAGACTTCTACAAATCTAAGCGAGGACAATCCACAAGCTCAACCCTGCCTTAAACACCTGAATTGATCAATTATATAGAGGTAAAATCTAAACCCTAGGCCTTTACCTAGGTTTTAAAATGGCATCTCTAATATTGCATCATTGGCTTGGAAAATACTTCCACATTGTTCCTTAGGTCGTTTCACATCTCTGTACAAAATATTAAATCATTTTATCTACTGTACTAAGAGAACAAAACAAGAAAAATGAGTTAGGGTTCGCGGGTTGACAGAGGAGGAAGACGGGTTCGCGGCCGTTGGATCTATTCAGTTCAGATCAACGGCTGTGATCAAACTGTATCTGTTATTCAGTTCGATCCTTCGAAATCCCGGGGTAACTAGATCTCCGTCTGACTGAATCTCAGCCTTCCATTCAAACCGCGGGCCGAACCAGAACCGTCCGTTCCTTCTGGATCGAAATCTACAGCGGGATGAATCTGCACCGTCGGATCCGCGCTGTGATAGATCCGACGGTTTATATTCTTGCCGCGTTGGATAAATGACTGGGCCCCGCTTGACCGCCGCCGTTTACGTGGCTGCATCGTGTCGTGCCGCGTGGAAAGCTCAGGCCGAGTCAGCGTCGCCATTTGACCAGACATTTAAAACCCTCAAAATAAATCCAGAAAATTAACAAAACTTCAAAAAATTTTGAAAAATCCATTTTTCAACCAATTTTAATGTTTTTTGGCTCGTTTTGTTCGTCTCTTCCTCTAGTTTATTTTAAAAATAAAATTAAGTTATTTTGAATAATATTTTATTTAATATTTCAAAAATACAAAAAACACTATTTATTTTTTTATTAAAAATATATATCTTATTTTGATTTGAAATTTGGCAGAGATGTTCAAGGATCTATTTCTAATATCCCTTAATTTTCCCAAGAACATTTGATGTAATATTGTTTAGTCTATGAATTTCTAAGAAGCTTAGTCATGTTTTGACTTAGAATCTTGGAAATTTATAATTAGTTTAATTCAAATCTAATCAATGCTTGATAGTACTCTATGGAATCATTGAAAGTTTGTCTTTCATTGAAAAATAAGTTCAGGGTGTAATCATATACAAGTTAAAGGAACTACGACTTTAATCATATCATAACCTTTATGGATAACCTTTGAATTATATATGATTACATCTATAAATAGAATGAGATCTTATTAGAGGATATATCCTATATCTTCTAATGCCCTCAATTCAGTTTAATATACTTATTGCTTCATAATTGAACTCTTAAGTTCATAGGTTATTAGGTAACCTATGATCTTAATAATTCATCATGATCCTTCCATAGAGCATTAGGACACCTTCTTTCTCCTTTGATGATTGTTTTGGTGTGATTGTAGATAATGTTCAAAAGGGTTAGATAAACCTTGATTCAAACCTAATCAACTTAGTGACACTTAGGGACAATAATTAAGGATCTTTAGTCTAGAAAACTTAGAAAATTTTAATAATTAGGATTTACATCCTTTTAACTTGAAATTTTGAACATTCAAACTTAGTGACATCTCAAGCCCATAGAAAAATTTCCAGTAACTTTAAGAATCGTTAAATCATTTAATTAATTAAGTCAATATTATCCTTTTAATTAAACTTTAAAACTTCTAAAATTCTAACAAATCAAGCTTAAATCCAAATGACTTGAAACTTAAGCCCCTTAAGCTTAATGACCTTCCCTGCTCTAGGGAAAATTCTCATTAAGATTTGGGCTCTTTAAATCCCTTAATCAAGATCCTTATGATTAAACCTCAATTAAGCCCTTAAACCTTCCAGAAATTATAATAAATCAAATTTAAACCTAAAAATTACAATTAACCCCTCTAACTGACCAGAATTAAATCCTTAATCAATGAAAAATAAAAACCCCTTGACTGGACTTCAAAATTAAGTTTAATTTAATTTTAATTGAAATCTGAAATTTAATTAATTTAATTAATTAAAAATAATTAAAAATTCCAGAAAATTTCCAAACACTTGGAGATCACTCCTTAGGTCATTCCTGACCTTTGGAGTTGATTTCAAGGAGTTTGGAGATCATTTGGATTCAAATCACAAAAAGCGTCTCTAATTAAACAATTTCAATAATTCATTAAATACTCAAAAATTCAAAAATTCATAACTAATTCAAATGAACTCTAAATTGAGCAAACTCAAAGGCATACAACTCATCTTAAGGTCTAATATTTATTAAAAATGTAAAGTTTCCAGAAATCAAACTAATTTTGAAAAAGTCAACTTTTGGTCAAACTCAGTTCAAATTCAAGTCAAAACTTCAAACCTTCATAATAAAATCTAGAAAAATCCAATTTCAGCGTACTTACTGTCTAACTGATCGTATTAAGGTCTAGTATTTTAATAAAATATTAACTTTCCAGAAAACACTTTAAATCAAAAAGTCAATTTTTAACCCCTTAATTAAATGATTAAAATAATCCAGAAAATACCAAAATTCAATAAATTATCAAAAATTCCAGAAAACATTAATTTGAACTTAAAACCAGCAACCAACTAATTCTAATTAAATTTAATCAACCTTCAAACATTAATCAAACTCAAATCACTTAATTATATCGGGTACCACTGGGTAACCCAGGCCTACGAGGCTATTAAATTAGCCCCAAGGAAGGTGAAATAAACTTCACGGCCTCGGTGTGAAACAAAGGTGGTATCCAACAAATAATTAAAATCAAGTTTAAGATCAATTTCAAGTCATTAATATTTAAATTCAAATTAAATCTTCCCTTAAACCTTCAACCAACTTGAACCTCAAACAACTTCAATCAATCATCCTATTTAGGACATATCAAAGCCACATAGCCTGCCTCACACACTTTAGATGGTTTGCTAGGACAACCAACTCTAGTTTTAGGCTAGGCCGGTGTTTACTTTTATGCTGTGTGCCGGGTTTTCGAGCTTTTACTGCATGCTGTTTGCTAGTAGTAGAATTGATGTGATTGTCTATTTATTTAATGCACTCTGTGATGTGATTGATTGTACGATTAGATCTACCCCTAGGCTAGGAACGATTTGTACTAATTCAATCTTATGCAGGTGGCCATGCTCATACAGGGCATAAATTAAAGGGGGCAAAATTATAATTATCAAATTGCATAGGTGCTCCAGAAAATTGCTTAAGTCCCCCTTTAAATCAAAAAAAGCATGGCCAAGCGTGGCTGTGATTGAGTATTTTAATTTCAAATATATAACTGCTTGGGATGTCAAATATAAACTGCTGATTATTAGGATAACCCTGCAGGTTGTTGAGTCTAGAGTTTTAATTTTCATTAATATAATTTGATTTGATTTTGAGTTGTATTATTTAAAGTACTTTGAGATTGAAACATTTAAAATCCAATTTGGAATCCAAAGAGGAAGGAACATCCCTTAGGGGAGAGTTCCTATCCATTTGGAGATCCAAATTAGGATGAAGTTCAAATATCCAAAGAGAAAAGATAACACCCCTATCCAGGGGGGGTTTCTTTTCATTTGGATATCCAGACCCGATGATCCAAGGAATTCCAAGAAGACGAAGAGGTGAAGAACGAGAAGAATCTCAAATCTCAAAGTCACTTGAGTCTTAGGAGTAGAATCCGGGTTGAAGTCAGTGGTACCCGGCCACTTTACTTTATTGCAGACCCTGGGTTGTACTATTAAGGGCACTTGCCTATGGACTTTCAGTTTGAGTATTTATTTAATTAATTTAATTAAATATTGATTTGATTACTCGATGCTGATTGCGATTAAGGACCCGCATGCTTTTAGTAGTTTATTTGGCGCTATTGCATGTCGATTTTGATTTAGCCTGGAACCCGATCGGAGGCTCGTGAGGGTACGGTCATTAACTTCTTCTACTTAAACAAAACTTAAAAATTTTTAAGCTCAGATAGAAACTCTAACGCTCTTAAGAAGTAAGCCCGGACTCGCCGGGAGTTTTTCATGCATACATATTGACTTTTCTCATCCGTGTTAGGCACCTCCCCGCCTGCGGGTTCTGGCAGACCACCTGACCTATTAGGGTGCAGTTCTGTCCAAGGGGATGTTGTGCAATCTCTAGGATAAAATCTATTTTTAAGCCTGATTTTAAAATTGCTACATTCTGATTTAAGCATTTTATCGAGTCAACTAGCATGCATCGCATTAGTAACAAATTAAATTTGAGTCTAAATCTTAATTGCATTTCTAGCTTAAGCATTTAACCCAACATATGTTAAGGGGTCAGTTAGGATCTGCTCTAGATGTCGACCCCAATTCTTTAAACCAATCTTAATCAATATCCTTAATCACTCTTTCATAAAGACTTTGACTCATGGTTTTTAAAAGCGTTTAGGTGGTTTAGCTGGCTCCCCAATCCAGGCCGGGGTAAGTCCAGATTGCATTGCATTAGCTAGGATCCGGGTCACTGATTCTCAGTACCCATTTTAGACTTAAGTTTTGAGGCATGTCTTCAATCTTAAGACCTCAATTTTCCGGGAATCTAATTCCCACCTTCTAATAAAATTGATCACTCAAACATTAAAATCTCTTTCAATCAAATTCAAGCCCAACACTTAGGATAGTTTGAGGTGTTTCTGAAGCAATTCAGAATCTCAAAACACCTCCTACTCTTCTTCCTTTGACTCCAGAAATAACTGCTCAAATTTGATCCAATCCCTATTGAATTTCCAACCCTTAACCTCCTTTGATATCAATCTTTGAAAATCTTAAATGAAATTCGTATCGCTATTTTAATCGAGAGTATTCGTAGGAAATTTTCTGGTTTCCTACGATATAATTAACTACGAGGGCTTGCGCTCGTAGGAGATTTAGAAACCCAGACCAGATTTCAAAATCAAGTTTTTAAAACCTTCAATTGATTATCTTTGGAAAATTCAAACTTTACGATCATTATCATCATATTTGAACTATCGATAGTAATTGATATCTTCTTTCTCTGGATAGATATATCAATTACAATCATAACTTTAAATATGAAATTAATGATCTCTTATCTCAATTATTGTAGTCGAACAATGGATTAAACATTATTTTGATCCTTCGGGATCATATATTGTTTCTCCTTGAGTTTGATTAGAATAATCAGATAAATTCAAAGATTTGTAATCTGAACCTATTAGAGAACGATATGTTCACTTTTTGAAGTGATATATCATTCATAATAAGTGTTCGATTATAAAATTTAAATTCCAGAAATTAGATATTTCCCAAAGAAAATTAAAACCCTCTTTTCAAAACCAAAAATATATTTTTTTAATCAAACAAAAAAAATGGTGACTCCACTGGGGACTATCTCTCTCTCCATCTTTAATAGCGCTACGAATTTTGTTGCATCGGTAGTTTTGACTACCTTTCTTCCGTTGGTCCCTCTACCCATTTCTCCCTTGGGTGAGTGTGGCCAACTCAATTAAGACATGTGAAAAGAGAGGCGAGTGTAGGAAACCTCCCTCCAAGCTGGGCTTTGACATTTTGCCTCCAAGTTTATTGGTAGAGCAAAAGAGTCAAGTCAAGCTTGTCAAAATCTTATTGCATACGTTGCAAACTCGCATGCGAATAAATCCCTGCATGCTAAGTTTCATATTTTACAAAAAATTCCTCAATCTCAAAATTTAGATTCAAAATTTCTTTAATTCAACCTAGATTCTGACATTTCACCCTAAGCTAGTCAGTGTGGCGAAAGAGTCAAGTCAAGGTTTCAAGATTTTCCCTTGAATTTTGTTAACCATTATGTTGAAAATAAAACTCAACATTTTTGAGTTTCAAAAGTCAAGGAAAATCTTTCAAATCAACTTCATTCGTCGTTGCTATGTGTCTTCTACAATATTCTATTGTAGTTGAACACATGCAATTCAAATTTAAAAATTCTCCAGTCAATTCTGGGCTTTGGCTTGGTGGGATGCAAAGAGTCAAGCCTTAGGATCTTCAGGCTAATTTGGTAGACCTACATATTTGAACAAAATTCAATATGTTGAGTTCCAAATTTTGAAGAGGATCCGTTCAATTCCAACCTTGAGTTCAAATCCAGATTCAAATTCAAATTCAATTTCAATTTAAATTCAATTTCAAGCTCGAATTGAATCCAAGATTTAAGTTTTAATTCAACCTCAAAACTGAATTCAATCTTAAGTTCAAATTCAATTTCAAAATTGAACTTAAATTTGATTCCAAACTTAAAGTCAACTGCAGATTTGATTTCAAGATCAAATTCGGGACTTTGACATTTCGACCTAAGTCAATTGGTGAAATAAAAAGAGTCGAGCCCGATCCCCGGATCTTTCATATCGATTTTATGCACCTACATGATTGAGTGAAACTCAATTTGTTGAGTCATAAAATTTGAAGAAAGATCCATTTGACTTGAGTTTCAAGTTCAAATTCAAAATTTAAGAACAAACATAATTTCAACCTGAAATTTGAATTCGATTTTCAACTTAAAGTCGATTCAATTTTTATCGGGACTTTGACATTTTGACCCAAGTCAATTGGTGAAATGAAAAGAGTCAAGCTCGATCCCTGGATCTTTCATATCAATTCTGTGTACCTATATGATTGAGCGAAACTCGATCTGTTGAGTCACAGAATTTGAAGAAAGGTCCATTCGACTTCAACCTTAGGTTCAAATTCAAATTCAACTTTAAATCAAAATACAATCTCAACTTTAAGTTCGAATTTGATTGTCACCTCAAATTTTAATTTCAATTTTGAATTCAAGTTTGAGTTTGAACTTTGACATTTTGCCCCAAGTTAATTGGTGTAGCGAAAGTGTCGGGTTCAACACTTAAGTCCTGGTCAATTCTACGAACCTCTGTTTTGAATTTAAACTCAACATGATTGAATTATCAAATTTTGAATAACATTAATTAAGTTTAAAATTCAAATTCAAATTCAAGATTAACTAATTCAAGTCATTGTTCATTAATTTCAGGATTTAAGCACTCAAATGGCTGGGAAACTCATTTTCTCTCTAGATAGAAACCTGATAGTCGAAGGAATCACTTCTGGTAATTTGATCCAGTTTGAAATGCAATTCCAAGATTTCAAGTTATCAGTCGATGGAGAAGAAATGATTGATCTGTCTGCTGGAATACGAAGGAATGTCCCTTTGGTTGAGATTACTTTAGGGTCAGGAGTTGACTCCCCCATCTCCGAGATGGAGGCTGATGTCACCCCTTTACCCATTGTATCTTTTACTGAGGAGGATAACAACCAGAAGTCAATAACGATAGAAGAGCTACCATCTCAGCCTGAGATCGGGTCAAGTTCTAGTACCCCTACCGTCAGCAAGGCTAGCAAGAATAAAATGAAGAATTACCTTCGTAGAGTCAGAAAGAAGGTTGTTAAGGCCAGGAAGACTGCTGAGGCGAAAGCCTTAAAGCACGTCAAGTCCGAGGCCAATCAAAAGTTTGTTGCTCCTTCTACGAACCCCTTTCCTGGTGGAAATCGTTTCCACCCTTCTCCTGTTGCTCAAAGGAGGGAGGTTGTAGAGACGAGAGCACAATCTTCAATACACCTTCTCGACTACTACATGGCGAGAATTAATCAAGCCAGAACTGAACAAACTCCAGCACCAGGCCCTAGGCCCCCAGTTGAAGGTTATGACCCGTCCACTCTACTAGATGATGTTAGGTCACGTTTCTATACGTGTCCCACTACATCAACTAGAGAGGAGGAGGTGTAGAAACTACTCGGGGTGCCACTCTCCTAATTACTAGACCACTAGTAATAAGAGAGGGGAAATAATCTAGGATTATATCAGATAGTGATACCGTTAAAATTCAACTTTTAACGGGGTCCTATCAAGATAAATTTTCTGATTAAAGTGATGCAGCAACTTCTAAGGATAGTGCAGACCCAATAATAGTCTCTCCCTCCAAGGAGATCGTAGGAATTTAATTCCGTACTACTAAGGTCTTGCCACCTAGATTTGCAATTTCTTTTTAAGGAAAAGCTTTCAATTTCTCAAGTGTACTGATTTCAAACTTTCAAGATAATTGAATCATCTTTTTAATGAGAATTGACCTCTATTTGAAGTCTTAAACAGGAGAAAGTTGTAGTTGACTCCAAATGTTTGAATACACCTCCCTCCCACCTCTTTTGTGGGATTGATTCAACTGTTGAGTTAAATCGATATCGAACTTAAGTTGATCTTTGAAATGAAAATCTTCTCAATTTTCTCGCAATTTTCTATCCTAATAGATATCTCTTGCGTGTTTAAAATCTGTTCAATGATTTTCAAAAGTCAAGCCAGTATTCATTTTAAAAGACTGGGTCCTACCTTGAGGATTATTCGTCCTTGCATAAGAGAATGAGTTTTCTTCTCTTATACTTGAGATGTAATCCTGGTATTGAAATAGAGAAGGTGTAGCCTCTTCTTAAATTCAATTGAATTCAAAAGATGCGCAAAATGCGCCAACAATCAAGAAATGCACAAAGTGCACCAAAAATCAAAAAGATGCGCAATAGGAGCCACAAGTTAAGAAATAGTGCAAAATGTACTATAAATCAAAAGATGCGCAAAGTGCGCCACCAAGAAAAGAGATAGAATGAAAGAGGCTCCCTCCTGCTAAATTCTTCAATCTCAAAAGACCCAGTCAAATTTAAATTACTTGACTTTGATAAATTTTGAATCCAGAATTTTTACCGTGCATTGATAATCTATCAAGATACAAAAATCTCTCGTGCTAGAGAATTGAAAAGATCAAATTTCTATATTCAACTTAAACCTCTTTGAAATTGATTTTAATTCAAAATACTTAAGGGAGACCCCAGTTTAGTTTCTACGAAACTTGGTCTGGGTCAACAAAACCTAAATCCTCAAACCTTTTCAGGTTAGTTGGGGTCACTCAAACTTTTCACTGTGCTTCTGAACTTGTTCCCACTTGTCATTCCGACAGGGTCCAAGTACCTAGAGGAAGTTTTCTAATAAGAAGAATGAATCTTCTACTCTTGATAAAAATTTAAATTTGGTCCTTGAGAAATATGTGTAAGTCCTTGCGCGTAGGCATCTTTCCTTCAAGGCCTTCTTTGTAAAATTACACTCTATGCTGGGTCCAAGTTCAGTCCCACTGGAGGAGTATTTTATAATACTGGAAATTGTCGTTCAAAATCAAACCACACCCTGTGCTGGGTCCTAGATCATTCTGATCTAGAAGTGTAGTTTCATGAGCTGAGACTTGCTGTTCAAAATCAAACTATAGTTGAGCAAAGTGCCCGACTCCAATTCGAGGAGCTCGAAGGCCTCAAATAAAAATCACATTAAGCTCAACAAAGTTTAAAAGTTCATAAGTCACATTTGATTCAAGTTATTGACAAGTTGTGTCACTTTAGAACTCCCCAAGTAGGAGACTTGGTCGTAGTCTTTTGTAGACCGCTTTTAATCCGTTGTAAACTCAATGGAAAGCTTGAGTCAATGTTGACTGGATCGTTCATTTCAATGATGATCTTTGAGAAAATTTCCAATCAACTGATCAACCCTGAAGAATGCCACCCAATATTTTCAAACATTGGGGAGGCTCTTCAGGAAGTACCATGCCAGATGAGTGTCAAACTTAAAATTAAATTCAAAATACTTCAAAATTCAAAATTAAATTCAAACAAATCAAACACAATCAAAATTCAAAACTTAAAATCAAAATTCAAAATAAATCAAAATCAATCAAATTTTAAACTCAAAATTTTCAAACTCAAAACCAATTCGAGTCAAATTCAAAACACATCACAGTTTTAAAACCCTTCAAATTCAAATTTGTCAAATCAAGTTTTAAATTCAAACATCTTCAGATTCAAAAATCTTCAATCAAATTCAAGTTCAAACGTCATTCAAATTTCAAATTCCAGAATTCAAATATCAAATTCCAGAATTCAAATCTGATCCTCTATATAGAGCAAGTTTCCTCTATATACGATCAATCCAGACTCAATCCTCTATACAGAGCAAGTTTCCTCTGTATATGATCATTCCAGACTCGATCCTCTATGTGAAGCAAGTTTCCTTCACATATGATCATTCCTAATCTGATCCTCTATATAGAGCAAGTTTCCTCTATATACGATCAATCCAGACCCGATCCTCTATACAGAGCAAGTTTCCTCTGTATATGATCATTCCAGACTCGATCCTCTATGTGAAGCAAGTTTCCTTCACATATGATCATTCCAGACCTGATCCTCTATATAGAGCAAGTTTCCTCTATATACGATCAATCCAGACTCGATCCTCTATACAGAGCAAGTTTCCTCTATATATGATCATTCCAGACTCGATCCTCTATGTGAAGCAAGTTTCCTTCACATATGATCATTCCTAATCTGATCATCTATATAGAGTAAGTTTCCTCTATATATGATCATCCTGACTCGATCTTCTATGTAAAGCAAGTTTCCTTTACATACGATCACTCCAGATCCGATTCTGTGCGAAGCAATGCTTCCTTCTCACAGGATCATCCAGTTCTCTTTTCTTTAAGGACAGATGTGAGTCATCGTGCTTTCTTTCCTTAGGATTAGATCTACTAGTGATGGATAACGCCCTCTACAGCACCATTCTAGTTTCAAAATTTAAATCTTTAAGTCTGATCTCCTATAGGAAGCAATACTATCTTCCTATGAGATCATCCAGTTCTCTTTTCTTAAGAGTAAGTATTCTCCTTCTCTTAGGATTAGACTCCCTAGTGATGGAATAAGTCCTCTATGGCACCGTCCTGGGTTTAATTTTAAAATCCAGTTCTTCTCCTTAAGGTTAGGCTTTTCTCCTTCTCTTAGGATCAAAATCCCCAGTGATGGAATAAGTCCCCTGTGGCACCGTCCTGGATTCAATTTCAATTTTCAAAATCAAACCTTCTTCTCCTTCTCTTAGGATTAGACTCCCCAGTGATGGAGTAAGTCCTTTGTGGCACCGTCCTGGGTTTAATTCTAAAATCTAGTTCTCTCTTCCTTAGGGTAGGTTCTTCTTCCTTCCCTTGGGATTAGATTTCCTAGTGATGGAGTAAGTCGTCTATGGCACCGTCCTGGAATCAATCTCAATCAAGCTTTCTTTTCTTTAGGGCTAGGCATTTCTTCCTTCCCTTAGGATTAGATCTACTAGTGGCAGAATACGCCCCTCGTGGCACTACCCTAGTATCAAATTTCAATTTGATCCTCTGTAGTTAGGATTTCTTCCTTTCTATATGATCATCCAGACTTCTTTTTCCTAAGGTTAGGATTTCCCTTCCTTTAGGATTAGATCTACTAGTGGTAGAGTACGCTGCTTCAGCACTACCCTAGTATCATTTCAAATTCAATTTTCTAAGGTTAGGATTTCCTTTCCCTTAGAATCAAATCTAGACTCGATCCTCTATAGTTAGGAGTTCTTCCTTCCTATACGATCATCCAGGCCTTCTTTTCCTTAGGGATAGGTTTTCTCCCTTCCTTTAGGATAAGATCTACTAGTGGTAGAGTACGCTGCCTCAGCGCTACCCTAGTATCATTTCAAATTCAATCTTCTAGGGCTAGGACCTCCTTCCCTTAAATTCAATTTCAAACCCAACCTTCTAGGATTAGGATTTCTTTTCCCTTAGAATCAAATTTAATTTCAATCCCTTATAGTTAGGAGTTCTTTCTTCCTATAGGATCACCCAGTTTCCTCTACCCTTAAGGTTAGGATTCTCCTATCCTCAGGACCAGACCCACTAGTGGTAGAGTATGCTTTTTCTAGCACTACCCTAGTATCTATTCAAACCCCGATTCCCCAGGGAAAGACTTTTCTTTCTCTTAGGATCAAAACTCCAGACTTGACCATTCTATTCGGTCAACACCAATATGTGCAATAGAACTATATTCTATTACACATATTGGGGGTCCATTTGTTGACCTCATTTTTGTATGAGGTCAGTAGGACCAATCCAGACCTTAGGATCATTCCAATCCTTAGGATTTAATCCTGACCCTAGGATTAGTCTAATCCTAGATCAATCCAGTTTCAAATCAATCCTGACCCCAGATCAATACAATTTAAGATAAATCTAGATCCTAGGATTCTCCTAGACCTATCTAGAGCTTAGGATTCTTCTAGATCCTAAGACTATTCTAGATCCCAGGCCTTAGGATTTCCAAATCCTAGGATTTTCCTAGAAATCAAATATTAGGATCTACTCTAGATCCTAAGATTCTTCTAAATCTTGAATCTTAGGATTCCTAGATCTTAGGATTCTTCTAGATCATAGGATTCTTCCAGACCCCAGATCCTAGGATGTCCCTAGGACTTTTAGATTCCAGGATCTTCCCAGACTCCAGTCCCTAGGATCTACACTAGACCTTAGGATTCCCTTAAGCTGATTTGGACCCTAGGACCTATTCTAAACCCTAGAATTCTTCTAGATCAATCCAAGCTTCAATTCAATCTAGAATTAATTCAAACCATATCATTCAAATTCAAAATCCAGCTTAAAACCAGATTTCCAGATTCAAATCCAAGGCTAAAGGTCTAAGTCCTGAAAGCCTTTTCCAGTTAATCTTTGAACATTTCAAAACCCTATCAAATGACCTCTGATTCAAGAGCTGTCAGTTCCACACTGATGTGACATGTCTCTAGAGATAACCCTCCAAATTTGAGCTCATTCTGAGATCTCTAACCCCAGAAACTGAATTGAAATCCAAAGGCTATAAAACCTTCAAATATTTACAGTCTATGCCACTGGACCTACCACCCAGTGGGTTTTGACCCTGGAGCTTTCTCTAAAGCCTCCAATTACCTCCAGACCCTTGATTATGATCCATTGAGCATTAAACTGCATTTTGTTGGACTCAATTTGACCCCCAGTTGACCAGGGGTCAAAATGACCAAAATACCCCTATGGGGTGTGAATAGTCACTTTGGTCAAATGAGCTCCAAATCAAATGCAACTACCTCCAGCAAGTTTCAAATATCAAACCAAACCTGTTGAACCCAGAACCAGCCCCTGGGTCAACCTGGTTGACCAAGTCAACCTAGTTGACCTAGAAGGCCCCTTTAGGGTCAAAACAGGTCATTTTGACCAAATGACCTCCCCAGACCTTGGGACCACCTCCATTGGTCTCCAAATATCATTTCAAATCTGTTGAACCCATTTCCTGACCCTGGACCCACCTGGTTGACCAAGTCAACTAGGGTTGACCTAAAAGACCCATTAAGGGCCCAAGTAGGTGATTTGACCCAAATGACCTATTCAAACCCTCAAACCGCATCTACCAGGCTCCATTTACCATTTGAAATTGATTCAATCCAGACCCTGGCCCTGGGTCAACCTGGTTGACCAGGTCAACCCAGGTTGACCAATTTAAGCCTTTAAGCCATTTAAACCCAATCAAGCTCCAGATCAATTTCAAACCCATTCAAACTTCTCTGACCACTTCTCTTAGTGATTCAGACTTGATTGGACCCCTGACCCAGTCAACAGTTGACTTGGTCAACTAAACCCAAGATTAGTCAAAATTGATCTATTTGGGTTAATTCACTTTATACAATCAAATCTTATTTGAGCAAACCCTTAAACCTTCAAAATCCACTCAATTGCATACTTTAAATTCTTTCAAACCTAGTTTGAGTCACACCAATGTAGATTTGCTTAAGTCAACATTTTAAACTTAATCAAATCTCCACATCTTAGTCAATTAAATGCATTCTCAAATCAAACCTTAACAAATTCTTAATCCATTTAATATGTTTGAATATATTAAAGCCCATCATAAGCCAAATCAGATTTACTTTGATCAAGTCAACTTATGAAGACATGGTCAAAGTCATTTAAGCTCTCAACTCTCTACTTGAACTCTAACCTTTAAACCTCAAATCCTTTTTTTAAAATTATCTAATCAGCACTCAAACACCCTCCTTAGTTGCCATCTTGGCAGTCAACATGACTGTTGATTAGTCAAACTAATCGACAATCATTTCTATGGGTCTAAGACTAGTCAAACCCCTTAATTCAAGCCATCAAGCCTTGCCCAACCAGACCTAAGCCCATCCAGCCATTCAAGCATGCTCCAGAATCCTCTTGGACTCTAGCCCAGCCATTTGACCTCTGTTGACTAGTCCATAGGTCAACAAGAGCTCAAATGAGCTTTACTCAATCAAGCCCATCTACCCGACTTAGCCAGCCAAAACCCAGCTGGTTTAGCTCACTTAACTGATTCTAGGGACTTCCTGGATGCTGACCTGACTTAGCCTAACCACTAGCTTGACCCCTAGCTCATTCTAACCGAACAGTGGTCCCCCCACCATGTGAGAACGACCTAAGGTCGTTTTCACCCAAGGTAGCATATTCTCTGCTCCTTAACGGTTTGGTACAGGTGTCCTTCATCCCAGCATCCTTCTTGAATCATCTGGACCGTCCAAGCAAGCTCCAGTAGTGAGAATAGGGCTAGAGAGACGGAACAGTGCATTAAGAAGCAATCTTCCATTCCAGTCGAGCCCCAGCCGCTCTGGTGTTTCGTTTTGATTCCCTGGAGCCTCCTCTACATTTTCCTGATCATTCCCGAGAGTTTGGTGGCTGCCGGTGATGAGATCAAGGGCAAACCGAAGCTAGCTCAGTCCAAGCCATTTCGATTCTTTGTAGAAGCTTTATCTGGACTTGAAGACTTCTACAAATCTAAGCGAGGACAATCCACAAGCTCAACCCTGCCTTAAACACCTGAATTGATCAATTATATAGAGGTAAAATCTAAACCCTAGGCCTTTACCTAGGTTTTAAAATGGCATCTCTAATATTGCATCATTGGCTTGGAAAATACTTCCACATTGTTCCTTAGGTCGTTTCACATCTCTGTACAAAATATTAAATCATTTTATCTACTGTACTAAGAGAACAAAACAAGAAAAATGAGTTAGGGTTCGCGGGTTGACAGAGGAGGAAGACGGGTTCGCGGCCGTTGGATCTATTCAGTTCAGATCAACGGCTGTGATCAAACTGTATCTGTTATTCAGTTCGATCCTTCGAAATCCCGGGGTAACTAGATCTCCGTCTGGCTGAATCTCAGCCTTCCATTCAAACCGCGGGCCGAACCAGAACCGTCCGTTCCTTCTGGATCGAAATCTACAGCGGGATGAATCTGCACCGTCGGATCCGCGCTGTGATAGATCCGACGGTTTATATTCTTGCCGCGTTGGATAAATGACTGGGCCCCGCTTGACCGCCGCCGTTTACGTGGCTGCATCGTGTCGTGCCGCGTGGAAAGCTCAGGCCGAGTCAGCGTCGCCATTTGACCAGACATTTAAAACCCTCAAAATAAATCCAGAAAATTAACAAAACTTCAAAAAATTTTGAAAAATCCATTTTTCAACCAATTTTAATGTTTTTTGGCTCGTTTTGTTCGTCTCTTCCTCTAGTTTATTTTAAAAATAAAATTAAGTTATTTTGAATAATATTTTATTTAATATTTCAAAAATACAAAAAACACTATTTATTTTTTTATTAAAAATATATATCTTATTTTGATTTGAAATTTGGCAGAGATGTTCAAGGATCTATTTCTAATATCCCTTAATTTTCCCAAGAACATTTGATGTAATATTGTTTAGTCTATGAATTTCTAAGAAGCTTAGTCATGTTTTGACTTAGAATCTTGGAAATTTATAATTAGTTTAATTCAAATCTAATCAATGCTTGATAGTACTCTATGGAATCATTGAAAGTTTGTCTTTCATTGAAAAATAAGTTCAGGGTGTAATCATATACAAGTTAAAGGAACTACGACTTTAATCATATCATAACCTTTATGGATAACCTTTGAATTATATATGATTACATCTATAAATAGAATGAGATCTTATTAGAGGATATATCCTATATCTTCTAATGCCCTCAATTCAGTTTAATATACTTATTGCTTCATAATTGAACTCTTAAGTTCATAGGTTATTAGGTAACCTATGATCTTAATAATTCATCATGATCCTTCCATAGAGCATTAGGACACCTTCTTTCTCCTTTGATGATTGTTTTGGTGTGATTGTAGATAATGTTCAAAAGGGTTAGATAAACCTTGATTCAAACCTAATCAACTTAGTGACACTTAGGGACAATAATTAAGGATCTTTAGTCTAGAAAACTTAGAAAATTTTAATAATTAGGATTTACATCCTTTTAACTTGAAATTTTGAACATTCAAACTTAGTGACATCTCAAGCCCATAGAAAAATTTCCAGTAACTTTAAGAATCGTTAAATCATTTAATTAATTAAGTCAATATTATCCTTTTAATTAAACTTTAAAACTTCTAAAATTCTAACAAATCAAGCTTAAATCCAAATGACTTGAAACTTAAGCCCCTTAAGCTTAATGACCTTCCCTGCTCTAGGGAAAATTCTCATTAAGATTTGGGCTCTTTAAATCCCTTAATCAAGATCCTTATGATTAAACCTCAATTAAGCCCTTAAACCTTCCAGAAATTATAATAAATCAAATTTAAACCTAAAAATTACAATTAACCCCTCTAACTGACCAGAATTAAATCCTTAATCAATGAAAAATAAAAACCCCTTGACTGGACTTCAAAATTAAGTTTAATTTAATTTTAATTGAAATCTGAAATTTAATTAATTTAATTAATTAAAAATAATTAAAAATTCCAGAAAATTTCCAAACACTTGGAGATCACTCCTTAGGTCATTCCTGACCTTTGGAGTTGATTTCAAGGAGTTTGGAGATCATTTGGATTCAAATCACAAAAAGCGTCTCTAATTAAACAATTTCAATAATTCATTAAATACTCAAAAATTCAAAAATTCATAACTAATTCAAATGAACTCTAAATTGAGCAAACTCAAAGGCATACAACTCATCTTAAGGTCTAATATTTATTAAAAATGTAAAGTTTCCAGAAATCAAACTAATTTTGAAAAAGTCAACTTTTGGTCAAACTCAGTTCAAATTCAAGTCAAAACTTCAAACCTTCATAATAAAATCTAGAAAAATCCAATTTCAGCGTACTTACTGTCTAACTGATCGTATTAAGGTCTAGTATTTTAATAAAATATTAACTTTCCAGAAAACACTTTAAATCAAAAAGTCAATTTTTAACCCCTTAATTAAATGATTAAAATAATCCAGAAAATACCAAAATTCAATAAATTATCAAAAATTCCAGAAAACATTAATTTGAACTTAAAACCAGCAACCAACTAATTCTAATTAAATTTAATCAACCTTCAAACATTAATCAAACTCAAATCACTTAATTATATCGGGTACCACTGGGTAACCCAGGCCTACGAGGCTATTAAATTAGCCCCAAGGAAGGTGAAATAAACTTCACGGCCTCGGTGTGAAACAAAGGTGGTATCCAACAAATAATTAAAATCAAGTTTAAGATCAATTTCAAGTCATTAATATTTAAATTCAAATTAAATCTTCCCTTAAACCTTCAACCAACTTGAACCTCAAACAACTTCAATCAATCATCATATTTAGGACATATCAAAGCCACATAGCCTGCCTCACACACTTTAGATGGTTTGCTAGGACAACCAACTCTAGTTTTAGGCTAGGCCGGTGTTTACTTTTATGCTGTGTGCCGGGTTTTCGAGCTTTTACTGCATGCTGTTTGCTAGTAGTAGAATTGATGTGATTGTCTATTTATTTAATGCACTCTGTGATGTGATTGATTGTACGATTAGATCTACCCCTAGGCTAGGAACGATTTGTACTAATTCAATCTTATGCAGGTGGCCATGCTCATACAGGGCATAAATTAAAGGGGGCAAAATTATAATTATCAAATTACATAGGTGCTCCAGAAAATTGCTTAAGTCCCCCTTTAAATCAAAAAAAGCATGGCCAAGCGTGGCTGTGATTGAGTATTTTAATTTCAAATATATAACTGCTTGGGATGTCAAATATAAACTGCTGATTATTAGGATAACCCTGCAGGTTGTTGAGTCTAGAGTTTTAATTTTCATTAATGTAATTTGATTTGATTTTGAGTTGTATTATTTAAAGTACTTTGAGATTGAAACATTTAAAATCCAATTTGGAATCCAAAGAGGAAGGAACATCCCTTAGGGGAGAGTTCCTATCCATTTGGAGATCCAAATTAGGATGAAGTTCAAATATCCAAAGAGAAAAGATAACACCCCTATCCAGGGGGGGTTTCTTTTCATTTGGATATCCAGACCCGATGATCCAAGGAATTCCAAGAAGACGAAGAGGTGAAGAACGAGAAGAATCTCAAATCTCAAAGTCACTTGAGTCTTAGGAGTAGAATCCGGGTTGTAGTCAGTGGTACCCGGCCACTTTACTTTATTGCAGACCCTGGGTTGTACTATTAAGGGCACTTGCCTATGGACTTTAAGTTTGAGTATTTATTTAATTAATTTAATTAAATATTAATTTGATTACTCGATGCTGATTGCGATTAAGGACCCGCATGCTTTTAGTAGTTTATTTGGCGCTATTGCATGTCGATTTTGATTTAGCCTGGAACCCGATCGGAGGCTCGTGAGGGTACGGTCATTAACTTCTTCTACTTAAACAAAACTTAAAAATTTTTAAGCTCAGATAGAAACTCTAACGCTCTTAAGAAGTAAGCCCGGACTCGCCGGGAGTTTTTCATGCATACATATTGACTTTTCTCATCCGTGTTAGGCACCTCCCCGCCTGCGGGTTCTGGCAGACCACCTGACCTATTAGGGTGCAGTTCTGTCCAAGGGGATGTTGTGCAATCTCTAGGATAAAATCTATTTTTAAGCCTGATTTTAAAATTGCTACATTCTGATTTAAGCATTTTATCGAGTCAACTAGCATGCATTGCATTAGTAACAAATTAAATTTGAGTCTAAATCTTAATTGCATTTCTAGCTTAAGCATTTAACCCAACATATGTTAAGGGGTCAGTTAGGATCTGCTCTAGATGTCGACCCCAATTCTTTAAACCAATCTTAATCAATATCCTTAATCACTCTTTCATAAAGACTTTGACTCATGGTTTTTAAAAGCGTTTAGGTGGTTTAGCTGGCTCCCCAATCCAGGCCGGGGTAAGTCCAGATTGCATTGCATTAGCTAGGATCCGAGTCACTGATTCTCAGTACCCATTTTAGACTTAAGTTTTGAGGCATGTCTTCAATCTTAAGACCTCAATTTTCCGGGAATCTAATTCCCACATTCTAATAAAATTGATCACTCAAACATTAAAATCTCTTTCAATCAAATTCAAGCCCAACACTTAGGATAGTTTGAGGTGTTTCTGAAGCAATTCAGAATCTCAAAACACCTCCTACTCTTCTTCCTTTGACTCCAGAAATAACTGCTCAAATTTGATCCAATCCCTATTGAATTTCCAACCCTTAACCTCCTTTGATATCAATCTTTGAAAATCTTAAATGAAATTCGTATCGCTATTTTAATCGAGAGTATTCGTAGGAAATTTTCTGGTTTCCTACGATATAATTAACTACGAGGGCTTGCGCTCGTAGGAGATTTAGAAACCCAGACCAGATTTCAAAATCAAGTTTTTAAAACCTTCAATTGATTATCTTTGGAAAATTCAAACTTTACGATCATTATCATCATATTTGAACTATCGATAGTAATTGATATCTTCTTTCTCTGGATAGATATATCAATTACAATCATAACTTTAAATATGAAATTAATGATCTCTTATCTCAATTATTGTAGTCGAACAATGGATTAAACATTATTTTGATCCTTCGGGATCATATATTGTTTCTCCTTGAGTTTGATTAGAATAATCAGATAAATTCAAAGATTTGTAATCTGAACCTATTAGAGAACGATATGTTCACTTTTTGAAGTGATATATCATTCATAATAAGTGTTCGATTATAAAATTTAAATTCCAGAAATTAGATATTTCCCAAAGAAAATTAAAACCCTCTTTTCAAAACCAAAAATATATTTTTTTAATCAAACAATTGTTTGACTTCAGTTGTACCTTCGTATGTTATACATAACCTATCCCAGATTTTCTTTCCCGTTGTACAAGTAGAAACACGCATATAGTCTTCAGATTTCAAAGCACAAAAGAAACAGTTAAAACATTTTGCATTCAACTGTGTTAAATCACGATCATCAAACGTCCAATCAGCAAATGGCAATTCAGTTTTCATATTGTTAATCATTCGAAAAGGTGGTTCGTATCCGTCCTTAACTAACATCCACATGCGATAATCAATAGATTGCAGAAAAGTAGACATGCGTGTTTTCCAAAAATCAAAAGGAATATTGTCAAACAACGGTGGTCTGGTAATAGAATAACCTTCAGCAGTATTACGATTGTTACAGTTAGCCATTGGATCAAATTCAAAAGTTTTTAAACAGAAATTTTGAATCCCACTCTGATACCACTTGAAAGTTCGAAAGGGATGTTAAGCCCTAGTGAACTAGTCCCGAGGCTAACCAAGAGGGGGGGTGAATTGGTTATTTAAAAATTTCACGATAACTACAAAAATCTTTTGATACTTAGCAGCGGAAACAAGTAAACAATAACGAAAAGATCAACCAACGATATTCACCCAAGCAGTTTATATTGAAAAGTAAAGTGCAAAACTGAATCAGAAAAGCAAACCAGATTTTATAGTGGTTCGGTCAACTTGACCTACGTCCACTCCCCGGAGCCTCCCCTCCGGGTATTGCACTAAATGAAAGTGACTCTCCTTTTGCTCCCACAGCAAGGCGGAGAAGCCTGTACAAAACACCTCCTTTTCACCACACGGTGAGGCAGAGAACCTGACCTCCTTTCGCTTCCTCCTGAAGTAGGCAGAGAACCTTTGAACTCCTTTTGCTTCCACCTGAAGCGAGCAGAGAACCCCGGATCTTCTTACGAACGATCCTCCCACGAAGAACACCGACTAGACGACAGACGACGAGCGGAGAAGACGACTCTGATCCGTGCTTGGAGCAACCTTAGTGAATCCCTCACTAACTCCCCCTCACAAAATCTCTTCTCTCTCTCCCAACTCTCTCTTCTCTCTAGGGTTTCTCAGGGAAGGAAGGTAGCAAAAGATTTTTCTTAATTTTAGAAAAAGTTCTTTTATAGGAGGGTTTAAAATTTGCCCTAATTCTCAACTGGTCGGCCAAGATCGTCCAGGACGATCGGTAGATCGTCCTGTACGATCAGTTCAAAATCAGCTGATTCAGTCTGGACGATTAGGCTCTTCTGGACGATCAGTAGAAAAAGTTGTTCATATCGTCCCGTACGATACTGCGATCGTCCGGGACGATTAGTACAAATTGAGGAAAATCGTCCAGAAGACAGTTCGGGTCGTCCAGAGAAATCTGTGCTGGACGACCAAAAAATGACTTGATCGTCCAGGACGATTGGTACATCGTCCTGTACGATTAGTTCAAAAAGGCCCAAAATCGTCCTGTACACAGTTCGGGTCGTACAGCTGAAATGCACAAGACGATCACGATCGTCCGGGACGATCCTGCGATCGTCCAGGACGATGTGATCGTATCAATTAAACATTAATTGCTTTCCTTAATTACCAGACTAATTTAGGCATGATTGTAGTGAATCGTCCAGGACGATACACGTATCGTCCGGGACGATCAGACCAAAATACTTAAAATAAAACTTGCCTAACTTAATCTGGCGGCTGGGAATTTCTAATTTGAGAATATCGTCCCGTACGATCCAAATATCGTCCAGGACGATCGGCTCAATCAGACCCTCTTAACTTAGTCGCCCTAATTAGGGTTTCTGTTTTAACTGGATCGTCCAGGACGATGTGGAGATCGTCCAGGACGATCTGAACAAATTTTTAACAGAAACTCTAATTCACTCAATCTCTCTCCCTGAGTGTGTGTGTGCAAGGTTACTTAGCTAGGGAATCAGTTACATTACAATTGACTCAATAAAAAGAAAAATCATACATTTAACACACTTGGACCCGATCTTGAGTTGGCTTGAGTGACTCGCGGTCTTTTGTGCCTGAAATAGATTAGCTAAGCAAAACACACTAGAAACATGTTTGTCATCATCAAAACTAGATTTGCAACAGGTGAAATAAACTTTATGGCCTCGGTGTGCAACAAAGGTGGTGTCCAACAAATAATTGAATCAAATTTAAAATCAATTTCAAGTCATTAAGATTTAAACTCAAATTAAAACTCCCTTAAGCCTTCAACCAACTAGAATATCAAGCAACTTCAATCAAGTGCCTATTTAGGATATATCAAAGCCACACAGCCTACCTCACAAACTTTAGATGGTTTGCTAGGACAACCAACTCTAGTCTTAGGCTAGGCCGGTGTTTACTTTTCTGCTACATGTATGTGCCGGGTTTTCTGTGGTTTTCATTGCATGCTGGTTGCTAGATTTAAGTAATTGATGTTGATGTGAGTGTTTATTTATTTAATGCATTCTGTGTTGATTTGATTGTACGTTAGATCTACCCCTAGGCTAGGGACGATTTATACTAATTCAATCTTATGCAGGGCATTAAATAAAGGGGCAAATTCATAAATAATAAATTGCACAGGTGCTCCAAAAAATATGCTAAGCCCCTTTAAATCAAAAAAGAGCATGGCCAAGCGTGGATGGTTTGAGTATTTTAAATTTCAATATATTAACTGCTTGGGATGTCAAATATAAACTGCTGATTATTAGGATAACCTTGCAGGTTGTTGAGTCTAGATTTTTAATTTCAATTGATGTAATTTAATTTAAATTGAGTTATAAATTATTTAAAGTACTTTGAGATTGAGATGTTTAAACATCCAATTTAGAATCCAAAGAGGAAGGAACGTCCTTTAGGGGAGAGTTCCTATCCATTTGGAGATCCAAATTAGGATGAAGTTCAAATATCTAAAGAGAAAAGATAACACCCCTAATCAGGGGGAGTTTCTTTTCATTTGGATATCCGGATCCGACGATTCAAGGAGTTCCAAGAAGACGAAGAAGTGAAGAACGAGAAGAATCTCAAATCTCAAAGTCACTTGTGTCTTAGGAGTAGAATCTGGGTTGTAGTCAGTGGTACCCGGCCACTTTACTTTCCTGCAGACCCTGGGTTGTATAATTAAGTGGCACTTGCCACATGGACTTTCAGTTTGAGTATTTATTTAATTATTTAATTGATTTGATTGATGTGTTGATTGCGATTAAGGACCCGCATGCTTTTAGTAGTTTATTTGGCATTCTTGCATGTCGATTTTGATTTAGCCTGGAACCCGATCGGAGGCTCGTGAGGGTATAGTCATAAACTTTTTCTATTTAAACAAAATTAAAAAAATTTTAAGCTCAGATAGTAACTCTAACGCTTCTAAGAAGTAAGCCTGGACTCGCCGGGGGTTTTTCATGCATATATATTGACTTTTCTCATCCGTGTTAGGCACCTCCCCACCTGCGGGTTTTGGCAGACCACCTGACCTATTATGGTGCAGTTCTGTCTAAGGGGATGTTGTGCAATCTCTAGGATAAAACCTATTTTTTAAGCCTGATTTTAAAACTGCTTCATTTTGATTCCAAGCATTTAATCGAGTCAACTAGCATGCATTGCATTAGTAACAAATTAAATTTGAGTCTAAATCTTAATTGCATTTTTAGCTTAAGCATTTCACCCAACATAAGTTAAGGGGCTAAATAGGAATCTGCTCTAGATGTCAGCCCCACTCTCCTTAAATAAATCTTAAACAACATCCTCAATCACTTTTTCATAAAGACTTTGACTCATAGTTTTAAAGTGTTTAGGTGGTTTAGCTAGCTCCCCAATCCAGGCCGGGGTAAGTCCAGATTGTATTGCATTAGCTAGGTTCTGGGTCACTAGTTTTCAGTACCCAATTTTAGACTTAGGTTCTGAGGCAGATGTCCAATCCTAAGACCTCAACCTTCCGGGAATCTAATTCCCACTTTCTAGTAAAATCGATCATTCAAACTAAATACCTCTTTCAATCAAATTCAAGCCCAACACTTAGGATAGTTTGAGGTGTTTCTGAAGTAATTCAGAATCTCAAGACACCTCCTACTCTTCTTCCTTTGACTCCAGAAATAAGTGCTCAACCTTGAACCATTCCCACTTGAAATCCCAGTCCTTAACCTCCTTTGATATCAAGCTTTGAAATCTTTAATAAAATTCGTATCGCTATTTTAATCGAGAGTATTCATAAGAAATTTTCTAGTTTCTAACGATGTAATTAACTACGAGGGTTTGTGCTCGTAGGAGATTTAGAAACCCAGACCAGATTTTCAAAATCAAGTTTTCAAAATTTCAATTAATTATCTTTAGGAAATTCAAGAGTTGACGATTATTATCATCATTTTCAAATGATCTATGACAGACAATATCCTCTTTCCTTGGAAAGATATATTGTACTATTATCGTGATCTTGATTATGAAATTAATGATCTCTTTACTAGATTATTATAGTTAAACATTGGATTTAACATCATTTTAATCTTTTGAGATCATATGTTGTTTCTCCTTGAGTTTGATTACGATAATCAGATAAATCCAAAGATTTATAATCGGAACCTATTAGGGAACGATATGTTCACCTTTTGAGGTGATATATCATTCATAATAAGTGTTCGATTATAAAATTTAAATTCTAGAAATTAAATATTTCCCAAAGAAAATTAAACCTTTTTCAAAACTTATATATTTCAATCAAACAAAAAAATGGCGACTCCGCTGGGGAAAATCTCTCTCTCCATCTTTAATAGCGCTACGAATTTTGTTACATCGGTAGTTTTGACTACCTTTCTTCCGTTGGTCCCTCTCCCATTTCTCCCTTGGGTGAGTGTGGTCAACTCAATTAAGCCATGTGAAAGAGAGGTGAGTGTAGGAAACCTCCCTCCAAGCTGGGCTTTGACATTTTGCCTCCAAGTTTATTGGTAGAGCAAAAGAGTCAAGCCAAGCTTGTCAAAATCTTTTTGTATATGTTACAAACTCGCATGCGAGTAGATCTCTGCATGCTAAGTTTCACAATTTATAAAAAATCCCTCAATCTCAAAGATCTAGATTCAAAATTTCTTTAATTCAACCTGGATTTTGACATTTCACCCCAAGCTAGTCAGTATCGTGAAAGAGTCAAACCAGGTCTCTAGATTTCCCTTAACTTTTGTTAATCATTATGTTGAAAATAAAACTCAACATTTTTGAGTTTCAAAAGTCAAGGAAAATCTTTCAAATCAACTTCAATCGTCGTTGCTATGTGTCTTCTACAATATTCTGTTGTAGTTGAACACATGCAATTCAAATTCAAAATTCTCTAGTCAATTCTGGGCTTTGACATTTCACCCCTAAATTGCTTGGTGGGGTGCAAAGCGTCAAGCCTTAGGATCTTCAGGCTAATTTGGTAAACCTACATATTTGAACAAAATTCAATATGTTGAGTTTCAAATTTTGAAGAAGGTCCGTTCAGTTCCAACCTTGAGTTTAAATCCAGATTCAAATTCAAATTCAATTTCAATTCAATTTCAAGCTCAAATTGAATCCAAGATTTAAATTTCAATTCAATCTCAAAACTAAATTCAATCTTAAGTTCAAATTTAATTTCAAAATTGAACTTAAATTTGATTCCAAACTTAAATTCAACTTCAGCTTTGATTTCAAGATTAAATTCGGGCTTTGACATTTCGACCCAAGTCAATTAGTGAAACGAAAAGAGTCAAGCCTGATCCCCGGATCTTTCATATCAATTTTATGCGCCTACATGATTGAGTGAAACTCAATCTGTTGAGTCATAAAATTTAAAGAAAGATCCATTTGACTTGAGCTTTAAGTTCAAATTCAAAATTTGAGAACAAATATAATTTTAACCTGAAATTTGAATTTGATTTCTAATTTAAAGTCGATTCAATTTTGATCAGGACTTTGACATTTCGACCCAAGTCAATTGGTGAAATGAAAAGAGTCGAGCCCAATCCTTGAATCTTTCATATCAATTTTGTGTACCTACATGATTGAATGAAACTCGATCTGTTGAGTCACAGAATTTGAAGAAGGGTCCATTCGACTTCAATCTTAAATTCAAATTCCAAATCCAACTTTGAATCAAAATACAATCTCAACTTCAAGTTCAAATTTGATTTGTCACCTCAAATTTTAATTTTAATTTTGAATTCAAGTTCAAGTTTGAACTTTGACATTTTGCCCCAAGTTAATTGGTGTAGCGAAAGTGTCGGGTTCAACCCTTAAGTCCTTGTCAATTCTACGAACCACTGTTTTGAATCTAAATTTAACATGATTGAAATATTAAATTTTGAATAACATTAATCAAGTTTAAAATTCAAATTCATATTCAAGATTAACTAATTCAAATCATTGTTCATTAATTTCAGGATTTAAGCACTCAAATGGCTGGGAAACTCATCTTCTCTCTAGATAGAAATTTGATAGTCGAAGGAATCACTTCTGGTAATTTCATCCAGTTTGAAATGCAATTCCAAGACTTCAAGTTATCAGTCAACGGAGAAGAAATGATTGATCTGTCTGCTAGAATACGAAGGAATGTCCCCTTGGTTGAGATTACTTTAGGGTCAGGAGTAGACTCCTCCATCTCCGAGATAGAGGCCGATGTCGCCCCTTTACCCATTGTACCCTCTACCCATATGGACAAGAACCAGAACTCAATAACGATAGAAGAGCTACCATCTCAGCCTGAGATTGGGTCAAGTTCTAGTACCCCTGTGGTCAGCAAGGTCAGCAAGAATAAAATGAAGAACTACCTTCGTAGAGTCAGAAAGAAGGTTGTCAAGGCCAGGAAGACTGCTAAGGCGAAAGCCTTAAAACACGTCAAGTCTGAGGCTAATCAAAAGTTCGTTGCTCCTTCTACGAACCCCTTTCCTGGTGGAAATCATTTCCACCCTTCTCCTGTTACTCAAAGGAGGGAGGTTGTAGAGACGAGAGCACGATCTTCAATACATCTTCTTGACTACTACATGGCGAGGATTAATCAAACCAGAACTGAACAAACACCAGCACCAGGCCCTAGGCCCCCAGTTGAAGGTTATGACCCCTCCACTCTACTAGATGATGTTAGGTCACATTTCTATACGTGTCCCACTACATCAACTAGAGAGGAGGAGGTGTAGAAATCACTCGGGGTGCCACTCTCCTAATTACTAGACCACTAGTAATAAGAGAGGGGAAATAATTTAAGATTATATCAGATAGTGATACCGTTAAAATTCAACTTTCAACGGGGTCCTATCGAGATAAATCTTTTTGATTAAAGTGATGCAATGACTTCTAAGGATAGTGCAGACCCAGTAATAATCTCTCCCTCAAAGGAGATCATAGGAATTTAATTCCGTACTACTAGGGTCTTGCCACCTAGATTTGCAATTTCTTTTTAAGGAAAGCTTCTAATTTCTCAAGTGTATTGATTTCAAATTTTCAAGATAATTGAATCATCTTTTTAATGAGAATTGACCTCTATTTGAAGTCTTAAGCATGAGAAAGTTGTTGTTGACTCCTTTAAATGTTTGAATACCCCTCCCTCCCACCTCTTTTATGGGATCAATTTAATTGTTGAACTAAAATCAATGTTAAACTTAAGTTGATTTTTGAAATAAAATTTTTTTCAATTTTCTAGCAATTTTCTATCTTAATAGATATTTCTTGCATGTTTAAAATCTGTTCAATAATTTTCAAAAGTCAAGCCAATATTCATTTTAAAAGACTGGGTCTTGCCTTGAGGATTATTCGTCATTGCATAAGAGAATGAGTTTTCTTCTCTTATACTTGAGATGTAATCCCGGTATTGAAATAGAGAAGGTGTAACCTCTTCTTAAATTCAATTGAATTCAAAAGATGCGCAAAATGCGCCAATAATCAAGAAATGCACAAAGTGCACTAAAATTCAAAAAGATGCGCAATGTGCGCCACCAGAAAAAGAATGAGGCTCCCTTTTTCTAAATATTTTAATCTCAAAAGACCCAGTCAACTTTAAATTACTTGACTTTGATAAATTTTGAATCCAGAATTTCTACCGTGCATCGATAATCTATCAAGATACAAAAATCTCTCGTGCTAGAGAATTGAAAAGATCGAATTTCTTTATTCAACTTAAACCTCTTTGAAATTGATTTTAATTCAAAATACTTAAGGGAGACCCCAGTTTAGTTCCTACGAAACTTGGTCTGGGTCAATAAAACCTAAATCCTCAAACCTTTTCAGGTTAGTTGGGGTCACTCAAACTTTTCACTGTACTTCTGAATTTGTTTCCGTTTGTCGTTCCGACAGGGTCCAAATACTTAGAGGAAGTTTTCTAATAAGAAGAATGAATCTTCTACTCTTGATTAAAAATTTAAATTTGGTCCTTGAGAAATGTGTGTAAGCCCTTGTGCATAGGCATCTTTTCCGTCAAGGCCTTCTTTATAAAATTACACTCTATGCTGGGTCCAAGTTCAATCCCACTAGAGGAGTATTTTATAATGCTGAAAATTATCGTTCACAATCAAACCACACCCCGTGCTGGGTCCTAGATCATCCTGATCTAGAAGCATAGTTTCCTGAGCTGAGACTTGTTGTTCAAAATCAAATTCTAATTGAGCAGAGTGCTTGACTCCAATTCAGGGAGCTCAAGGGCATCAAATAAAAATCAATACATGCTCAACAAAGTTTGAAAGTTCATAAGTCACATTTGATTCAAGTTATGATAAGTTGTGTCACTTTAGAACTCCTCAAGTAAGAGACTTGGTCGTAGTCTTTTGTAGACCGCTTCTAATCCGTTGTAAACTCAATGGAAAGCTTGAGTCAATGTTGACTGGATCGTTCATGATGATCTTTGAGGAAATTTCCCTTTGACTGATCAATCCTGAAGAATGCCACCCAATATTTTCAAATACTGGGGAGGCTCTTCAGGAAGTACCATGCTAGATGAGTGTCAAACTTAAAATTAAATTCAAAACACTTCAAAATTCAAAATCAAATTCAAACAAATCAAAATCAAATTCAAACAAATCAAAATCGAATCAAACACAATCGAAATTCAAAACTTAAAATCAAAATTTAAGATGAATCAAAATCGATCAAATTTCAAATTCAAAATTTTCAAATTCAAAATAATTCAAATCAAATTCAAAACACATCACAGATTTAAAACCCTTCAAATTCAAAATCGTCAAATCAAATTTCAAATTCAAACATCTTTAAATTCAAGTTCAAAAATCATTCAAATTTCAAATTCCAGAATTCAAATCTCAAATACCAGAATTCAAATCCGATCCTCTGTATAGAACAAGTTTCATCTATATATGATCATCCAGTTTTGATCCTGTATGTAGAGCAAATTTCCTCTACATATGATCATCTAGTTTTGATCCTCTATGTGAAGCAAGTTTCCTTCATATACGATCAATCACCCTGACCCGATCATGTATATAGAGCAAGTTTCCTCTATATACGATCATCCAGACCCGATCCTCTGTGTGAAGCAAGTTTCCTTCACATACGATCATCCAGATCTGATCCTCTATGTGAAGCAAGTTTCCTTCACATACGATCATTCCAGACTCGATCTTCTGTGTGAAGCAAGTTTCCTTCACATACGATCAATTCAGACTTGATCCTCTGTATAGAGCAAGTTTCCTCTGTATACGATCACCTTGACTCGATCCTCTGTGTAGAGCAAGTTTCCTCTACACTTGATCATCCAGACCCGATCCTCTGTGTGAAGCAAGTTTCCTTCACATACGATCATCTAGATCTGATCCTCTATGTGAAGCAAGTTTCCTTCGCATACGATCATTCCAGACTCGATCCTCTGTGTAGAGCAAGTTTCCTCTACACATGATCATCCAAACCTGATCCTCCGTATAGAGCAAGTTTCCTCTATATACAATCACCTTGACTCGATCCTCTGTGTAGAGCAAGTTTCCTCTACACATGATCATCCAGACCTGATCCTCTGTATAGAGCAAGTTTCCTCTATATACGATCACCTTGACTCGATCCTCTATGTAGAGCAAGTTTTCTCTACACATGATCATCCAGACCTGATCCTCTATGTAAAATAAGTTTCCTTTACATACGATCACTCTAGATCTGATTATGTGTGAAGCAATGCTTCCTTCTCACAGGATTTTCCAGTTTTTTTTTTCCTTAAGGATAGATGTGAGTCATCGTGCTTTCTTTCCTTAGGATTAGATCTTCTAGTGGTGGAGCACGCCCTCTGTGGCACCATCCTAGATTTAAAATCTAGATTCAATTCTGTATGAAGCAATGCTTCCTTCTCACAGAATTTTCCAATTTTCTTTTCCTTAAGGTTAGATGTGAGTCATCGTGCTTTCTTTCCTTAGGATTACATCCGCTAGTGGTGGAGTACGCCCTTCGTGGCACCATCCTAGCTTCTTCTAGTTTTCTTTTCCTTAAGGTTAGATGTGAGTCATCGTGCGTTCTTTCTTTAGGATTAGATCCGCTAGTGGTGGAGTACGCCCTTCGTGGCACCATCCTAGCTTCTTCCAGTTTTCTTTTCCTTAAGGTCAGATGTGAGTCATCGTGCCTTCTTTCCTTAGTGTTAGATCTTCTAGTGGTGGAGCACGCCCTCTGTGGCACCATCCTAGATTTAAAATCTAGATCTAACCTTCGGTGGGAAGCAATGCTTCCTTCTCTCAGGGTCCTCCAGTCTTCTTTTCCTTAAGGACATATGTGAGTTATTATACTTTCTTTCCTTAGGATTAGATCTACTAGTGATGGATAACGCCCTCTGTGGCACCATTCTAGTTTCAAAATTCAAATCTTTAAGTCTGATCTCCTATAGGAAGCAATACTATCTTCCTATGAGATCATCCAGTTTTCTTTTCCTCAGAGTAAGTATTCTCCTTCTCTTAAGATTAGATTCTCTTGTGATGGAATAAGTCCCCTGTGGCACCGTCCTGGAATCAATTTCAAATTCCAAAATCAAACTCTCTTCTCCTCAAGGTTAGGCTTTTCTCCTCCCTTTAGGATTAAACTCCCTAGTGATGGAATAAGTCCCCTGTCGCACCGTCCTGGATTCAGTTCCTAAACCTACAATCAGACCTTCTTTTCTTTATGGTAGGTTCCTTTTCCTTCCCTTGGGATTAGACTTCCTAGTGATGGAGTAAGTCCTCTATGGCACCATCCTGGAATCAATCTCAATCAAGCTTTCTTTTCTTTAGGGCTAGGTTATTCTTCCTTCCCTTAGGATTAGATCTACTAGTGGCAGAGTACGCCCTTCGAGGCACTATCCAAGTATCAAAATTCAAACTTGATCCTCTATAGTTAGGAATTCTTCATTCCTATACGATCATCCAGGCCTTCTTTTCCTTAGGGATAGGTTTTCTTCCTTCTCCTAGGACTAGATCTACTAGTGGTAGAGTACGCTGTCCCCAGCACTATCCTAGTATCATTTCAAATTTAATTTTCTAAGGTTAGGATTTCCTTTCTCTTAGAATCAAATCTAGATTCAATCCTTTATAGTTAGGAGTTCTTTCTTCCTATAGGATCACCCAGACTTCCTTCTCCTTTAGGGATAGATTCTTCCTTTCCCTTAGGACTAGACCCACTAATGGTAGAGTACGCTTTTCCTAGCACTACACTAGTATCTATTCAAACTCCGATTCCCCAGGGATAGATTTCTCATTCCCTTAGGATCCAAACTCCAGACTTGACCATTCTATTCGGTCAACACCAATATGTGCAATAGAACTACATTCTATTACACATATTGGGGGTCCATTTGTTGACCTCATTTTTATATGAGGTCAGTAGGACCCATCCTGACCCCAAATCAATACAATTTAAGATCAATCTAGACTCTAGGATTTTCCTAGATTTCCATCCCTAGGATCTGTTCTAGACCCTATGATCTCTTCAAATTAATCTTAACCCTAGGATCAATCTAATCCTATATCAATCCAGATTCAAATCAACCCTGATCTCAGATCAATCAAATTTCCAGATTATTCTAGATCTTGGGATTCTCCTAGATCTACAGCTTAAGACTTTCCTAGACCCTAGGATTCTCTTAGACTCCAGGTTCTTAGATCTACCTAGATTCTAGGATCAGCTAGATCTTAGATAAATCTAGATCTAGGATTAATCCAAACCTTCATTCAATTCAAACTTCAATCAATCCAGACTTTAATCCATATCCTTAATTCAAACCTTGATCAAAATCCAGCTCAAAACCAGATTTCCAGACTCAAATCCAAGGCCAAAGGTCTAAGTCCTGAAAGCCTTTTCTAGTGAATCTTTGAATAATTCAAAACCCTATCAAATGACCTCTGATTCAAGGTCTATCAGTTCCACACTGATGTGACATGTCTTTAGAGGAAACCCTCTAAATTTGAGCTCATTCTGAGGCCTCTAACCCCAGAAACTAGATTAAAATCCAAAGGCTGTAAAACCTTCAAATATTTACAGTCTATGCCACTGGACCTACCACCCAGTGGATTTTGATCCTGGAGCTTTCTACAAAGCTCCAAATCACTTCAGACCCTTGATTATGACCCATTGAGCATTAAACTGTATTTTGTTGACTCAATTTGACCCCCAGTTGACTAGGGGTCAAAATGACCAAAATACCCCTATGGGGTGTGAATAGTCACTTTGGTCAAATGAGCTGCAAATCAAATGCAACCACCTCCAGCAAGTTTCAAATATCAAACCAAACCTGTTGGACCCAATTCCAGCCCCTGGGTCAACCTGGTTGACCAAGTCAACCTAGTTTGACCAAATAGGCCTTTATGGGTCAAAATAGGTCATTTTGACCAAATGACCTCCCCAGGCCTTGGGACCACCACCATTGGTCTCCAAATGTCATTTTAAATCTGTTGAACTCATTTCCAGACCCTGGACTCACCTGGTTGACCAAGTCAACCAGGGTTGACCTAAAAAGCCCATTAAGAGCCCAAATAGGTCATTTTGACCAAACAACCTCTCCAGACCTTGAGACCACCATCAGTAGACTCAGAATGTCATTCTGAACTGGTGGGACCCAATCCCTGACCCTCGGTCAACCTGGTTGACCAAGTCAACACAGTAGCCCCATTAAGCCCATTTAGGGTCTAAATAGGTCATTTGACCCCTATTTGACCCCTAAAAATACTCCTGCCAGACTTTATATATCACTTGAGATTAATCCAGCCAGACCTTGGCTCTGGGTCAACCTGGTTGACCAAGTCAACCTAGGTTGACCAGTTCAAGCCCTTAAGCTTCTCTACTTAGAATCAAACCTTATATGCATCCAAATCTTTCAAACTTACCTCAAATTATGATTCAAATATTTTCAAATCCTTTTAAAGTCAAATCACTTTGAGTTTGACCAAGTCAACACATTAGACTTGATTAATCTCTCCTACCTTAGGTCAAATCAAGCTATAACATCAAATCCCATTCAAACAAACCTTTTAAAAACCCTCAATCTTATTCCAATCTATAATTCAAACACATTTGAATATATCATGAGTCAAATTATGGTTGATTTAACCAAGTCAACCCATTAAGACTTGGTCAAATCTCCTCAAATTCCCTTATTCCCATTCAAATCCCAATCCTTAAGCCTCCATCCCCTTTGAATCAACCCAACCAGCTCTTAAGGCTTCCTTCATGCCACCTCCCCAGTCAACAAGTCAAGTTGACTGGTCAAACAGTCAAAACAAGGCTAAGGAAGAGTCAAGCTTGGTCAAATGACCTTCCAAACTTAATCCACCCCATTTAAGGAACCTCCAGCCATCTTAATCAGCTTCTGGAAGTTTCTTAAGCTCTCCTAACCTATTGATTAGATCTTAAGCCATCTATAGTGGTCCCAAAGCCCATGTGAAACCAATAAGACCTTTCCACATGGCTTGTACCATCATCCTTTTATTCTCTGCCATGCTAACAAACTTGGGACACATGGCAGCATCCCAGAAGACCAGCAAATTGATCCCAGCCGTCCCTTGAGTCCAAGGACAAGTGAATAGGGCAAGACTTCTCTTAGAGCCCCAATTCTAACCTAGCCTCTCTCTCTCCACTCAAGCTCTCCTGGACCCGAGGCTCATTTCGTTTGAGCTCTCCATTGGATCCTCTACCTCTTCCAAATCAAACTTCGACGAGAGGGAGCTGCCGGCGAAAAACTTCCCGGCGAACCAAAGGAATCCCGTTCGAGACTTTATAGGGATTGATCCAGGCATTATTAGGCTTTGAAGTCTTCTACAATTTTGAGCACGGACAAATGACAAGTTCAGAGGTATCTTGAACGGTCCAAACCGTCCATTATCGAGGTAAAAATCCTAAATCCTAGCTTAGGACACTTAGGCTTAATTAACGTTTGAATACGTGCTTATTTAACCGTTAAAATATTACTACATGAATTCTGTTCATGCACTTGAGCCGTGTTTAAATTTTTAAGTAATTTTATTGAAACGATCGAGCAAACGAGACGTTTAATCATTCCTAGGGCTCAAACGATAGTCTCGCTGCATGCATAGGTTCTGAACCGTTGATTTTCAAATCAACGGTTCTGATTCTGCTGCTCCGCCGCTTGATCCGCCCGCGCTAAGCCCTCAGTCGTATGGATATCTCGTCCAACCCAATCTTGACCGCTCGTTTCATATGGCGGGTGATCCGACGGTGAGCAGCTTTGCTGACTAGGTTAAGTCCAAAGCATGTTGACCCTACCACACAGTCAATCAGCGGGCAATGATTGCAGCCGCCGTGCTTTTCCAAGCTCGCCAATGGGAAAGGGCCACATGGCATTCCAGCCGCCAGAAATCAATTAAAATGATTTAAAATTTGTTTTAAATCATTTTTAATTAAAATCTATATATATTAAAAATATTATTTTAAATATTTTAATTAAATTCAGTAAATTATTTTTCTATTTATTTATTACTTTAATTGCAATTCTATTTTAAAAATAATATTTAATATATTTAACTTAAATCTAAATTATTTAAATATTTTATAGATTTAATTAATGCTTAATTTAAAATAGAATTAATTATTTTTGAAATTGGGAATTCATTAAAAAATATATTTCAATAAACAGAGATTTATTTCAAATAATTTATTTGAAATTAAATTAATTTAAGATATATTTATATTTTAAATAACTGTTAACTAATGAGATATTTAATATTTAATTAGCATCTGATTAAAGCTATTTTTAAATGATTTTGAAAATTTAAAGGAAATTATTTTAAATAATTTTAAAATTTCAAAAAGTGTCTAAGATTTAATTCGATCTAATTTAAAATTTATTTTAAACATTAATTAATTTTAAATTATTTAAACTCATTTAATTGATTTAAAACTTAAAAATTCATTAAAAACTCAATTTAAATCATAAAAAATTAATATAATACTTTAATTTTTTTTAGGAAATTAAATATTTTAAATTAGAATTAATTTCAAAAATTAAATACTTAATTTATCTTGATTAATTTTAATTATCTAACTATTTTAATATCTAATTAATATTTAATTAAATATTAGTTTAAATATTTTCAAAATTAAAAATTATTTTCAAATCATTTTAAATCAGTTGGAGGATCTCTCAACCCTTTAAAAATTGTTTTAATAATATTTTAAAATTATTTTATTTTAAAACTTATATATATATATAGGGTTATATATATGGGTATATATTTTAAAACATATTTTGAATCTATATACATTTAAATCCTTAATTTTTGAGAGATCCATTGGAATTTTAAACACAAATTAAGCTTGATTGAACAGAATCTATGTGGAGTGATGATTAATCATAAATAATTACTTGGTTAATTATTTATTGATTAATCTTTCAATTAATCAAAATTTTAACTTGATTTATATATTTAAGGACATACACACACCACTTAGCTAGGGTTCTCCTAGATTTAGGGTTTGATTGTGTTTGCATGTATGCTTATCATGTTATGTCAAGGGTTAGTGACTTTGATTTGAAACCCAATTAAACTTAATGACATTATTAAGGATAATAATTAAGGACATTGAATAGAAAAAATAGAGAAATTATATAAATTAGGATTCACCTCCTATTGACTTGAAATTCAAACCATCTAAACTTAGTGATACTCTCAGCCCTAGAAAAATTTCCCACAGAATTTTGAAATCATTAAGCCCCTTAATTAATTTAATCAAAATCAACCCTTAATTAAGCCATTAAACCTTACAGAAATTATAATAAATCAAATTAAAATCCAAAAATTACATATAATACCTTAAACTGACCAGAATTGAACCCTTAATCAATGAAAAATAAAAGCCCCTTGATTGGACTTCAAAATTAAGTTTAATTTGAGTTTAATTGAAATTTAATATTTAATTAATTTAATTAATTAAAATTAATTAAAAATTCTAAAAAATTTCCAAACACTTGGAGATCACTCCTTAGGTCATTCCTGACCTTTGGAGTTGATTCCAAGGAGTTTGGAGGTCATTTGGATTCAAATCATAAAAAGGACTTTAATTAAATAATTTTAAAAATTCAATAAATACTCAAAAATTCAAAAATTCATAACTAATTCAAATGAACTCCAAATTGAGCAAACTCAAAGGCATACAACTCATCTTAAGGTCTAATATTTTTTAAAAATGTTAAGTTTCCAGAAATCAATCAATTTTGAAAAAGTCAACTTTTGGTCAAACCTAGTTCAAATTCAAGTCAAAACTTCAAACATTCATAATAAAATCTAGAAAAATCCAATTTCAGCATACTTACTGTCTAACTGATTGTATTAAGGTCTTGTATTTTAATAAAATATTAACTTTCCAGAAAACACTTTGAATAAAAAAGTCAACTTTTGACCCCTTAATGAAATCAATAAAATAATCCAGAAAATCTCAAAATTCAATAAATCTTCAAAAATTCTAGAAAATACTAATTCAAACTTAAAACCAGCAACCAATCAAATTCAATTAAAAATTAATCAACCTTCAAATATTAATCAAACTCAAATCACTTAATTATATCGGGTACCACTAGGTAACCTAGGCCTACGAGGCTATTAAATTAGCCCCAAGGAAGGTGAAATAAACTTCATGGCCTCAGTGTGCAACAAAGGTGGTGTCCAATAAATAATTGAATCAAATTTAAAATCAATTTCAAGTTATTAAGATTTAAACTCAAATTAAAACTCCCTTAAGCCTTCAACCAACCAGAATATCAAGTAACTTCAATCAAGTGCCTATTTAGGACATATCAAAGCCACACAGCCTACCTCACATATTTTAGATGGTTTGCTAGGACAATCAACTCTAGTCTTAGGCTAGTCCGGTGTTTACTTTTCTGCTACTTATGTGTGCCGGGTTTTCCGTGGTTTTCATTGCGTGCTGGTTGCTAGATTTAAGTAATTGATGTTGATGTGAGTGTTTATTTATTTAATGCATTATGTGTTGATTTGATTGTACGTTAGATCTACCCCTAGGCTAGGGATGATTTATACTAATTCAATCTTATGCAGGTGGCCATGCTCATGCAGGGCATTAAATAAAGGGGCAAATTCATAAATAACAAATTGCACAGGTGCTCCAGAAAATATGTTAAGCCCCTTTAAATCAAAAAAGAACATGGCCAAGCGTGGCTGGTTTGAGTATTTTAAATTTCAATATATTAACTGCTTGGGATGTCAAATATAAACTGCTGATTATTAGGATAACATTGCAGGTTGTTGAGTCTAGATTTTTAATTTCAATTGATGTAATTTGATTTAAATTGAGTTATAAATTATTTAAAGTACTTTGAGATTGAGATGTTTAAACATCCAATTTAGAATCCAAAGAGGAAGGAACATCCTTTAGGGGAGAGTTCCTATCCATTTGGAGATCCAAATTAGGATGAAGTTCAAATATCCAAAGAGAAAAGATAACACCCCTATTCAGGGGGAGTTTCTTTTCATTTAGATATCTGGATCCGATGATCCAAGGAGTTCCAAGAAGACGAAGAAGTGAAGAACAAGAAGAATCTCAAATCTCAAAGTCACTTGTGTCTTAGGAGTAGAATCCGGGTTGTAGTCAGTGGTACCCGGCCACTTTACTTTCCTGCAGATCCTGGGTTGTATAATTAAGTGGCACTTGCCACATGGACTTTCAGTTTGAGCATTTATTTAATTAATTTAATTATTTAATTGATTTGATAGATGTTTGATTGCGATTAAGGACCCGCATGCTTTTAGTAGTTTATTTGGCATTCTTGCATGTCAATTTTGATTTAGCCTGGAACTCGATCGGAGGCTCGTGAGGGTACGGTCATAAACTTTTTCTATTTAAACAAAATTAAAAAAATTTTAAGCTCAGATAGTAACTCTAACGCTTCTAAGAAGTAAGTCCGGACTCGCCGGGGGTTTTTCATGCATATATATTGACTTTTCTCATCCGTGTTAGGCACCTCCCCGCCTGCGGGTTTTGGCAGACCACCTGACCTATTAGGGTGCAGTTCTGTCCAAGGGGATGTTTTGCAATCTCTAGGATAAAACCTATTTTTTTAAGCCTGATTTTAAAACTGCTTCATTTTGATTTCAAGCATTTAATCGAGTCAACTAGCATGCATTGCATTAGTAACAAATTAAAATTGAGTCTAAATCTTAATTGCATTTTTAGCTTAAGCATTTCACCCAACATAAGTTATGGGGCTAAATAGGAATCTGCTCTAGATGTGAGCCCCGCTCTCCTTAAATAAATCTTAAAGAACATCCTCAATCGCTCTTTCATAAAGACTTTGACTCATTGTTTTAAAGCATTTAGATGGTTTAGCTGGCTCCCCAATCCAAGCTGGGGTAAGTCCAGATTGCATTGCATTAGCTATGTTCTGGGTCACTGGTTTTCAGTACCCAATTTTAGACTTAAGTTCTGAGGCAGATGTCCAATCCTAAGACCACAACCTTCCGAAAATCTAATTCCCACTTTATAATAAAATCGATCATTCAAACTAAATACCTCTTTCAATCAAATTCAAGCCCAATACTTAGGATAGTTTGAGGTGTTTCTGAAGTAATTCAGAATCTCAAAACACCTCCTACTCTTCTTTCTTTGACTCCAGAAATAAGTGCTCAACTTTGAGCCATTCCCACTTGAAATCCCAGTCCTTAACCTCCTTTGATATCAAGCTTTAAAATCTTTAATAAAATTCGTATCGCTATTTTAATCGAGAGTATTCGTAAGAAATTTTCTGGTTTCTTACGCTGTAATTAACTACGAGGGTTTGCGCTCGTAGGAGATTTAGAAACCTAGACCAGATTTTCAAAATCAAGTTTTCAAAATTTCAATTAATTATCTTTGGGAAATTCAAGAGTTGACGATCATTATCGTCATTTTCAAATGATCGATAACAGACAATATCCTCTTTCCTTGGAAAGATATATCATACTATTATCGTGATCTTGATTATGAAATTAATGATCTCTTTACTAGATTATTGTAGTTAAATATTAGATTTAACATCATTTTGATCTTTTGAGATCATATGTTGTTTCTCCTTGAGTTTGATTACGATAATCAGATAAATCCAAAGATTTGTAATCGGAACCTATTAGGGAACGATATGTTCACCTTTTGAGGTGATATATCATTCATAATAAGTGTTCGATTATAAAATTTAAATTCTAGAAATTAAATATTTCCCAAAAAAAATTAAACCTTTTTCAAAACTTATATTTTTCAATCAAACAAAGCTCTAAAATTACTTGGGCTTCTTGGGATAAGTGTTGTGGTGTTCTGGCTGAAGGTGGTCTTGGGTGCAAGACCTTTTATGATCTATCTAAAGCTTTTGCTTTTAAACTTTGGCATAAACTTCGCACTAATGATAATTTTTGGGCTAACTTTATGATGTCTAAGTACTGTGTTGACAAATATCCGACTAATTGTGTTGCTAAGCAAGGTGATTCTAAAGTGTGGAAAAGGCTCTGTAAAGTTAAATGGGAGATGGAACCCTATATATCCTGTGGTCTTGGTGTTGGGAATATCCTCTTCTAGCAAGATAGGTGGCTTGGTAAGAATTCTATTGACTTTATTTTAAATACTTCTTCTATTGCTTCGGTTTAGGTTAAGTATTTCTTTAAAGATAATTTGTGGGATGTTGATAAGCTTTCTAATGTTATTCCCCAAAGTATTACCAATCGTATTTTGAGCGTGCCCATAAACACTGAGTCTAAGGATGTTATCATATGTGATTTTTCTAAGGATGGTGGCTTCCACTTAAAGGATGCTTGGCAATCCTTTCGTGCTAAAATTAATTTTGATATTACTTTTGCTTGTATTTGGCATAAAAGCATTCCCTCTACTATTTCTATTTTTGTTTGGAGAGTCCTTCACAGATACTTACCCACTGAGGACAACCTAATCAAAAAAGGTTTTTAGTTGGCTTTTAAATGCCAATGTTGTTGTCATCTAGAAAGTATGCACCATGTCCTCATCTCTGGCCCGGTGGTTGTTCGTACTTGGGTTTATTTTGATGACTTATTTCAGGGTAATTGCTTTAATGGTAAAATGTCTTTAAAGTTTTTACTTAATGTTTGGTTTATTAAGTCTAAAGGTCATATTCGGAATGTCATCCCTTGTCTGATTCTTTGGTTCATTTGGTTAGAAAGAAACAATTTGCTTTCTAATAATTTCAAAATGAATCATAATAATGTGATTCAAAAGATCAAAGATAAGGTCTCTTCTTTGATTGTTGTTAGATTACTTTCTTATAAGAATTTCAAGAATTACCTCTCTATTGGTTATGCTCTTAGCCTCTCTGATGTGGGGAGGCCGTCTACTATTCTTGTTTATTGGACCAAGCCTCCTAAGGATTTTGTTAAACTGAATGTGGATGGGATCTGTTCTAGTAATTTTGGAGGTTGTGGTGGCACTATCAGAGATAGTAATGGTAATCTCATTATTGCTTTTGCGGGGTCGATTTATTAGGGTAATGTTTCTTTAGCTGTTAATAGTGCCATCCTTTATGGCATTCATCTCTGTTTGTCCCTCAAGATTCTTAATTTGGTTATTGAGGCTAATTCTGGCTTTGATTTTAGCACTTTATTGGTAGGTAGGGATGCATTGTGTAGTTCTGAGCTGCTTTATCAAATTCGTAATATTAATAAGATGCTGAGTTATTTTAATCATTTGTTTTAGAATATTTATAAAGAAGGTAATGAATGTGCTACTTGGCTGGCTCACTGTGGGTGTCAACTTGATTTATTCACTGATTTGGTTGGTTCTTCTATGCCGGCTCCTCCGCGTGGTTTATTGAAGCTGGATGGTATTGAAGTCCCTTATGTGCTTACCTAATTTATTATGTTTTCTTCTAGGTGCATTCATGGCCTTTAGCTCTGCTTTTTGGTGCAGTTGCCTTTCTACTCTATTTAGTTTTCTGGTGGAGTCCCTTCCTGTTTTAGTGTATATTGATTTTTTGTTGCTTTTCTTGGCTCCTATGTTGGTGATTGCGTATTACTGTGCTATTCTTGATTTGTTGGTGGCAATTTCCTGCTTGTGTTTGGGTCCTCTCGGGTTTTGCTTTGTTGATATTTACTTCTTGTTAGATTTGCAGCTTCTGGCTCTCCTCTTTGGGGTTGCCTGTGGGAGTCCCTTTTTGTTCGACTTCTAGGTCTGGTACCTGTTTATCTGCACCTTAAGTTTTATTATGAACTTCTCTTTGGGGAGGGCTGTGGCTGCTATTCTCTTACCTTTCGCTGGTTGGTTGGAGTTGTCTCACTTTGGTCTTTATCCTGGAGGGTGCCTGATTGTTGGGATTGAGCGACATCAGGGTAATCCTTCAGATGAATTTTGTTCTCACTCTTTACTTAGCTACTTGGGGCTGATTTTCTGTTGTAGTCTCTGTGTGGTGTGGTTGGTTATGTATGATTACTACTATATTTCAAGTTGGAATGTCTGTTGTATTGATTGCTGGTTTGACTGTTTGGTCTCTGCTGGTAAGGATTTCATCTTCCATCTGGGGTTTTTTCGTGTTGTTAATTGTCTGTGGTTTTGGAAGCTCAAGGTTTTCTATACCCTTGATTGGTTAACTCAGTATCTTTTGACCCATTTCTTGGATAATCACCACCCTATTACTCAGTTGATTGTTTGCCTATTTTGGTATGTTGTGATTTCCTTTTTGCAAGTCGTGTTCCCTTTTTTGCAGGGCCCTTATATGACTGGCTATCGTTCCACTGCTTTTTTGGACTGGAAGGTCATTTTGAAGTTTTCTAATTTAGCGTGGGCTAGTAATGAGCCGATTTTGGCTGAGAAGAAGGTTTGGACTACTCCTTTTTGGTCTGCTTCTCTTTTTTGGGTGCTTGCTTTTGTGCACCGTAGAATGTTCCTAGGTTATTATTTATTTTTCTTTAGCAGGGACCTCAAGCTCGTAGGTTTTTTTTAAATTCTTTTTGTAGCTTATTCGAGCATTAATGAGCTTCAGGGCCCTTTAAGGACCTTGTAACTATTTTTCTATATTAACACGTAGGCCCCCACCAAAGGGGTTTCCAAAAAAAAAAATCAAGTATTTAACTATAATAATTTAGATAAAATATTATTAATTTTATAATTAAAGTTATGATAATAATTGTTATATCTTTTCGAAGAAAGAAAATATCAATCACTATCAATCGTTTGAAAATGATAATAATGATCATTGATTTTAACTTTAATTTTTCCTAAGAAAGTTAGTTGAATCTTTGAAAACTTGATTTTGAAAATTAGATCTAAGTTTTTTAATCTCCTACGAGCGCATGCCCTCGTAGTTAATTATATCGTAGGAAAATTAGAGTTTCCTATGAATACACTTGATCAAAATAGAGGTAGAAATTTTATTTAAGATTTTAAAACTTGATGTCAAAGGAGGCAAGGTTGAAAGTTCAACATGAAATGGATCTAAAGTGAGCACTTATTTTTAGAGGTCAAGGGAGAAAATGTAGGAGGTGTTTTGGGATTCTGAAATATTTCAGAAGCACCCTAGCCTATCTTAAGTGTTGGACTTGAATTTGATTGAAAAAGATTTAAGTTTGAGTTGTCAATTTTATTAGAAGGTTGGGATTAGATTCCTAGATGTTGAGGTCTTATAGCCTGAGCCTACCTCAAAACATAAGTCTAAAATAGACACTAAAAATTAGTAGCCCAAACCTAGCTAATGCAATACAATACAAATCTGAACTTACCCCGGCCTAGATTGGGGAGCCAACTAAATCACATAGGTGTTTCAAAACTATGTATTTAGTCTTTTAATATAGAATAGTAGGGATATTGCTTAAGATAAGTTTCTTGAATTAGGGCCGACATCTAGAGCATTCCTAATTGGCCCCTTGACATATGCTGGGTGATATGAAACTCGAAGTAAAATGTAATTAAAATTTTAGACATTTTAAAATTAGTTTCTAATATAATGCATATAAATTGACTCGATAGATACTTAAAATTTGAATGAAGCAATTTAAAAAAAGTTTAAAAAATAGATTGTATTCTAGAGATTGCACAGATTCCTTTTGACAGATCTGCACTCTCATAGGCTAGGTGATCTGCCAAAACCTGTAAGCGGGGAGGTGCCTAATAAAAGGAAAGAAAAATGCATCAAAAATACTTATACGAACTCCCAACAATTCTGAGCTTACTTCTTAAAAGCGTTAGATTTTTTATATGAGCTTAAAAATTTTAAATTATTTAAGGTAGAAATCATTTTAGCGATCTTTCATGAACCTTCGATCGGATTTCGTGCTAAATTAAATATGACATACAAGATCACCAAAAACTAAGAAAAATAAGCAAATCCTAATCACATGTGAAGTATATCAATCAATCAATCAATTAAATTAATTAAATAAATTCAAAGTCCATATGATAAGTGCCACTTAATATTACAACCCAAGGTTTGTAGAAAACGTAAGGTGGCCGGATAACACTGACGACAACCCAGATTCTATTTTTAAGACTAAAGTAACTTTGAGAATGGGACTTCTCGTTCTTTACTTCTTCATCCTTTTGCAGGCACTTTGGATCGTCGGGTCTGGATATCCAAATGAAAAGAAACTCCCCCTCGAAAGGGTTGTTTTCTTTTCCCTTTGGATACTTGAAAATTATCCAAATTCGGGTCTCTAAATGGAGAGGAACTCTCCCCTAGGGATGTTCCTTCCTCTTTTGATTTTAAATTAGATGCTCAACCCATCTCAAATCACTTTGACGTTTATAACTCAATGCTTTTGCTCAAATTACATTTGAATAAAATAAAAAATCTAGACTCGAACAACCTGTAGGGTTATCCTAATAAATCAACATTTAAATCAACATCCTAGGCAGTTTAAAATGCTCAAATTTATAGGGATGTTCCTTCCTCTTTGAATTTTTAATTAGATGCTCAACCCATCTCAAATCACTTTGACATTTATAACTCAATACTTGAATTAAATTACACTTAAATAAAATTAAAAATCTAGACTCAAACAACCTGTAGGGTTATTCTAATAAATCAACATCTAAATCAACATCCTAGGCAGTTTAAAATGCTCAAATTCATAGCCATACTTGGTCATACTCTTTTAGTTTAAAAGGGAGACTTAGCAATTTTTGAAGCATCTGCAGAAAATATCGTTAATTTAAATCTTAATTTTATGCCCCCTTTAATCAATACCTTATATGAGCATGACAACTTGCATAAGATTGAATTAGTATAAATCATTCCTAACATAGGGGTAATCTAACGCATAATGAATTACATCATATAATATAAATATTAAATAGACAATCAATCAATCTATACTAGTAACTAGCATATAGTGAAAACTGTGGAAAACTCGGCACACATAAAAAAAGTAAACATCGACCTAGCCTAAACTAGAGTTGGTTATTCTAGCAAACCATCTAAAGTGTTTGAGGTAGGCTATATAATTTGGATACATCCTATGTATTATTGATTTATTAAAGTTGTTTCAGTGTTCTAGTTGGTTGAAAAGCTCAAAAAAAAAAATTTAATTAAAGTTTAAGTATTAATAATTTAAAATTAATCTTAAGGTGTATTTTAAAGTGTTAAATGGCTACCACCTTTGTTGCTAAACGAGGTCGTGAAGTTTATTTCATCTTAATTGGGGCTAAGTTAGTAACCTCGTAAGCCAAGGTTACTTAGTGGTAACCGGTATAATTAAATAAATTTGATTTGATTAAGGTTTAAAGGTTGATAAATCTTAATTAAGAATGATTAAATGCTAATTTTAAAAGATAGATTAAGGTTTTTTAAATCAATTATTAAATTTTTTGAATTATTTGAATTATTTAAATATATTAATTAATGGGATCAAATTATGACTTTTAGATTTAAAAAGAATTCTAGTTTATTAAATATTAGACCTTCTGATGAATAATTAAGATTTAAGTTTGCTGGATTTGAAGTTTTCTAAAATAAGTTATGAATTTTTAAAGTTTTGACTTAAATTTTGACTCAAAGTTGATGAGATTGTTGACTTTTTTATTTTAACTGATTTTTGAAGGTTTGATATTTTTAATAACTATTAGACCTCAAATGAAGTACAATGCCTCTAAATTTGCTCAATTTAAAATTTTTTTAGAATTAGTTATGATATTTAGAAGTTTGAGTGTTTATTTGAATTTTTAAAATTATTTAATTGGAGGGGTTTTAATAATTTTGCTCTGAATGAACTCCAAACTTCTTGAAATCACCTTCAAAGATCAGGAATAACCTAAGGAGAGATTCTCAAGTTTTTAAAATTTTTTTGGAATTTTTAGTTATTTTTAATTAATTAAATTAATTAGTTATTAATTTTTAATTAAAATAAAATTAAGGTTGAAATTAAAGTCCAATCAATGGGGCTTTTATTTTTTCTTGATTAAGGGTTAGATTCTGGTCAATTTTAGGTATTATAAATAATTTTTAGATTTAGATTTGATTTATTAGAATTTTTAGAAGTTTTAAGCCTTAATTAAAGGATTAATTAATTAAATATCTTAATGATTTTTAAATTTAGTGGATATTTTTCTATGGGCTGGAGATGTCACTAAATTTGAATATTCAAAATCTCAAATCAATAGAAAATGTATCCTAATTATTAAATTAATCAAAGTTCTCTAAATATATCCTTAATTATTATCCTTAATTATGTTACTAGGTTAAGTAGGTTTGAATCAAAGTTCTACTAACCCTTAATAGACATATACATGCATGCACAATCACAATCAAGTCCTTAGAACTAGTAGAGCCTAAGCTAAGTGTATGTGTGTGCATCATATACATAATCAAGATATAATTTGAATATTTGAAAATAAAGCTTAAATAATGAACAATTAACAAGTTAATTATCCATTATCCAATCCCCAATGAATCAATTCAATCAAGTCCAATCTCGGATTAAAATCTCAAGTCAAACTCAAAGAGCTCAAAATGGTCTAAAATACATATAATTTTAAAATAAATTAATTTTAAAATTATGTAAAAAAATAGTCTTGAATTTTAATAAAAAAAATAAAAAATGCTAAAATAATTTTAGAAAATTTCTTTGGAAGTTAAAAAAAAAATAAAATACTTTCCTCAAAATTTTGAAAAAATTTGGATTTATTTTTATTAAATAATAATTAAAATAACCAAATAATCAATATTTAAAATTACTTCAAATACAGAGAATATTTTAAAATGATTTTAATTTTAAATTAAAGGCCTTGAAAATCTAAGCAATTTGATATATTACATTGAATTTTTGGATTAGAATTAAATCTTTATAATTTTTTTGAAGTTTTCTGATTAAAAAAGATTTAAAAATAATTAAAATTTTATTTTATTTAAAATGGTGTCGGCGTGACGACAGCGATACACGTGGCAGGCTATGATTGGCAGATGAAATCATTGGCAATTATTGGCAATGATTACGCCGCCGTGCAATCAGTGCCAATAATTGCAGCAGCGCAAAAATAAATGCCGCGGTACTTAACCACATCGATATTGATTCTCCGCTATTTGATCTTCCATTGTTTGGAATGGAGGTCCGAGATTGCACCGGATGGAGGATTAACTGCGGGATCGGATCCACGGTTAATCAAAGTCGTAGAATGGCTTAATCTTGACTGTTGATCGCATGATCAATGGTCCAAAAAATGTGCAAATAATGCAGGCTATGGAAGAACCCTAGGATATGTTTTTATCCCATTTTCTCAATTAGATCGATCAATTTGCATAAAATTTTAAACACAGAGGCTAAATATGAAGAGCATTTATGTGGATTAAATTTTATGGTTTAAAACGCTCATTTTTAGACGCCATTTAACCCTAACTGTCCTAAGCTAGGGTTTAGGATTTTACCCAATCTAACCGGTCGATTTGGCTAATCTTGGGCTCTCTGAGCTTGTAGATTATCCACGCTTATTTCCCCAATTGAAGTTGTGGCTTGAAACACGCTGGATCTAGAGATCTTGGCTTGGGATGGATTAGAAGCTTGGGTGGTCGGAGGATCGTCATCGGCGAGCTAACGGCTGGGTTTTGGCAGGAAAGCTTGAGGGATTACTAGAAAGCTTAAATGAAATAAGCTTTGGGTATAAGACTTGATTTTAGAGTTTTTTTGCCAATTCAAATCACTCCAGGTGATTTGAATGGTTGGGATTTATTGGATGAGCCCCTAGATGGATGCCAAGTGGCCTGCGAGTTGTGTTGGGCAAGAGAATAAAAGGACCAAAGGACATGCCATGTGGAAAGATTCCCTTATCTTTTGAAGCACATGGGATACTTGAAGGCTGGTTAGTTCCTAATCTAGGGATTAAGGAGAGCTTAAGAAGACTCTAAAAGGTCTTAGAGCTACTGGAATTAAGGGGATTTAAATAGAATGCATTTAGATGAGTAATTTGACCCCTTGACCATCCTTTACTCACTTGTTGACTAGGTTGACTAGTCAAACAGATAAGGAGTGGTGAGCTGGCTCCCAAATGGCATCAAGAGTTGGTTAAAATGACTTGAAAGGGGTTTAAAGAGATTAAGTAAGCATATATGCAAGCTAATGGATATTTGATCAAATATACATGTTGGCTTTGGTCAAAATCCCTAGAATTTAGCTTGAGTTAAATTTGAATGCATTTAAACTCTTCAACATAGTAGGATTGGGGGCTAAATGGGCTTTGAATGAATTGATTAGATAGGAGGCATCAATTTGGCTCAAATGGGTCCATTTTGACTAGATTTGGGCCCAGTTGACCAGGTTAAGTGTTGACTGAGTCAAGGTGTCCAATCAGCTCTAAGTCATTAGGGAAGTGGTCAAGGGAGTTTGAAGGAGTTTTGAACATAATTAAGGCTTGATTCAAAGTAGGAGAGCTTGGGGATTGATCTGGTCAACCTCGTTGACTTAGGGTCAGGGTTTGGGCTTGATAAGTTTGATTTGATGTTTGGAGACCAGTGCAGGTGATCTCATAGTCTGGGTTGGTCATTTGAGTGGAATGAACAATTTAACCCTTAAAGGGCATTTGAGTCAACCCTAGTTGACTTGGTCAACCAGGTTGACCTAGGGTATAGGTTTGGGCTCAATAGGTTTGAAATGATATTTTGAGACTGTTGGAGGTGGTCCCATCCAAAGATAGGATCATTTGGTTCAAAATGGTTGTTCACACTCCTAAAGGATATTTTGGTCATTTTGGGTTGACTTGGTCAAGCCTGATTTGGGTTTGAGTCCTGTGTACTCCTAATGATGATTATGATGTATTAAAAGAATTTCTAAGATTTGATTTGAAGAGGCTATATTGGAGTTCAGAGAAAACTCCAACATTACCCTTAAGGGGCATTATGGTCATTTTGACCCCTAGTTAACTGGGGATCAAAGTGGCTCCACCAAAATATAGTTTAATGCTTAACAAGTTAGGATTAAGGGTCTGGATGTAATTGGAGAGTTTGGAGAAAGCTCTAGGGTCAAAATCCACTAGGTGACTGGTCCAATGACATAGGCCATAAATATTTGAAGGTTTAATAGCCTTTGAAAATGGACTTAGTTTTTAGGGCTAGGGGCCTTAGAATAAGCTCAAATTTGTAGGGTTGCCTCTAAAGACATGTCCTATCAATATGTAATTGATCGACTCTGAATTAGAGGTCATTTGATTAGGTTTTAGTGTTTAAAAAATTATTTAAAAAGGCCTTTAGGACATGGGCCTTTGGCTCTGGATTTTGGTCTGGATTTCTAGATTTAATCTAGATTCTAGGTTTGGTTGCTTAATTTTGGATTGTCTAAATCATTGACAATCATTTGCATAATTGTATATGATTAGATTAGGCTGGAGTTTGATAGGAGGCTGGATTGATCTTGAATTTAGAAAGCTCTGGAATCTGGATTAATTTGAGGAGTGAATTGGTCTAGAGTCTGGATTGGTCATAGGATGTAAATTCTAGGAGGATTCTAGAGTCTAAGAAGTCCTAGGGTCTGGTGTCTAGAAGAATCCTAAGGTTTAATAGATCCTAGGGTCTGGATTGGTCTGGAAGAGTTTTAGGGTCTAGAATCTAGAAAATTCCTTGGGTCTGGATAGATCCTAGGGTCTAGAGTCTAGGAGGATTTTAGAGTCTAAGAAGTCCTAGGGTCTGGGATCTAGAAGAATCCTAGGGTCTAGATAGATCCTAGGGTCTGAATTTGTCTGGAAGAATCTTAGGGTCTAGATATATCCTAGGGTCTGGATTGGTCTGGAGGCTAGACTGATCTGGGATCAGGATTGATCTGGAGTCTGAAAAAAGTCTTAGTGATCTCATACAAAAATGAGATTAACAAGTGGTTAAATCAAAGCGTGGTTGTGATCAGAAAAACAAAATAATTAGAAAACTCTCCCGAATGTATACAATTTGATATAGGGTATTCGATATGAAGTAAAACAAATCTTGTAGAGTATATTTCTATGGAGTTTGTAATATCATTATAGGTCATTTTCATGGAATTTAGAATTGTCTTAGTTGATCAGACAACACTATATAACACCTTTTTGACAGCCTGCACGGATGGCCTCGACTCATTGTGCAAAAGCATGGTTCCAATAATTTACATCGAGCCTGACCATTTGTCGACCCGAATCCCATGCTACCATTGATGTGCTCGTCTTCTTCGAGCGTGAACGCTTTTTGGCTATCTTGACTAGGCATCCACAATTATTGCTTGCATCTTCCTTGTTATTTGCACCATGTACAACTATCATAGATTGAAATCGAGAGGTAATATCTTGTTTTTTCCAACAAACAAAAAAAATTAAAAAAAAAAAAAAGATTTGTGTGATTTTATTTTACTAACAATCAAATAACCTAAATAGATACTGAAATATCTTAAATTCTTGCAACCAAATAATTTAGATTATTATGTCAAATTAAACCTATTTAAGTATAAAATATTTAGAATTCCTAACAAATTCAAGATATTATATCTCACCAAATAGACAGATAAAATGACAATAATTTGTCAAATTAAGAGTGAGGATAATACTAATGTAATACATCTATATAATTTTATTTATATAAATTAAGAGTGATGTACTCCTAAGACAAATTTGATGAAATGCCTTATGTATAGTTATCCCTAGGAGATAAAAATATTATTAGATACGATAAAAATAGAGGTAGTTAGCCATTAGGAAGGTTATAATTTTCCTACTGACTATCCACATCTATTCATTTGATGAAAATTTTTCGTATCAGGATATTGCGACTTAAAAATCATCATGACGGGTCTGAAAGTTATTTAATCAGCTTTAAGATTAGCACAAAATTCCATCCTAATCAAGATTTTAATCTAAATATTTAAACATAATTATTTTTTCTAAATGATATTACATGCACTTATTATTATTTTTCTTAAGACATGGGTTTTAGAATGCAAGCATCTTTATCCCCAATCAAACCCATGTGGAGGTTTAGGATTTGTATTTTCAACTCAAATATGAAAGAGCCCAATTCTTTTATAATGGTTCTTAAAACATGGGGGCCCAACAAATAAAGCCCATAAAGTCATATGGAACAAGTTTTTGTACATATTTTTTAAAATTATGTGATATCGTATATTAGAGATTATAAATATTAAAATTTATATAAATGTATCTATAAAAAATAAAAATATTTTTCAACACAATATTAAAATAATTCAAGATATAATAAAAGGAGCAAAGCACCACCATGCAAGAAGATGGAAAAATTGAGGCTGTGATATTTGATAAAAATTTAATAGAATTGGAAATAGTTCTTAACTAGATATTTTTTTTTAATAAAGAATATTTATAAATATTCCTCATAGAATATCATAACTAAATTTTGGTTGGATGGAGCTCAGATTTGAGCTCATAAGAAGTCGGATCACAGCAAATCTGAAGTCCCCACAAATTAGGGCTCGTAAATCCAACTGAATTATTTTATTTTTATTTTTTGTTCAATTAATTTGACTAAGGCTTCGTTTAATACGACTTTCTTGCTGCTTCTTAAAATAACATTATGTTAATTATATAATTTTTATTGATCTTCATTAGACTAATAGAAAGAGAACTCTTAAAAAAAGAAATAGAACAAATTAATTGTTTAATAAATTAAAAAGAAGAAAAAAAAATGCCCAGTTCAATTTATTTGTTGCATTGGCTATTTTTTAAAGGGACGATTGAGGCAATTTTTTTATTCCTTTTAAAGTAATTTTTTAGTACAAAATTTTTTTGAACTGGAAATTTTATATTAGAAAGCTGTTTTAGAAAGTAGTAAGAAAGCTGTCTCAAATGAAGGCTAAGACTTCATTTGTGATAGCTTTCTTACTACTTTGAAAAATAATTTTTAATACAAAAATTCTTAATTCAAAAAATTTTTGTACTAAAAAACCGCTTTAGAAAGTAAAAAAAGCTATCCCAAACAAAACATATACCCTATATTTTTTGTTGACCACACTTCAGATGTATCCCAATTTTTGAAAATCTAAATTGCATATTTGGTTGACCAAAAACTGAAGATAATTAGAGAGAGAGAGAGAGAGAGAGAAATAATTTAATTAGTCACGATTTAAGGAGTTCCTAATCCTAATCCTAATCATAAATTTTTCCATTAAGAAATCTTGATCAGTAACGTGAAGTGTTTGAGAGTAGGGGGTGTAAGTGAGTCAAGCCAGCTTGATAAATAGTTTGAGCTAATGAGCTAAATTTGAACCTGTCTTGACTCGTCTCGTTAGCTCGTGAGCCAACTTGCTTAAAAATAATAATATAAAATGCACTTAAAATATATTAGCATTTGGGATTTTAAGTATAAAATTATTAAAAATATTAAAAAATTATATTTCACTTTCTTCTATTAAGTGTTTTCTGATTTTTTTTCTTATAATTATTATTCTTTCTACCATTCTATTATAATAATTACCATTCTATTATAATAATTGCTTGAATCATAATAATTTTCTCTCTATCACGATAAACGAGTTGGTTTAAACTCTTGAAATAAGTTCGAGCTCAAGCTCGAACTTGATTAATTAATTAAACTAAAGCTCAAACTAGGGGTGACTCGAGCTCGACTCGACACCCCTAGTTAGAAATTCACTTAAAAAAATTATCAAAAAATTTATGATGAAATTTTCATGAGATGAATAAAAATTTGACATACAACAACAACAACATCAAGCCTTTATTCCAATATGGGATTTAAATAAAAATTTGACATATTGTATTTAAATAATATATATGACAAAATTATATGATTTTGATTTATCAAATAAATAAAAAATAATTAATATATTATAATTAAATATTTTTATAAAATAATAAAAATTAAATATATTTATGTATAATTAGTAGATTAAATATATAAAAAATGGACTCTTATCAATTTAATAAGACCATCTTAATAAAAACAGAAACAAAATATGTAACTATATTCAAATATATTTTTTATCATAGTAGATTTTGAAATTATTAAATTTTCTTCAAAATGAGCGTTATTAAAAAAAAATGTTTAATATTTAATTCGCAAAATTAGTATCTAATTTATACCTGAAGACAGCAATTTGTTGATAATTTAACTAAGAAAGATTTAGGTTTTATTTGGGATGGCTTTATTACTACTTCTTAAAACAGCTTTTTAGTTAAAAATTAAATTTTTTATACTAAAAAATTGCTTTAAGAAGCAGTAAGAAAGCCGTCCCAAACGAAATCTTAGGCTTCGTTTAGGATGACTTTCTTATTGCTTCTTAAAGCAGTTTTATAGTAAAAAAATTAAAAATTTTGTACTAAAAAATTGCTTAAAAAAGCTTTCTTAGCCTTTACTTCATTTAAAACAACTTTTTTACTATTTTTTAAAGCTGCTTTTCAATATAAAAATTTCTAACTTCGTTCCATTTGGAATTAAGAAAATTTCTTAAAATAATTTTTTAGAACAAAATTATTAAAGATACATATCTCCCATTTCCTTCACGGCTAAGGTCCAGCTAAGCCGGAGCTGGCATGTACCGCGACCCAATTTGTTGACCAGAAGTGGAACCCGCATTTCTTATTGTTTAGTCACCAACTTTAACCGCTGCTTCTTCTTTCTTCCCACCACCACCTTACATTCGTGGGCCCGGCCTGGCCCATTAATTTAATTGGTTCGGCCTGTCAAACAATTCCCACTTCGTAACGGATCTCAGATCTGATGTACCGTTACGACCCACGTGCGCCATTTCCTTCCTTTCCCACGAAGCCTGTACCCGACCGCACATACCACGTGTACTCTCATCCACCGCACGTTCTCCCTGTTTCCGCACATGGACGGCTGCGATATGCTTTTTTCGGGCTGTCTTCGTCTTCTCCCTGCACGTGGGGCGTAAGGTTTGGGGAAAGTCATTAAATAATCAATTAAAATTTATAGTGAATTTATTTAATAAATTTAAAATCCTTTATGACCTAATTTTTGGAAGATAAGATTAGAAAGAGCCGCCTTATATAATTTGGTCACATAAAATATCGGTCTTTTAATGACACAATTAGGAGAGTAGATATATTAAATTTGACTTGTGCTAAGAAAAGCAGAGGCACACCAAAAAAAAGACTTAGGCTTCATTTGGGATGGCTTTCTTGCCGCTTTGTAAAATTGCTTTTAGTATACAAATCTCTTGAAAGTAGGAAAAAAACAGTGACATACTGCTTCATAAAGTAGCTTTCAATTTTTGTACTAAAAAGCTGCTTTAAGAAGCAGAAAGAAAGTCGTTCCAAACAAATCCTTGGGCTTTGTTTAGGATGGCTTTTTTACTATTTCATAAAGCAGTTTTTAAGTACAAAAATTAAAATTTTGTACTAGAAAACAGTAAGAAAGCTGTCCCAAATGAAGCCTTAGTTGGAAAATATTAGATATGGAACTCAGATTAAAATTAACTACCAAAACTTATATCCAATTGAGATCGGATTGAGCAAAATTTGACTCCACTCGGTAGCCAACAAATCGAACGACTATGGCTGTGAGTTGAATTGAGTGGTGATTGACATATTGATAGCCCTTCATATAATGAGGCGAGCGAACCCAATACTATCAAAGAAAAAGGAAGAAGAAGATTATGGCCTCGAAGTAGCTAATTTGAATTCGAGTCAACTCACTGAAGTCGGTTAAGTCAACTTGAGTGAGGCTGTTGACCACATTATCATGTCGAGGTTTAACAATATTAACTCAAAAGGGTAGCTTACATTTATTTAAATAATTTTAAATCACTTAAATGCTAAGTTTACTTTGAGAGATCATTTATATCTCTATCTTCTTCTTTACTTCTCAAAATAGAATTATCATCATAAAGAAAGAGAATTGTTTACACGACGAGTAATGATATTTGAAAGTTTATTTTGATGATAACAAATATTTATAATTCAAAGTGCAAATTTTTATACAAAATAATTTTAAAACTAAAATTTTTGCAAGACTTTGGTTATAAAAGGCCAAAATAATTTTGATGAACGAAGAATATTTATACAAAATAAGTTTATTTTGATGAACGAAGAATGTTAGAGATATGCTCATGAACCAAGTGAAGGTAAGTTGAAGCTCAAAAATTCATGATAAGTTCAACTAAGGCTTAGTTTGAGACTGCTTTTTTATTGCTTTTTAATGTAATTTTTTAGTATAATAATTTTAATTTTTATACTAGAGAGCTATTAGAAAGCTGCTTTAAAAAGCAGCAAGAAAGTCATCCCAAACAAAACCTAAGTCATTAGATGTTATTTTCATAAATATTTAAAGTAATCTACAATTGATACTAGAGAGCTTCGTAAATATCATTGACTATCATAATGCTTTGTCTATTAGCATTATTTTGTTATACCGTACATCGGTTTACTTATTATTGTAAGTATTTATAATTTCTTCAGCTTATGGTTTCATTTGAGACAGTTTTTTTACTATTTTTTAAAGCAATTTTTTCGTACAATTTTTTTTTTAATTTTTATACTAAAAAGTTGCTTTATAAAGTAATATAAAATTTGTCCCAAATGAAGCCTACGTCAGCCCAGTAGAGAGCTAACAAAGACTCAAAGTTTTGTTTGGAATAGCTTTCTTGGTGCTTTCTAAAACAGTTTTTTATCATAAAAATATCTAATTAAAAACTTTTTTATACTGGAAAGCCTTTTTCAATCAAGTTTGGCTCGATAATAGCTTGTTCGATTGCAATTTGAGTTAGAAAAGCTTTTGAATATCATACGTAGAACTAATATCAATAGTGATGTCAAAATGTGTTGACGGGTCAAGTTTGGATTCAACCCAAAATTGATCAGACTATAATCCATTAACCTGAATGCAACCCGTTTAATAAATCGGTTAAAAAGATCAATCTCAACCCGAACTGCTAGTAACCTGAATCACTAGAATCAACATGTTAACCCATTTTGATTATTTTTTTAATAATTTATTAATTATAAAATTTAGGATATTTTATTCAAAATAATAAAATTATACCCACAAATAAAAACGATATTGAACATGTCATTTTCGGGTCAAAAAAATGGGTTTGTGGGCTAATTCAAACCCGGCTCATTTAATAAACGGGTTGAAAAATCTAACCTGTACCCGACCTATTATTAAATAGGTCAACCTGAGCATGAATTTTTCAGGTCGAGTTTGGATCGGATCGCAAACTTTTTCATGATTAACTGTGAGAATTATTTTTAGGATGAGCATTGAGTAGAGATAAGCTAGAGACAAAATAAGCTTCAACTACGCACAAGTATCTTTAAACAATTCCAAATAAACAGATAAACCACAGGCTTTGGACATCGACTGTGCTTGCTGAATTTGAGACAATCCCCAGCTATCCAAAGGCCCACATGCCACATCTTCTCTTCCATGAGTTATGGCGAAAGCTATGGGTGGGTGCATTCTCACCATCAATTAATTACAAAAAAAAAAAAAAGCGTTCATCGATCAAATAATTTGTTTCAAAGATGTATCAATCTACGTAGCTCATTTTAATCTGTTGGTTTGAAGCTTTGGCTATTCATAGGGCTGTCAAAATCGGGTTACGGGTAGGGTTCGGGTCCAACTATAACTGACCCGACGCAAGTTGACCCGACCAGAACTCGAACCATTTTTGCAAATGGATCACTTTTTTGGATCTGTACTCGACCCGGTTTGGACCCAAGTCGAACCTTGGAACCCGAACCCGACCCGTTTGCAAAACGGGTTGATCATAACCCGAAATTTTTGGGCCTGGTTCATGTTGGATTTTCGGGTCGTGTCAAATATTGACACCCCTAGCTATGGGTGCAAACGAGTCGAGTCGAGCTCGACTACCAGAGACCGAGCTCGAGCTCGAGCTCGAACTCGAGTCGAGCTCAAAATTTGAGCTCGAGTTCGACTCGTCTTATGTCGAGCGGCTCGTCGAGCTCAATGTGATCTCAAAATGTCGTCGTGGCATCGAGCTCAGTTCGTCGTCGTCGTCGAGCTCAATCCCGAGGTCCGTCGTCCTCGTCGTCGTCGAGCTCAATCCCGAGGTCCGTCGTGGTCGACCTCTCTGTCGTTGTCGCGTCCGTTCCGAGTTTCGCCATCGTCGTCGTGTCCGTTCCGAGCGCCGTCGTCGTCTCGCGTCCGTTCTGAGCTCCGCCGCCATCGTCGCGTCCGTTCCGAGCTCCGCCGTCATCGTCACGTCCGTTCTGAGCTCTGCCTTCGAGATCCGCTCTGCCGTTGTCGTCCCGAGCTCGTTCCTGCGAATCCTGCTCAGTCGAGCTTGTTGTCGAGCCGACGAGTCGAGTCTGACGCATGTTCGAGCTCGAGCTCGATAAGCCTTCGAGCTTGAAACTGTGTTCGAGCTCAACTCGCGAGCTCGATAAGCCGGACTCGTCGAGCCTGTTACCGAGTCGGCTCGCGAGTCGGCTTGACGCAGTTGCACCCCTACCCCTAGCTATCAATCAAGAGGACTTGAGTTCGAAGCTTATGTGATGTGTGTGTGAGTTTGCCTTAATTGAACTAAGGTCATCTCCAACCGAACGAGAAACAAGTGTTTACCGTCCGCCACAAGCTCCACCCAAAATAGAGTTTTATTGTAAGTGAGTTACTGTTTGATGTGACTATTACTGTATTTTATAGTGAAAAATGAGTTTTTCGGTTAGAGATGCCCTAAATTTCCACCAATCCAGTCTATTGTGTATGCTTATCAGATACACAGAGAAATTAATCAAGTCTTGTGTTAGCCTGCTACGTCAGTCATCAGCTTTCCTAACAGCCACTAATTCCCTCTGGTGAAACCTTTTGATTCCTAATTGACGCATTTGATCTACTAGTGTTAGATGCGCTTAAAAAACAAGTCAAAAAGACTAATCTGAATCCAACTCATTAGCAGCTCGAATGATCGAAACCCGCCCGTTAACTCTTACTGGTTAAATTTTTTTTATAGCTTATTATCTATAAAGTTTAGAATATTTGATAAAAAATACGAAGATTATATTATAAATAAAAAAAAATTAAACAAGTTATTTTTGAATCAAAAGCTGATTTGCAGGTCAATCAAAATCCAACCGGTTTGATAAGTCAGAAAATCCAATGCTAACCTAAATGAGTCGGAAAATTCAACTCCAACCCGATCTATTTATTAAATTCTCGGCGTAAGCAACAAAGCACGAGGTTTGAAGATTTAGCCGGAGTGATAGCTGGTTGGGTTGAATCGAAGAAGATTGCGTTGCGAAGATATTATCATATTGCATTCATGCATTGAAACAGTTTGTCACCAATAAATGCTTGTGAAAGGTGACTTGAAAAGACAGCATCAGCCCCCTTAACAACCACTCAAAAGCCTCATACAAATGATAAAATAAGATCAAACAAAATTAGAAAGAGAGAGAGACACTAAGCGAACCAACGGTCAAAAAATCCTATGTGTAAGCGGAGAGATTAGTTTATGCGGTGTAGGAATGTATTCGGAGATCAATTCGGAGGTATCATGTCATTTAATACACTGTGTATTAGGTGATGTGACGCATCCGGATTGACCTCCAGACGAATCCGAACACCGCACGTAATAATTTTTCGTGTAAGCGAGTTTATGGAAGCTTATAAAAAGAAATACTAAAATGCAACAACTACGATTTCGTTTGAGACAATTTTGTTACTTTTTTCTAAAGCAATTTTTTGTAGTATAAAGATTTCTTAAATTAAAAATCTTTATATTATAAAGCTGCTTTAAAAAAATAGTAAGAAAATTGTCCCAAACGAAGCACATGACTGCATTATATATATTTTATTTTTGGATAATAAGGCTTTGTTTGGAACATCTTTCTTACTACTTTTTAAAGCAGTTATTTAGTACAAAAATTTCTAGTTTATAAAATTTTTGTACTAAAAAGTTGCTTTAGAAAGAAGTAAGAAAACTATCCTAAATGAAGCCGAAGTTAGCCATTAACAATTAAGGCTTCGTTTGGGACGCCTTTCTTACTATTTTTTAAATCATCTTTTTAGTATAAAAATTAAAATTTTTGTGCTAAAAAATTACTTTAAGAAACATTAAAGCTGTCCGAAACAAAGCCTAAGTTGATGTTAATAGAATTGAGAATGTTATAAGGGATGTGTGTAAGAAATATAAAGTACAAAATTGCTATTTAATATAGTATGGATGTAGCATTATTGAAGGAAATGTACACATACTATATGGATTCATTTAGTTTAGACATGGACAATGGAATATAATATGTGCTAATATAAGGCTAATGTATTGATTTAAAATGAAGGTGGTTGACTTCATGAGCCCATGTGAATTATGTGGCATGCTTGTAATTTGATGATAATAAATATTATATGATGCCATCTAATAATGTCGTTAAGAATTTTATTTCATTTTTTATCAATTCTGTGAACCATAAGAATGATGTCGATCCTTTATCGTGAAACTTAGAGAGTTGGAGTAAGCCATTACGGTAAATTTAAGATTCAAGAATTTGGCTAAGGTTTCGTTTGAGACAGCTTTCTTATCGCTTTCTAAAGCAATTTTTTAGTACAAAAATTCTTATACAAGAAATTTTTATACTAAAAAATTACTTTAGAAAGCAGTAAGAAAGCTGTCCCAAACAAAGCCTAAGTTTAGTAGGGCATTTTCAATTTTTAGTATAATATATTGAGTTATATACTTACTAAAGCCTCAAGGTTTAAAATTGGTTAAATAATATAGGTTATATAGTTAAACATAATTTCAAAATAGAAATAAAAATTTTTATAAGTTTTTGAAAATTTATTCAATATGATTTTTTAATTTTTAATTTATTATATATTTATTATTATTTTAATGTTATTTAAAATATCATTTTATTTATTTTTTATCATGACCAAAATTTATTCATATTCATGATATTGTTAACTTGTGTGTATGATAAATTTTTTTGATATTAAATTATTCATTATATTAAATTTACTTTATTAAGAATTTATATATTAATTATATCATTGATTGCCTAGCTAATAAAAGGAATAAATTTCTAATGTTCCGTTTATTTCATAATTATGTATTATGCTAAGCCATAATCTTAAGGGAATATTTTTTTATTCTTATTCTAACTTAGTTTCCGAAGTGATTCAAAAACATAGGAATTTGTTCCGAGTATTGTGGGAAAATAAATTACCACACGATTTTGACATTTATCTTTCTATAATCAAATATCGCATAGTGAACAACATACACTATATGAAATTCATAAAATACCGGCGGCTCTGTAACCTCCAGAAATTCCGACGGTTAAGTCGGCGGATTGCCCGCATAATTACCGGCGGTTGTATCGGCGGATTGAGCGCCAAAATTTTTGGCGATTACTAAGCCACTAGAAATGCCGCCGCTTTATCATATATTCGACTCATTAACCCTAGGATTGATGTCGGTTTTAAGTGAAATATTTCCGGCGGCTAGCCGCCGAAAATTCTACCGGTTTGAGCCCTATTTTCCCCCAACCTGCTCTTCTTCCTCATTTCAACGTGTCTGCTCATTTCGTTCCGTCCTAGAGCCCTCTCGTTGCTGCACCTCCGGCCGAGCTTCTCCCTACTAACGCCAACGTTGATCTTCATCTCCCTAGCCGCAGGTGATCAACTCTCCTTCCTTGTTATTCTTACTTTCCATCCGCCCTAGTAGTGCGCAACTTGGAACATGAGCCTTATTTTGCTTTTCTCAACATAAATCAGATTGAAAGATGGAATAGATCGAATGAAAAAGACCCTAGGTGATATAACTGGCTGATATGTAATGAGGGTTAGTGATCTTCTTGGAGTAATCAAGGAAAGGAGGCTATATATCAATCTATCCAAGAGGGAGAAAACATATTGTATGCTTGTTTCTTGGAATTGATGCCCTTGAGTTTTACATAAACTTGGTTGTCATGCCAACGGATGAGAGAGAAATAAAAGAGATTGAGAGTACCTCAATTCCAACCAAATACACTGATTTAAAAATTTTAGCATAAATTTCTTACATCTATTTAAGTTATATGGATAATTTGGCTAAAATCTAGAAAAAACTTCTCTTGTATTTCTTTTTAAAGGGTGATTGACCATATAGAAAAAAGTGGAGAAAATTAAGGAATAATATTAGGCAATTTTCATGATTTTCTCAACTTAAATCTCTCGTATCATCCTAATTCGACAACCCACTCAATTTATCCCCTAAAAAATATTTGCAAATTTATTCTTCTAAGATTAAAGTTGTAATATTTTCTTCTAAAGAGACTCTTGGATCACATTGTTTATGTCACATGCTCTTGCAAATATAATTAATCATAGATCAATGATAATTTAGAAATAAGATCAATACTTGACTAAGAATGTTATTTTTAATTTCTAGAATATTTGTTTATCCAAGCTAAATAGCTTATTCATTTGATATGTCAAACCCATCCATTCTAGTTTAGTGACAGCCCATTTCATGATTTCTTTAGCATAACTCATCTTCATGTCCGCAGGTGATCAATTCTTATATATAAAGCAAATGGTCAGAAGAGCTCTAAGAACAACTAAGTCTTTTTAGGTCTACCTCTGCATTTTTTAATATAGGTTAAATCTAATACATCTACTCTCCTAATCAAATCATCGGAAGATCATCGTTTTATGTGACCAAACAATCTAAGGCGTCTCTCTCTAATCTTATATGACACTGGAGCTACTCCAATCTTTTCACGTATGTGCTTATTTCATATCTATCTTTACGAGTAAATCCACTCATCCACCTGAGCATCCTCATCTATGCAACACTTAACTTAATATAACGCTTCTCTTTTAATGGGCAACAATTCTACTAATAACATCCCCATTTATTTCACAATCACTTTGAACAATAGACCAAAGATATCTAAAAAGTGAGTATGTATGACCCAATCGTAATCATAGTATAAATAAGTGGCCTTTGGAGCACAAATACATGAGAAAATGATTGTAGATAAATTTCATGTCTCAAACAATATCAATGCAAACACATATGCCTACATCTCTAGCATTCTCTTGAGATAATTTTTTGCATATCATTCATGCTTTACTCCTAAGATAAATTTTTGCATATTATTTTAGGATTATTAATTCAACATCTAAATGACTATCCAAGAAAAGGGGCATTGGATGTATAATAGATTGTCACCGGGATGAAAAGGATTGATAGATAAATTTATTGAGAGAGTTGAGACTTTTATTGAAGTCGCATGTCAACTGCATTTATTTTTAGGTTCGATGTAATGTTTAGATATTCATGCTCAAAGCACAAAAATCAAGCTTTTCTTAAGCTCGATTATGTTAATGTTGATTTATATTATAGGAGATTTGTTCTAGGATATTGGTTGTGGACCTCACATGGCGAGTTTGAGCCACAAAAATATACTCATGCCAGTCCATCCATAACTTCTAGACCTATAGATGAAGATTAAATGAGTAAACCATATGAAGAACTTATTTTTTGATGCAATAGGTCTAAATTTTAGGGCAAATATGGAAGAGCCACCAAACCCAAAAATAATCTTTTTTGAATTACTACATGCTGCTCAAAAACTAATTTTAGAAGGTTGCATGCCGCATTCAAAATTATCGGTTTGTGTTAGGATGCTCGGTATCAAAACTGAATATAATATTTCTCAAGATTGCTTCAATAACTTCATTTCTCTTCTCAAGCAAATAAATCTAACGGATAATTTAATCCCCACAGATTTATATTGAACGAACAAATTACTATCTAAATTGGGTCTCACCACTATAAAAATTGATTATTGTATAATGATTATATATTATAATATAAGGATGATGTGATAGAAGTTTATTATTGTACCTGTAATGCGCCTTGGTTCAAACCCAACTCAGAAAAATAATATCATTAAAAGAAAAATATTCCATATTCCCGTTTATTTTATTTATTGATTATTTCAAGACTTTAGCGCCTCTATGTATTAATGAGTTTGGTAGGTCATATGAGATGGCATAAGGATAAATCAGCTCATAGTGGTATTCTTTTTCATCCATCAGATGCAGAAGTATAAAAATATTTTGATCGGACACATGCTTCATTTATTGCTCAGCCACATAATATAAAATTGAGATTATATGCTGATAGTTTCACTCTATACAATCAATCAGCTTCATCATATTCTTGTTGGCCAGTCATACTAATATCATACAACCTTCCACCAGAGATGTGCATGACTACTCTGTACATATTCTTAACACTTATAATATCAAGACCACATAATCTAAAATAAAAAATTAATATTTTTTGTAACCATTAATTGATAATCTCAAGTTCTTATAGGAAGAATGTGTTCTCATATATGACATCTCAAACAAATAGAATTTTCTCCTTAAAGATTCATTGCTTTGGACCGTTAGTAATTTTTCAGCTTATGATATGTTATCAAGTTGGAGCACAATAGAAAAGTTAGCTTTCCCTTACTGCATGAAGAATACCAAATTTTTCACACTAAAATATGGAGCAAAAAATATTTGGTTTGATTATCATCGTATGTTCCTACCTTTTGATCATCCGTTTAGAAGAAACAATGATATATTTGTTAGAAATAGAGTTGAGAGGTCACCTCCTCCACCCAGATTAAGTAGTTATGACATACTATAGAGACTTTATGAAATTTCATCAATTATTAATTTCTTAACTATATCAGAGTGTAAATTTTCTTAGATATGGTGTTCAACATAATTGAGTTAAAAGAAGTATTTTCTGAACATTATCATATTGGACTACAAAGTTGCTAAAGTATGATCTAGATATTATGCACACTGAGAAGAACTTTTTTAACAATATTTTTAATACAATAATGGATGTTAAAGGTAGGAGTAAGGATAATTTGAAAGTTAGAATAAACATTAAAGAGTACTGCATAAGAAGAAATCTAAAACTAATAATAAATAATGACGACAAAATAATGAAACCCAAAGCACCATTTTCATTCATATTAGAATAAAAAAGATCAATATGTCAATAGTTTCAAGGTTTAAGAATGCCTGATGAATATGGATCAAATTTGAGTTAATGTATAGACCTTAAATCTGCAAGATTATTTGGACTAAAAAGTCATTACTGTCACATAATTATGGAGGTGCTCTATCTAATTATATTATGTCTGTTATTAGATTATATATCAAATCTGTTGACAAAACTTAGCCTTTTTTTTCAAAAACTTATGTTAATCTAAAGTGAAGAGGTTTTGCGGAGGAGCAAGAAAAACATATCAATCATCATATGCAAGTTAGAAAAAACTTTTTCTCTTGGATTCTTTGATTCTATGGAACATCTTCTAGTCCATCTTCCATTTGAGGTTAAAGTAGGAGGACCTATGCAATATCATTGGATATACCCTTTTGAGAGATTATATATATATATATATATATATATATATATATATATATATATATATATATATATATATATATATATATATATATATATATATATATATATATAATATGCTATCTTTGATATTTCTAAAATTAACTAATTAGTCTAATCGTCTATATAGAGCCTGAGGGTGATATGTAAGTTCAGATTATTTTATAAAATTATTGTAATTTGATCTGTTATGTAATTGACAAAAAATTTTACCTGTAGCTTTAATCTCGAAAGACAGACAACCCATAAGATTGGTGACATCATACGGAGCAAATACGATGCTCTTTATCGTGGAATAAAATCTCAAAAGAAGTTAGGGATATGTGGTTTAAAGATTTACAGGTATATTTATTTGATATTACTTAAGATTTATAATTTCATTTATATTAATATGACTTATTATTATTGACCTTATTTTCAGCTCAGACCCAGGTCCTGGGTCAACCTGGTTGACCAGGTCAACCCAGGTTGACCCAATAGGCCTTAATGGGTCTAAATCAGATCCTAGCCTATTCTAACTCCTTCCTTGGCTCCACCTAAGCTTCACTTGACCCAATTGATTAGGTTGACCAAGTCAAGCCTTGACTTGGTCAACCCAAGTCTAAAGGGGTCAAATCAAACCCTTTAAAAACCTATTTAAAACCTATTTAAAGCTTTACACACCTTCCTAATGGGTTCTAACTCAAACCATTGCCTGATCAACCCCACCTCCTCCTAATTAAACCATAGGGACGATCAGGGCCGTTGAGGATAACCCTAAGGCTATAAATAGGAGAGATTAGGGCTTGCTTAAGGACTTTTTGATCTCTCTCTCTCTCTGAGCAATCTCAACCCCTGAGACTTCGTAAGAGAGCTCCCTAGACCTCCTCCCATCTTTCCCGACCCATCCCCACCGCCAAAGACCCGCCGGTGGTGAGCTTTCCGGCGAACCGAGGCTTTGAACTTTCCTAGGTGATTTCCCGTAGATCCAGAGCGTTTGAGACCACGATTTCTTCTACAAATAGGAGCGTGGACAGTCTACAAGTACAACAAGCCCTTATACATCCAAATCCATCCATAAACCAAGGTGAAAACTTAAACCCTAGCGTAGATCACTTAGGGTTAAATAGCTTTCCACAAACCGACCGCGGATCCAAACCCGTGTTTACGTTGCCCGTTCGATGTGATCTCAGCCGCCGGTTCCAAACCGCGGGAGATCGAATGGCTCCCCCCGGTTGCTGACGCGGCAAGTGAAGCCGCATTCTCCGCGGTTTGATTGCCGCAATGATTGCGACAATCATTACCGGCGGTGCAATCATTGTGCCACCAAGCAATGATTGCCCGCGGACCACGGGACGAATCCTGGTCCGCCACGTGGCTTCCGCTGCCATCGGAATTAATAATATATATTTTAATTATTTTAAAACTTTTTTTAATTAGAATTATTTAGATAATTAATTTAAAATTAATTCTAATATTTAAAAATATATATTCGCTAATTGTAATTAAGTTTATTATTGTTATTATTGTTATTATTATTATTATTATTATTATTATTATTATTATTATATCAATATTAATAATAATAATAATAATATTATTTTAATAATAATATTATTATATTAATATTTATATTATTATAATATTAATAGTTATTATTATTATTATTATTATATCAATATTATTATTAATAATAATATTATTATTTTAATAATATTTATATTATATTAATATTTATATTATTATAATATTAATACTTATTATTATTATTATTATTATTATATTAATATTATAATTAATAATAATATTATTATTTTAATAATATTATTATTATGTTAATGTTTATATTATAATCTTAATGTTTATTATTATTAATATTATTATAATATTAATATTATAATTAATAATAATATTATTATTTTAATAATATTATTATTATGTTAATATTAATATTATTATAATATTAATATTATAATTAATAATAATTTTATTATTTCAATAATATTATTATTATGTTAATATTTATATTATTATAATATTAATGTTTATTATTATTAATGTTATTATAATATTAGTATTATAATTAATAATATAATTATTTTAATAATACTATTATTATGTTAATATTTATATTATAGTAATATTAATATTTAATCTTTATTAATATTATTATAATATTAATAAGTATTAATAATAATAATATTATTATTTTAATAATAATATTATTGTGCTAATATTTATATTATTATAATATTATCATTTACTATTATTAATATTATTATAATATCAATATTATTCTTAATAATAATATTATTATTTTATAATAATATTATCATGCTAATATTTATATTATTATGATATTAATATTCACTATTATTGACATTATTTTGATAATATTATCATTAGTTGTAATATTATTATTTTAATATCATTATTATATTATTAATACTTTAAAATTACCTTAACTATTATTATATTATTATTAATATTCTAAAACATTTATTATTATTATTTAGTAATTATTTTAAAATCCAGAGATTTAATATTTACTTTATTTTAAATTTATTAATTATTTTTAAATATTAATTATTTTAAATCATTTAAAAATTACTTTTAAACCTATTTAACTTAAAAAATTCATAACTTTCTCATTTTAAATCGGATTTTTGCGTATAATGCCTTAAATTTTTTAGAAAAATATGAATTTTAATTTAAAATAATTTCCTGTATATGATTCTTTTCTTTCTGGATGTTTTTATGTATTACTTTATTATTTAGTTATTTAAATATTATTTAATTAATATAATTGATTATTTTAAAATAAAAATTATTTTTAAAACCTCTTGGTGGCTGGTAGACCTCCTATGCTTATGAACTGAATTACTTTCAATTATCTTATTTTCAAATTTATATTATTATATATTTATAATATTTATATATTTTAAAATTATTTTAAAATTAGATATTATTTAAATCTCCTAATTTTGGGAGGTCCACCTCTTGTGAAACTTTAAACCTAGATTATATGCTTGAAAAGCATTCATGTGGGATAAGAATTAGTGAATGATTTCACTTCATTAGGATTCTTTACTTAGTCCTTTCGTAGTCCTTGCATGTGTAGGTTGCACAAGCACTTAGCCTAGGCTCTCCTAGATCTAAGGACATATTTAGGGTGTTTATATTTGCTTCATTTATCTTATATTATGCCCAGGGTTAGTTAAGACATTGATTTAAACCCATTTAACGTAGCGACACCTTAAGGACAATAATTAAGGACCCGTCTAGTAAACTTAGAAAAATTTTAGGGGTTAGGATAGAACCCCGAATGGCTTGAAACTTGCAACACTTAAACCTAGTGACATCATAAATCTCTCAAAATTTTTTAGGAATTTTTAGGACTCATTAAACCCCTTAATTGATCAACCCTAATTTACCCTTTAATTAGGACCCGACAAATTCAGAAAATTCTAATAAATTCATTTTAAATCAGAAAAATACCTATAATATATCAAAATCTTTATAATTTAGTCCCTAATCTATTAAAATTAAAAGCCCCTTGATTGGGCCTCAATTAGAACTTTAATTTAATTTTGATTAAAAATCACCTTTTAATTTAATTAAATAATTAAAATAATTTAAAATTCCAAATTTTTCCCAAACACTTGGGAACACTTCTTTGGGTCATTCCTGACCTTTGGGGGTGATTCCAAGCAGTTTGGAACTGATTTGGATCAAAATCCCTAAAAGAGCCCTTTAATTAAACAATTTCGATAATTCATTAAATAGTCCAAACTTTGAAAATTCAAAACTAATTATAGAAAACTCCAAATTGGACAAACTCAAAGAAATTCAACTCAAACTAAGGTCTAAAATTTATTAAAAATATTAAAATTCCAGAAATCAACTTAAATAAAAAAGTCAACAATCCGGTCAAACTTAGTTCAAAATAAGACCAAAACTTCAGAAATTCCTAACTTTGGATAGAAAAGTCCAAATTGGGCATGCTTATAGGGTAACTGATCGGGTTAAGGTCTATTATTTTATAAAAATATTAACTATCCACAAAGTCCCTTTAATCAAAAAGTCAATTTTGGACCCCTTTGCCTAGTGTATAGGTGGACCCCGAACTTCCTGAAAACCACTGGCTCAACTTAAATTTCAGAAAACAATCCCCTTAAGCTAAAACCAGCATACTAATATGATAATAAATAATTTAATATGCTCCCTTTCTTTTAATCTTCAACCAACTAAATCAGCCTAACTAACCCATGGTTGCTACTAGGTAACCCAGGCCTACGAGGCTATTGACTTTACCCCAAGGAAGGTGAAATAAACCTAATGGCCTCGGTGTGAAACAAAGGTAGTAATTATCGAACTACTAAAATATACATAATTTAATCTTTAATACATTAATACTTAAAATCAAACCTAAACCTTTCCTCCAGACTTGCAACAAACCTGGACATTAGATAACTTCAACTAACTACCCAGCTTTGGATCTATCTCAGCTACACAGCTTTTCACACACACTTAGATGGTTTGTTAGGGCATCACTTCTAGACCTAGGCTAGGCTGGTGTTTACTTTTCTGTTGTGTGCTAAGATTTTTGAGATTTCACTGCATGTTATGATTGAGATGATGCTGGTATGTTTGTTTACGTTTACTGCACTCTGAGAATTGATGTGATTGCACGATAGACTACTCATAGGTTAGGATCGATTTTGATACTAACAATATTTTCTACAGGTGGTCATGCTCATGCAGCGCTAAATAAAAGGGGGGCCCATAATCATTATCTAAAGACTGACATTATTTTGTGCAGGCGCTTCAGAAATTACTCTGCCCCCCTTAAATGAGGGCTAAATAAAATCATTATTATAAATTACTACAGGTTCTTCAGAACTGCTTAGCCCTTAAAATAATTAAGAGCGTGGCCAAGTGTGGCTGTGATGAGTACTTTTATTTCTATATAAACTGCTTGTGATATATTAAACTGCTTGGGATGATTTTCATCAGGATAACCTTATAGGAGAGTTTAGATTTACTGCTTTCATTTAATATAATTACTTGTAATCTGGTATAGAGTTGTGAAAGTTTATTTTGAGTGGGGATATAAGAATCTAAAGATTGGATTCCAAAGAGAAAAGGACACCCAATATGAGGATAGTCCTTTTATATTTGAAAATCCAAATTTGGATCATTCTACTACCCAAGGAGCCCAAAGAAGAGGAGATCCAAGGAGTCCAAAGAAGCTGAGATCCAAGGAGTCCAAAGGAGCTAAGATCTAAGGAGTCCAAGGAAGGGAAGATCAAGAGTATCCCAGTCAAAATAACTTGCGTCTGTCCTAGTATTAGAAATCAGGGTTGTTGGCAGTGGTGCCCGGCCACTTTATTTTATGTATACCCTGGGTTGTAATTAAGGGCAGTTGACCTATGGACATTTATTAATTGGTTTGGATAATTTTGATGTGTTTTATTTATGATTGTGTGCCTCTAGGGTTACTTGATTTTCTTAGTTTATTGGCAATCTGCATGCCGCTTTTGTTTTAGCCTGGATCTCGTTAGGCTCTCTAAGGACTAAAATATTTTCTACTCATAACTAACATTTAAAATTTTAAGGTGTAAATAATTTAGCAACCTAACGATATAGGAAACTATCAGAATTGTTCGGGGTCACATGCATATTATTGCATTTCTCTCTCTCCTTCTATAAGACACTTCCCCGCCTACGGGTAGAGTCTGGATAATCTGACCTATGAGGATGAGGTGTCAGACCTGGGGAAGCCTAGTCTACTTCTAAAAATTATTTTTATAAGCCTTTTTAAAACTCTATGCATACCTGACTTGGAAGCTTTAACTAGCATGCATTGCATTAGAAGTTAATTAAAAATAAAATTTTAATTGCATTAGCTCTAGGAGCATTCATCCTACATAAGTATGGGGCCAATTAGGAGAGTCTCTAGATGTCGGCCCTACTTCCAATGAATAATACCTACCCACCCATATTTTATAAAAATGACTGGACAACATGATTTTAAAGCGATTAGGTGTTTAGCTAGCTCCCTAATCCAGGCTAGGGTAAGTCCAGATTTTGCATTGCATTAGCTAGGACACGGGTGTTGGTGTTGTGCGTAGAACACTAAACCCATTAGATTTAGGATTTAAGGCTACTACTGTTTCATAGTATGCCTCATTTGTAGGTAAGTCTTCTATCATCCAGAGACTATAAACCTTACCTATCTACGTCACATGGATGACACCACCTCCATCCTTCTCTCCTGCATGCTTCGAGTGCATATTTTATTTATTTTCTCTAGTTTTTTCTCACCACCTTAGTCCCTCTGGATGTTGATCTAAATCATGCATGTTGACTAAGCCTAGTTGAACCTTTCTTTCTCTTTGGGTAGGGTTTCCTAGTCTTCTCCCTATATGCCAATCCCAATCTGGGAAGAATAATATAGAATCCTTAATCAAGAGTTTTCTTAGGCCCCAGCTTGAGATGTAATTAACCATGGGGGCTTGCTCCCATGGGAAGCCGAATCCCACTTTCAAATAAACCCCACTCGAGCTAATGTATTTGGTGGGGGAAACCCGTTGTGATGATAAGGTCACATATATTGTTACCCATCGGGGTGTGCTGGTGAGAGCCACTATCCTTAATGGTTAATCGTATGTGTGATCGAATCTGCCCTCCCATTGGCAACAGATACCGTCTCCCTTGCGGGGAGGTGGTGTTTTGTTTGTGTCCCTTTCAGAGGTCTATAGGTTTCTGGTGACCACGGTGTGATAGGTTTCTCTCTCCATCTTTGGATTCTATATTATTCTTTCTTGTGTATACTCTGGGATTGGTACTCCTTAGATTAGGTCCGTCCCACTCTTAGTTAGGGTCCTTCCTTAGTTAGGATCGTTCCTTTTTCTTAGTTAGGGTTTCCCCCTAGCTAGGTTTCTTTCCTTCCGTTCTTCTTAGTTAGGGTTTCCCCCTAGCTAAGTTTCCATCATTCTGATCTTCTAGGTCATTCCATCCCATATCTATCATTCCTCTTCTCATTATTTCTTACTAATCATTTTAAATTTCTTTTATTCTTCTTGGTAGATAGTGCCATGGCTTCCTTTATATCTTCCGTTACTTTCAGCTTCAGTTTTAACGCACGGGTGACACTTCCTGACTCCCTACTAGCTAGTCTTCCCACTGGAGGAATCACTTTTGGTTCCTTCACTGACTCGGCCATTGTCACTCTTGGCGGGCCGACCCCTGCTGAGGCTGCTACCTACTCTCCTCCCTAGAGGAGAGCTCGCGCAGCCATGCGACTTTTCGGACGTCCAGTTGCTCGGCGGACAGCCCGGGCACCTGCTCGTCCTACTCCTATTTGTGTGCAGCTGGCACACCCTGTGGTTAAGTAGCCAGTGCCTAGACCACTTCTTATTAGCCCACTCATCCAGTGGTTAGGCGACCAGTGCCTACCGCACCTGTTGTTCAGACTGCCCCAGCCCCTCAGCGCTGGCAAGCAGTAGTTACCCCTGTTGTTATTTCGGCAGAGGCAGCTCATGTTTTAGTTCCCCCTCCTTCTTCCTCTAGGAAGAGGGGTACCTAGACCAAGGCTCCTTCGCCTTCTTCCCGTCGAGTTTTAGCTTTCGCTCAGTTGTCTCACCCGGAGACCCTCGCGTAGGCCCCGAGACTTCCTGTAGTCCCTGTTCCCCCTATCACTCAAGCAGTAGGTTCAGATGTTGCTTCATCTTCCACCTCCGGCCTTGGGAGAAGGGCCCGGAGGGATAGAAACTGTAGACTTTGGTTGGCTGCATCTGAGGTAGACAGATAGCGGATGGCAGATTTGTTGGCTCACCAGGAGCCAGTTCAGAGGAGAGTGGTCCCCAGGCAGCGGGCACCACGACCAGTTGTAGTTTCCCCTACCCCGGATGTTATAGCTGCCCCTGAGATAGCAGCAGTTCAGGGAGGACGCTTCTCTCCACTGACACATAGTGGTGATGAGGAGGACGTCGCTCGTATTGTGGCGGCCCCTCCTGTCACTACTACTTTACCACGCGCTAGGGTCCCCATGGATGATGCTGCTCGAACCCTCTGTCAGAGGATTCAGAGCATTATCCGCTTAGCGCGGGGTCGAGGCCTTGTCAGTCGGGAGAGGTTACTCCACCAGATTTCTCAGGCATCCATTCAGTTGCAGAGGCAGACTGCTAGGCAGAGGTACAGGTGGCAGAGAGAACAGCCACCCAAGCAGCTTATTAGTTTAGTTCCGTTGGCAAGACCACAGACAGTTACTCTAGTTGTTGGATAACACCCACGTTGTCATGGATAGAGGTAGCAGTTGCAGCCTCCTAGACCCCAACTCGCTTTAATTGTAGTAGCCCCGCAGCAGCCAGTTGCCCCTACTGGGTCCCGTCGTAGTAGATGGGTGTGGAGACGATGACAGGAAGAGTCCCCTATCAAGGTAGTACAGCCAGTTTAGGCAGTTGAGCAGTTAGAGGTAGTTGTTCCTTCCGAATCAGAGATAATTTCGATGGTCTGTGATGCAGTGATGGATGATGATGTAGCAGTTTCTCCTGGTAGTTCACCAGTTCGGGCAGAGCCAGCCCTTAGCCCCTACGGGACTTCCTCCCCTTCGAGTCTGTATATAGAGGATTTTCATTAGACCCTCTATAAGGATGATGCACTTGAGGATGACCTACTTGAGGAGGAGTTAGATGGAGATATACTGTTGCACAGAGTATGCGTGGTTACTAGATGTGGCCACTCAGACGAGCAGATAGAGGCAGATGATGATGATGAGCAGGGAGAAGCTGAGGTAGGAGGATCTCCCTGATCAGTTGAGATAGATGCCACAGTGCTACAGTTACAGACTCAGATGGCAGAGATGAATAGGGCCATGGCAGCGATGATAGCTCAATTGACAGCTTTGGGGGCGATGCCCGAGATGACGGGCGTAGGTACTCCTACTATGTCCAGGGACGAGCCAGTAGCACCACCTGTAGTAGCATCAGGCCCTGTAGGAGTGGACAGGGCCCAGAGAGCAGTTCCAATGGCACCTACAGTAGTCACTCTTACTACCTCGGTTCAGAGTCAGTCAGTTCAGTTGTCAGCCGGACAGATTCAAGATTTGATTGCCCAGAAGGTTGAACAGGCCATTTCCTCCAGGAAGTCTGGAGAGGTAGTTAGCAGGGGGCGTCCTTACCCAGTAGAGTATGAGCACGAGCCTTACCCCTCTGGTTTTGTCCCTCCTAAGTTAAGAGTCTTTGATGGGTTTGGGAACCCAAGGCAGCACGTGGCCTAGTACAGAGCCATCTACTGCAACATAGGAGGGAACGATGCACTGATGTTGAGACTTTTTATCAGCAGTCTAGTTGGGGAGGCCTTTGCCTGGTACGCTGACCTCCCCAACGATTCAGTACGCACCTTTACAGAGTTGGAGTAGTTATTTGTGCAGAGATTTATTAGTGCAGAGCACCGGGTTACAGTTGGAGAGTTAGTTGTGACTAAACAGCACCCTCGAGAGCCTCTTCCAGATTATATAGTCAGATGGTGAAACCTTAGCCTACAGTGTGAGCCCCAATTACAGGAGCAACATGCATTAGAGATTCTGTTGAAGAACATAGATGGTCTGATAGCACCTTATCTGAAGGGTTTCAACATTAGAACCTTTCAGAAGTTATTGACAAATGTGATTAGTTTGCAAGACAACATATCCGATGCAGTCCCTCCTAAGGTTGAGAGTCAACCTTCATGTAGACCTCAGCGGTTGGAGTCTTCAGGGGCACCTCCACCTAGGAGAGGGGAGGTACATAGTACCTATGGACCATCAAATAAGGGAAAGAAGCCCTTAGTCAGTTTAGCGCCACCTCAGCAGTCTCACACACTGGGTTAATCAGCAGTGCAACCTAGACCCTCCCGTAGGACCCCAGAGAGTCGGCAGTACTTACGGGAGAAGCTCAGTAAGGAATATCCCTTTAAAAGGGAAAGTGTAAAGAAAATTTTTAAATTCCTTACTAAGAGGAACATCTTAACATTCCCGAACAACAGTAGAGTGGAGGAGGAGGGATAGACAGACCACCAACTCTATTATCCATTTCACAGACATATTGGGTATGTTATAGAAGACTGCTATGTGTTCAAGGATAGAGTTGAGAAGCTCATGGCTAGTGGACAGATCCACCTACAGGACAATGACTTGGTTCAACCCAAGGGGAAGACATCTCAGATAGTTCAGATGATCTCAGGCTCTAGCAGTTGCAGTGACAGCCATAACAGTAGTAGCAGATCACCCAGAGGCTTTGAGGGAGAGTGGCAGCTAGCACTCTCCCGGAAGACGAAGCAAATGATCAGGCAGATAGTTCAGAGGCAGTTGAGAGGAGGCCTACCCAGGCCAAGTCGATAGTTGCCAACCCAATTTCTTCGCTAGAACCTTTTTCTTCTTCTGTTTCTGTTGTAGTGCCTATTGAGCACATTTCTTTTTCTATTTTATGTAATAAGAAAATGTATGAAAAGGAAAAGATTGTTGTAACTTCTGAGGGGAAGACGGGATGCCTTCCAACACTAATGGTGAAGGATTTTGTCCTCCCTTCGACTGATGATGAAATAATAGAAGAAGGTAATTTTGACTACTTTTGGTGTTCTGCCCCTACTTTTACTTTTTCTAGCACTCGCTCTTTTAATATTTTACATATTTCTTGTAATAATGCTGAATGTGATGAGGAGTCTGAATGTGATGAAGAATTGGTCTTTATGATTCCGGAGGGTGGTTGTTACATGGATTCAGAAGATGAATCCGAGAACCCACTCCAGTCACTTTCCTTGGAGCCAGCACAAGCCATCACAGCTGAACCAAGAGAATCTCCTGTTGAAGATGACTTAATACAGGAAGTTCACTTACGTTTAGGGAAGGTTCTTCCACCTAGAATGGCTAAGAATATAAAAGAAAAAGATAAGAATATTATTACCCAGCAGGACGATCCTATCCCTTCCTCCCAAGAGCAGTCTAAGGAGAAAGGAAACGCCCCTCAGCTGGAGGTTGATTATAATGTGTTGGCACATTTAAAGAAAATTCCTGCTCTTCTTAGTGTCTATGACGCTTTGATGATGTCTCCTAACTTGAGAGAGACCCTGGTAAAAGCACTACTCGAATCAGAGTCCTATCAAGCCTTCTTTGCTTCTGAATCTATTAGGGATGCGTGCTATTTGAGAGAGATACCATGCATTACCTTTTTAGATCATGATTTCCTCTTGGGCACCTCTGATCACAATCATCCCTTGTATGTCACCGCTGAAGTCAATGGTTATGAGTTGAACAGGGTCCTCATTGACCAAGGAGCTTCAGTAAACATCCTGAGCTATGAAACTTTAAAGAGCCTCATCCTTGGTCATCTGAAGTTAACCTCCGATAAGATTATGTTGAAAGGCTTCAATGACCAAGGACAGCGTGCCCTAGGGTCTATCACCCTGCCTCTGAAGTTTGACAATTTTCTTACTGAGGCAAAGTTTCATGTGATCGAGGCCGATACTTCATATAGGGCTCTCTTAGGAAGGCCTTGGCTCCATGAGTATGGAATGGTGCCCTCTACCCTGCACCAATATATGAAGTATATGAGGAATGAAGTCGAGTATTCCATTCCTGGGGATACCCAACCCTTTTTCGTGCACGAGGTCTCTATTTACGATGATGCTAAGTACTATATACTTCGTAAGAAGAGTAAACTTCCTCGTGCCCAGTCACCAATGATACCTGCTGTTGACCCTGTTTTTTTTCCTAGACCTAGGTCAAAGAGTTGACCTGGTCAAATTTGACCAGGCTAGACCCTGGAACCCAGCCCAGTGAGTTCAGGGAGTCAAGCCAAGTCTGCTGAGCCCAGACCCAGGCCCTGGGTCAACCTAGTTGACCAGGTCAGCCTGGGTTGACCCAATAGGCCTTAATGGGTCTATTCAAGCTCTAGTCAAATCCAAACTCACTCCAGGGCTCTCCAAGCCCTATTTCCTCTTCCACTAGGCTTAGTGGGTCAAGCTTGACCCATTGGGCCCAGGTCTTGGTCCTGGGTCAACCTGGTTGACCCATATAGACCCTAATGGGTCTAAATCAACCCAAATCAAATCCTAATCAAATCTCACCCCCTAGGCTCAATCCATTGATTCTTTGAGCCTAGTTGACTGTTTTGACCAAGTCAAGCATGGACTTGGTCAACTCTAGCTCTTAATAGGTCAAAATGACCTATTTAGGTCGAATTAAGACCTATTAAGGCCCATTTAAGTCCTATTCAAGCCCAAGTTCAGCTCAAATCCTTTCTTGGGTTCAAACTCTCATTCCCTAGGCTTAGTTGACTGGTTTGACCAAGTCAAGCATTGACTGGGTCAAGCCTAGCCTTTAATGGGTCTAAATGACCTATTTAGGTCTATTTAAGACCTATTAAGGCCTTTTAAGCCTTTCCTAATGATCCCAAACCCAAACCACGGCAAAGGGGAGTGAAGATCTCCCTTAATCAACCCTAGAGCTAATCTTAGCCGTTAAGCATAGGGTTAGGACCTTTAAATAGGGAGAATTAGGATTATTGGAGGGACTTTTCACTCTTGCTCTCGCTCTAGACCTCCTAAGACCCTGAGATCTCTTGTGAGAGCCCCCACGACCCGTCCCCACCTTTTCCAACCCAAATCCGCCACCAAGGCCCCGCCGGCGGTGAATTTTCCGGCGAACTGAGGGATAGAACCTTCCTACGCAAATCCCGTCCGATCCAAGGCGTTTCGAGGCTCGAGATCAACTAGGGATTTATTCGTGGACAATCCACAAGCTCAACAAGCCCTTATACGGTTCAAACCGTCCACAATCCAAGGTGAAAATCTCAACCCTAGGTTAGAACACACCTAGTTAAATAACTTTTCATATACAACGTCTTAGACCTCAAAAACACATCCACACGAATGCTCTTCATGTATGCATGCTAGGTTTCAAGTTTCATCGAATTTGATCCACCCGATCGAGAGAACGGGGCGAAAAACCTTCCCTAGGGTTCGGTTTACGTAACGTTACGTTACGTAAGATCTGAACCGTTGATCACGCGATCAACGGTTCGAATCTAGCCGTTCTGCGGCGTTCGTTTGACCGTGAATCCGATCCCGTGGTCTCCGCCTTCGTCTGGCTCGATCAGGGCCGTCGATCCAAACCGCGGGCGATCCAGCGGCTCCGTCGCTTCGCTGACGTGGCTAAGTCGAAACCGCGGACCTGCGGCAATCATTGCCCGCGGTCACGGGAACCAACCCGAGGCCGCCGCGTGGCCACTCAGCCGCCGTCGCCGCGCTATCTCTCCAATCATTGCCCGGGACCGCGGAGCCAGTCTCGGGCCGCCACGTGGCTGACCGCCGCCGCCGCCGCCGCCGTTTTTTTTTTATTTATTTAATTTAATTAATTTAAAACTATTTTAAATATGTTTTAAAAATCAGAAAACTAATTATTTTTATTATTATAATTATTTTTATTAGTATTTTAATTACTGTTATTATTATTGTTATTATTATTATTATTATTATTATTATTATTATTATTATTATTATTATTATTATTATTATTATTATTATTATTATTATTATTTTTATTATTATCTTATTTCATTTAAAATTATTTTAAGTAATAATAATAATAATTATTATTATTATTTTAATATATTATTATTTTTATTATTATTATTATCTTATTTCATTTAAAATTATTTTAAATTAAATTATTATTATTATTATTATTATTATTATTATTATTCTAATATACTATCATTATTATTATTTAAAAAAAAATTATTTTTAAATCCTATTTTTTAATACTATTATTATTATTATTATTATTATGGTGTTAATAATATTAATTACTTTAATATTATTATTATATTAATAATGTCATTATAATATTATTGATTAATAATAATATCTTTAATATTATTATTATATTAATAATATCATTATAATATTATTATAATATTATTGATTAATAATAATATTAATTACTTTAATATTATTATATTAACAATATCATTATTACTTTAATGATTATAATTGTATTGATAATAATAGCATTATGTTGATATTATTATTATACTAATGATAACATTAATTATCTTAATATTATCATTATGCTAATAATATTATTATTTTAATACTATTATTATACTATTAGTAATATTTTAAAGTTATTTTAATTACTATTATTTATTTTAAAATCCAGATATTAGTATATCTGATTTATTTTAAAATAAATAATTATTTTCAAATGGTAATTATTTTGAATTACTTAAAATTATTTTTAAACCTATTTAACTTCAAAAATTCATAATTTTGCCATTTTAAATCGGATTTTGACGCACAATACCTTAAACTTTTCAGAAAAATATGAATTTTAATTTAAAATTATTTCCTGTATGTGATTCTATCATTTCTGGATGTTTTTTGTATTCCTATGTTATTTAATTATTATTTAATTAATATAATTAATTATTTTAAAATAAAAATTATTTTTAAAACCCCTTGGTGGCTGGTAGACCTCCCATGTTTATGAACTGAAGTATTTTCAATTATCTTATTTTTAAATTTATATTATTATAATTTATAATATTTATGTATTTTAAAAATGATTTTAAAATTACATATTATTTAAATCCTTTAATTTTGGGAGGTCCACCCCTTATGAAATTTTAAACCTAGGCTATGTATATGAAGAGCAATTCATGTGGGAGAAGGATTAGTGGGTGATTGTGTCCCAATCATTCACTAATCACTTCATTAGGTTTCTTTACTTAGTGTTTTCGTAGTCCTTGCATGTGTAGGTTGCACAAGCACTTAGCCTAGGCTCTCCTAGATCTAAGGACATGATTTGGTGTGTTTATATTTGCTGAATTTACCCTCTATGTTGTGCCTAAGGGTTAGTTACTTCATTTCACTCCTATATAACGTAGTGACATCTTAAGGACAACAATTAAGGATCGTCTAGTGAACTTAGAAAAATTCCAGGAATTAGGGTATAGCTCCAAATGACTTGAAATCTGAAACACTTAAACATAGTGACATCTGGAACCCTCTAGAATTTTCTAGGAATTTTCTGGACTCTTTAAAACACTTAATTAGCAAACCCTAATTTACCCGTTAATTAAGCCTTAGAAACTTCAGAAAAATCTAATAAATCCATTTTAAATTAGAAAAATACCCATGATACCTCAAACTCTCCAAAATTCATTCCCCAACCTTAGATAATTAGGGCCTCTTAATTGGACCTTAATCTAGACTTTAATTCAACCTTAATCAAAAATCACCTTTTTGCCTTAATTAAATCATTAAAAATTATTAAAAATCCCAAATTTTCCCCAAACACTTGAGAACACCTTCTTAGGTCATTTCAGACCTTTGGGGGTGATTACAATCAGTTTGGAGCTGATTTGGGCCAAAACCCCCAAAATACCCCTAATTAGGCAATTTCAGTAATTCCTTTAATTGCCCCAACTTCTAAAAATCATAACTAATTACAGAAAATTCCAAAATGGGCAAACTAAAAGGCACCTAACTCTAATTAAGGTATAGTATTTGTTAAAAAAATTAGGTGTCCAGAAATCAACCTAAAATAAAAAGTCAACTCTTCGGTCAACCGTAGCCTATAGTCTAGGGCCCGAAACTTCTAAAATTCATAACTTTGCGTAGGAAACTCCAAACGCAGCAAACTCAGAGGCATTCAACTCACATTAGGGTCTAGTATTTATTAAAAATATTAAGATTTCATAAATCAACTTAAATCAAAAAGTCAACAATCCGGTCAAACTTAGTTCAAAACGAGACCAAAACTTCAGAAATTCATAACTTTGGATAGAAGAATCCAAATCGGGCATACTAACTGTCTAACTAATCAGGTTAATGCCTAATATTTTATAGAAATATTAGCTGGTCATAAATACCCTTTAATCAAAAAGTCAATTTTGGACCCCCTTTTACTTAGTGTATAGGTGGACCCCGAACCCCCTAAAACTCACTAATGCAATTTAAACATTAAATATTATTACCCTAAGAACTAAAATTGATCCACACATTAAATCAACTACGATAGATCTCAATTCACTAATATTTGGACTTTAAATAAAATTCCCTTTTCAGACCTACAACCAACCTGGATAGTAGGCAACTGTAACTAACTACCCAGCTTAGGATCTACCTCAGCTACACAGCTTTTCACACACATCTAGATGGTTTGTTAGGGCACCACTTCTAGACCTAGGCTAGGCCGATGTTTACTTCTATGTTGTGTGCCGAGATTTCTGAGATTTCACTGCATGTTGTGATTGAGATGATGCTGGTGTGGTTGTTTACTTTTACTGTACTCTGGAAATTGATGTGATTGCACGATAGACTACCCATAGGTTAGGATCGATTTTGATACTAATGATGTTTTCTGCAGGTGGCCATGCTCATGCAACGCTAAATATAAGGGGGGGCAATAATCATGATTTAAAAATTAATGCTGTTTTATGCAGGTGCTTCAGAAATTGCTCAGCCCCCCTAAATAAATGAGGGCTAAAATAATAAATCATTATAAATTGCTACAGGTGCTCCAGAGCTTGCTTAGCCCTCAAAATAATTAAGAGCATGGCCAGTGTGGCTGTGATGAGTATTTTATTTTCCCTATAATTGCTTGTGATATATTAAACTGCTTGGGATGATTTTTTTAGGATAACCTTGCAGGAGCGTTTAGAATTTACTGCTTTCATTTAATGTAATTGATTGTAATATTGGTTAAGAGTTGTGAAAGTCTATTTTGAGTGGGGATACTAGGATCCAAAGGTTGGATTCCAAAGAGGAAAGGACACCCAATATGAGGATGATCCTTTTCTATTTGGAAATCCAAATTTGGATCGCTCTACTACTTGAAGAATCAAAGGAAGTTGAAATTCAAGGAGTCCAATGGAGTTGGGATCCGAGGAGTCCAAGGAAGAGAAGATCAAGAAGATGAAGATCAAGTACCCCACTCAAAATAACTTGCGTCAGTCTTAGGATTAGAAATCCGGGTTGTTGGCAGTGGTGCCCGGCCACTTTAATTTTCTGCAGACCCTGGGTTGTAATTAAGGGCAGTTAGCCTATGGACATTTATTAATTTATTTGGATAATTTTGATGTGTTTTATGATTGTGTGCCTCTAGGATTGTTTGCTTTTCTTAGTTTCTTGGCGTTTTGCATGTCGCTTTTGTTTTAGCTTGGATTTCGTTAGGCTCTTTAAGGACTAAAACTTTTTTTCTACTCACAACTAACATTCAAATTTTAAGATTTAAATAATTTAGAAACTTAACGACCTAGGGAATTGCCGGAATCGTCCGGGGTCGCATGCATATTATTGCATTTCTCTCTTTCCTTCTATAAGACACTTCCTCGCCTGCGGGTAGAGTCCGGATAATCTGACCTATGAGGATGAGGTGCCGGACCTGGGGAAGCCCAGTCTAATTCTAAAAATTATTTTTATAAGCCTTTTTTTTAAAATCCTGTGCATATCTGATTTGGATACTTTAACCAACATGCATTGCATTAGAAATCAACTATATCAAAATTTTAATTGCATTAGTCATAGGAGCATTCACCCGACATCAGTCCGGGGCCAATTAGGAAATCCTCTAGATGTCGGCCCTATTTCCGAGAACTATAACCCACCTGCCCATCTTTTATAAATGACTGGACAGCATGGTTTTAAAGCGATTAGGTGGTTAGCTGGCTCCCCCTTCCAGGCCGGGGTAAGTCCAGGTTTTGCATTGCATTAGTTAGGACACGTGTGTTAGTGTTGCGTAGAACACTAAACCCATTAGATTTAGGATTCAAGGCTACTATTGTTTCGTAGTATGCCTCATTAGTAGGTAGGTCTTCTGTCTTCCAGAGACCCTAAACCCTACATATCCGCGTCACACGGATGACGCCACCTCCATCCTTCCCTCCTGCATGTTTCGAGTGCATGATTTATTTATTTTTCTCCAGTTTCTTCTCACTACCTTAGTCCCTCCGGATGCTGATGTGAGCCGTGCATGTTGACTAAGCCTAGTTGAACCTCTCTTTCCCTTCGAGTAGGACTTCCTAGTCTTCCCCCTATGTGCCAATCCCAATTTAGAAAGTATAATGTAGAATCCTTAATCGAGAGTATTCTCAGGCCCCGGCTTGAGATGTAATTAACCACGGGGGCTTGCGCCCGTGGGAAACCGAATCTCACTCTCAAATAAACCCCATTCGAGCTAATGTATCGGGTGGGGGAAACCCGTTACGATCAGATCATATATATTATTACACATCGGGGTGTGCTGGTGAGAGCCGCTATCCTCAATGGTTAATCATATGTGTGATCGAATCTGCCCTTCCATTGGCGACAGATACTGTCTCCCCTCACGGGGCGATGGTGTTTGTAGTTCCTTTCGGAGGTCCACACCTGCCAGTACTGTATATGATCCTATACAGCATTCTGCATGAGGCCCATCACAGGTTAGTATCGAGGCAGATACTTCCACTGCAGATCCTGTTAGATCTCCTTTCCAGTTTGCAGTTGGGCACAATGTTCCCCCTAGTAGAGGTAGGGGAGAGCGAGGTAGAGGTAGAGGCAGAGCCTCGACTCGCTCACCATGAAACTATGACACTCAAAATCCATCCTCTCTCATATCTTTACGCTTCTCCTTTGACTGTCGAGTCCAACTCCTCTAACGATGAGATGATTGTTGTCCCTCATCGTCCAGCTCCCTCGCCAGCCCCGAATTTCAGTGATTATAGTTCACTACCTATATTTTATAGGTACTTGATACCCGAGGGCGATTTGATTATTGATAGTGGCTCAGACAAGGAGGTAGACCCCCGACGTTAGACTACTAATTAACAGCCCCTTTCCTGCCAGATACGCAGAATAAGAGTTGAGGAGTCTCACCAGAAGTCTTTGGTTACCCCCTCTACTAGTGATGGTGGTGCACTACAGATTAGAGGTCTCCCTTCGCCTCCTCTATACGAAACCTTTGTGCCACCGCGAGCTAGTGAGTGTGCCTCGTTATCCCATGGTGTAGGTTCCCCACTGGGTCCTGAGAGTTAGGGTTCAGCGGAGACTGCTATGGATAACAAGGTCACAATGGCCCCTCATTATTTTTTCCCTTTCATGGAAAACTGCATAGAGCGGGGAGCAGTTATCTCGACTTTGTCAGATGAATATGCTCTACGAAAAGCTCGTGTTTGGCAAACCGATATGCCCCAAACCAAGCAAAGTTTAGGTTATATTGAGAAGAGCTCACCTAACCACGCTAACATTCGAGCTGTCTCCCACTCATACCCAGTTGTTTCTCTTACCGATAAAGAAGACCTAGATGATGACGAGGATGAAGTACTTGATGCTCCACGAGAGTTTGAAGATGGCATCACTTCCGCCATAGACGAACTGTGTGAGGTAAACTTAGGCATTGAATCAGATCCTAGACCTATTTTTCATAGTGTCTTGTTATCTGACTCAGAGGCTCAAGAATACATCAAGCTATTCTCAGAGTTTAGAGATTACTTTGCCTGGAACTACACCGAGATACCTGGTCTAAACCCAGATGTAGTAGTCCACAAACTAGCCATTAAGCCTGATGTAGTCCCTATTAAGCAAGCACCTCATAGGATGAGGTTGGAGATAGAACAACAGGTGATCGCTGAAACTAAGAAGCTTATAGAGGCCGGTTTCATTCACGAAGAGAAGTACTCTACTTGGCTTGCCAATATTGTTCCAGTCCGGAAGAAGAGTGGACATATTCGTGTCTGTATCGATTTCCATGATTTAAATAAGGCATATTCTAAGGATAATTTTTCTCTTTCCATCCCCGAGCTTATGGTGGATATAGCATCATCCCATAGCATTTTCTCCTTCATGGATGGTTCATCTGGTTACAACCAGATAAAGATGGACCCCGAGGAGTAGAAGTTTACTGTATTTCACACACCTATAGGTATATTTTACTACAAGGTGATGCCCTTTGGTCTCAAGAATGCCGGGGCCACCTATCAACGTGCTATGATTGTTATCTTTGACGAGATGATATACGAGCAAGTTGAATGCTATGTGGATGATCTGATGGTCAAAAGCAATGTCCGTTGAGATCACCATCGAGATCTACGAATCATTTTTAAATGCCTGCGCAAGTATGATTTAAAAATGAATCCTCTAAAATCGCATTTGGAGTTAGTGTAGAAAAGTTCCTAGGGTTTATAGTTTGCTACCATGGCATTGAGATTGACCCTTCCATGATCAAAGCCATAGTAGACTTAAAACCTCCTAAAAGTCTTACCCAGCTAAGATCTTTTCAAGGAAAGCTAGCCTTCCTGTGGAGATTTATCTCCAATTTGTATGGTAGGTGTCACCCCTTTACTGCCCTAACAAAGAAAGATGCCCACTTTTACTGGAACGAGCGTTGTCAGGAGGCCTTTGAGAGTATAAAGCGCTACCTGATGAACCCCCCTATTTTAGCTGCACCCATCCTAGGGAGGCCGTTAATTCTCTACACTACGGTCCTAGATGAGTCCTTGGGTGTACTGTTGGCTCAAGAGAATGAGGAAAGCAAGATGAATGTCTTATACTATCTCAGTAGATGGTTGATACCTGCAGAGCTGAAGTACCCAGCGATGGAAAAGCAATATTTAGCTTTGATCTTCGCGGTATAGAAGCTTAAGCATTATATGCTTTCACATAAAGTCAACATGATCTCTCGAGTTAACCCCTTGCAGTATCTGATGACCCATCCGACCCTCTCAGGTCATCTAGCACGATGGTCTATGATCCTACTGCAGTTTGACATCACTTTTGTCCCTCAGTGGGCCGTCAAAGGATAGGCTCTAGCTGATTTTCTTGATGCTCACCCGATCTCTGCAGACTCCCCACTCAATGTTGAGCTACCTGACGAGCTAATCATGAGCGTGGATGAACAGGAGTCCCCTACTTGGGAGTTCTACTTTGATGGTGCGTCATCCGTTAAGGACTTAAGCTCGAATAAAACTCCCATAGTTAAGGTAGGTCTGGGCCTCATTTTTGTATCACCTAAAGGCTACACCCTTCGTTACTCCTACAGTCTTTCAGAACCTCGTACCAACAATGAAGTTGAGTACGAAGGTATTATTTTAGGACTAGAGTTGGCCATTCAGATGAATGTTATGCAGGTGAAAATCTTTGGAGACTCACAACTGATTATAAATCAAGTAGCGGGAGTCTATAAAATACTTAAACCTGAGCTCTTGTCCTATCACAACAAGGTAATGGAGCTCTTGTGCTTGATTCCTGAAGTGACCTTAGCTAAAATCCCTAGATCTACCAATGGCAAGGCAAATACATTAGCTAAGTTAACAAAGGAACTGGCTGACCCAACTGACAATCCACTGTCTATCATTGTCCAGTGCCATCAAGCCCTATGCCCCGCAGACTTGTCTTCTCCTGATCAGACCCTCACAGTATTCTCAACTGAGGAAGAGTCAGATTGAAGAGTACCCTTTATAGAGTATTTGAAGCATGGCAGGCTTCCAGATGATAGATCCCTTGCTGCTCAGATCCGAAAGAGAGCTCTATCATTCACTTATGTGAATGACATCTTGTATCGATTCTCTTTTGACCAAATATAGTTGCGTTGCCTCAACAACGAGGAGGCTCGTAAGATCATGGGTGAGATACATGAAGGTCTTTGTGGTGCTCATCAGTCTGGACCAAAAATGAAAGGCAGAATTAAACGCCTTGGTTACTATTGGTCGACTATGATTCATGATTGTATGGACCACGCTAGAAAGTGCCACCAGTGCAAAATTCATGGCACGGTGATTCACCAACCCCCTAATCCGCTGCACCCTACTGTATCATCTTGGCCATTTAAGGGCTGGGGCACAGATGTAGTGGGTCCCATTGACCCTCCTTCCTCTAAGGGTCATAGATTCATTTTAGCTGCTACTGATTACTTCTCTAAGTGGGCAGAGGCTGTGCCACTTAAGGAAGTCAAATCAGAAGATATTATGTGTTTCTTTCATGATCATATTGTCTATCACTTTGGTGTCCCGCACCGTATCATTTTAGATAACGGCCCGTCATTTAGGAGCACCAAAATTGCTAGATTTGCCCGCCGCCATAACATCAATTGGCGATACTCTTCGATTTACTATCCCAAGGCCAATGATTTGGCCGAGGCATTCAACAAAACTCTCGTGCAATTAATAAGAAAAATCTTGATTGCAAACAAGCGGGAGTGGCACGATAGACTTCCTGAGGCACTATGGGCTTATAGGACTACGTATCGTACTCCTACTCAGTCTACCCCATATACTTTAGCCTTCAAGGTTGAGGCCATCCTCCCACTTGAGGTCGAGCTCCCCTCGTTGCGTGTGGCAGTCAGCCACAATCTTTCCCATGAAGATAACGCCCGACTACGGATGGAAGAGCTTGATGGTTTAAAAGAGCTTCGCCTGCAAGCTTATCAGAACCTCAAACTATACCAGGCCCGTATGGCTCGATCACATGATCACCTTGTCCGACCTCGTGCTTTTCGGGTTGGCTAGTTGGTCCTTATTTTGCGTAGGCCTATCATTTCGTGCCTTCACCAAAGTGATAAGTTCGAGCCTGTTTGGGAGGGCCCCTTCGCTGTAGAGCAAGTCTATGAAGGTGGTTCCTACCTACTAGTTGATACCAATGGTGTTCACCCTATGTCTGTCATCAACGGGCAGTACTTGAAAAAGTACTATGCCTAAGTTTTGCTCTTCGTAAAGGGGGGTCTCCCTACCGCCTATAAATATTCCTCCGTATGTGCACCCCCTTTGGAGGGGCTTCTTCACTTTTTGGCAGTCTGTGTGGCCACAATAATTTAACCTCTACCACACGATGTTTGTTACAAAGAGTATGAGGCTATCTTTAGGGGTGGTGAGGTGAGATGATATGATTTGTGCACTGGCATAAACTCTAATCTCTATCATCTCCCTTGGCTGAACTCTTCTAGACCAGATCTTGACCCATATCAGTCCGAATAAAGATCCAAGTTCTATCTTCAATGATGGGGTCTTTAAATTCAACGTGTGCAAAATTTTTAAAAGGGAAATTAATCTGAGAAAAGTCTGAGAGTTTGAAACACAAAGTAAACTTTTGAGAAGATTTTCCTTAGAAAGTACTTGATTTATTTTTCCTATTGAAAGATTTACCCCTGTCTTATTTAAAAAATGAAGTAATTAGTGGTTGACTCCTCTAAACGCTTAAAGAAAAATTATGGTGATTCGTAAAAAAAATATGCGTCTTCTCTCTCATCCCTTGCTTGGGATGATTTTATATTTTGAATTGAAATCTATATCAAATTTAAATTAGATTTAGAGATGAATATTTTCCCCATCATCTTGTAGTTTTCTATCTCATAGGCATATTTTGCATGCTAATGAATCTAGCTCATAATTTTCTTATTTAAGTTATTCATTTTTATCATAAGATTGGATTTGCTTTGTGAATTTTTCTTCCTTGCACAAGAGAGTGAGTTTTCTTCTCTTATGTTTGGAAGGTAATCTTACAACTGAGAAAGTTTTCTTTTAGGGATTTAGAAAGGGAGCCAATTATAAGAATGAAAGATACACAAAGTGTATCAAATAATGAAAAGATACGCAGTGCGTCAAAAATTAAAGATACATAAAGTGTATCAAAAGTGAAAAGATGAGCAAAATACGCCACAAAGTCAAAGATGTATAAAGTGCATCAAATAATTAAAAGATGCGCAGTGCGCCAAACCAAGTTGAGGGGTTCAAAATGAGCCCAAAATGAATAAGTAAATAGTTTTCCTTTCTTGTAAATCTTTAAATTTAAAAAAATACATACCTATTGATATTTGTGATACTTGAGTTTGAAAATCATGATTTTGGATTCATCACCGTGTAATGATATTCTATTAGATATAAAAATATTTTCACGCAAGAAAATTGAGAAGATTCAGTTTCTTCCTCTAATTTAAACCCTTTTGAAATAGATATTCATTCAATAATATACAAAATTTAAATCCCTAACCTTTTTGGGTTTATGTGGAGTCAACCTATATTACTAAACTTTCAGACATATTCTAAGGTTCAAGATGAATAAGGGGTTAAATTTTTATTTCTAAAAATAGTCCTTTTACTCTCTGAAGAAATTTCCACTCTTTAAGAAATGTGTGAATCAGACTTCTCTCAAATTAATTAGGAAGTGCTTAAACATCTCCTAGTGGAACCGCTATTGAGTTTGTTTAAATGCTTACCTTATTCTTTTGAAAATTTATGCACGAAAATATTTTTGACCCAAACATCTGATTATATCTCATTATTAAGGACTGATATGAGTCTTGTACTTATTATACTTTTCTCTTTTGAGTTCTGGTTGTTTAGGAGTCCCCCCCTCCGTCTCCCTAGTTTTACTCATCAGTTTGAGTGTGGCCTGGGATATCAAAGCTATTGACTTAGATCCCTTAGAGGATGTGACGCTGGGTCCATACCAACCTGTATTTGGCAGGAACGATAATGTTGATCCATAATCCTAATTTGAATTTTATTATTACATCAATTTTGTCATGATTGTACCCCCGGTTTCATTCATGTGGCGATTGTGGCCTGAGTTATCAAAGCCAATCCTACCTCCCTCTCTTTATGTTTTAATCATTGGAGGATATCTCATACTATGAGTAGCTCACGGATATGGTAAACGTTCCCTTTATCGTGTGTTACCTTCGATAGTACGGGATATACTTAATCTATGATTCTGAACAAATAAAAAATATGCAAAGTAAAAAAAAAATATACATTAATAAGTTAAAAGAGGGAAGCTCATAGTAGAGCAAATCTGGTTGCCCTTGTCACAGGTGAAACCCGGTAATACTCTTTAAGAGCTCAAATTTCCCAAGTTCTTCCTTTTCCTCCCCTTTGAAGCATCTGAGTGATCGCTTCAAGGACGGACCTACACTCATGTTGTTGTGATCCTTTACGATCATGATAGTCTTTGTTAGTAACACGACACACCTTATTCTAGGTGATAACATCACACCTCTGAGAGCTTTGATCCTCTAGCCAGAAGATCAGCTCTCTAGTATCCCTTAATAATCTACTTCTTTATCCCTACTCTGCTCTCGGCCACCTGAGTAGTTCCACGGATATAGTAGTGTTGCTCCCACCTCTCAGGGTCCCACTAATCAGAGTGGGTATTGCCACTGTGGTGATTGATACTTATTGATCTTATTCATAAAATAATACCCTCGATGGCGAGTGTGTCCCCTCGCTGCCTTGAATGATTCTTCCAGTAGTGTTGTAGTACACCTGGTCTCAGGTGTTAGCATCACTGCCCTAAGGGCTCTGATCTCCTAGCAAGAGGTAAGCTCTTTCCTTCCTTACAGACCCACTCTCTCATCCGTACTCTACTCTTAACCTCTAGAGTAGTTTTATGGATATGTTGGTATTATTGTCACCTCCTACAGAGTCCCACCAGCAGTTGTGGGTATACCACCGTAGTTCTTCATGGTTATTTCTCTTTGATATAATTCTGTTCTCTATAGCGAGTATGTCCTCCTTGCTACTTCAGCTGTTATTCACTGGGAATGAGATTACCCCTCTCACACTTTGCCGAGGGTGTACCTTTCCCTGTTTTCTCTCGAGGCATCAGCCTGATGCTTCCAGCTTTGCATGATCCTGATATTGCCTAAGAAGTTTCACTGGCATTTGGGTACTCATGGCCACGACGATTTGTCCTCTACTACGTGGTAACTAAAATGTTAGTTTGAGACTACTTAGATGACTCTTCCTCTTGGAATTTTCCAACCTACCTCTCTACTTTCCCTCTCATCCCTACACATATGCGTGCCAGGGTATGGTTGAGATGACTTTACCCTGATCATCTTATGGCTTCCAGCAGACATCAGACCTTGCTTGGTTGAGAGTACCCCGCAGAGCCCCTGCGAGACATATCTCACTAACATTGTCCTTTGATTGCTCTACCGCAGGCATATGCACAGGGTGGGCATCAGACTTTACCTGGTTGAGAATGCCTAACAGAGCCCCTGGAAGGCATATTTCACCACTCTTTTACCCCTGATAGTCTCACTTTGATCAAGCAGACATCAAGATTTACCGGTTGAGTGAGCCCCGATAGAGTCCCTAGGAGGGCATTCCTCACCACCCTTTCTTACCCTGATTGTCATGTAAAAGACTACGCATGCATCAGATTTTGTGGCTTATTTACTTTGCTGAGGTCAGGCAGAGTATTGGGTCACCCCTATCCGCTGTTTTGAAAGAAGTAGGAGGAGACGGGATCCTTTCACCTTCTATCCTACTGTTTGAAATGAACAGTTAGGTAGTCAGTTTTACTTACCGGTTGAGAGAGCCCGATAGAGTCCCTGGGAGGCATTCCTAACCACCTCTTCTTACCCTGATTGTCCTGTAAAAGACTACGCAGGCATCAGATTTCGTGGCTTATTTACTTTACTGAGGTCAGGCAGAGTATTGGGTCACCCCTATCCGCTGTTCTGAAAGGAGCAAGAGGAGACGGGATCCTTTCACCCTCTATCTTGCTGTTTCAAAATGATTAGTTAGGTAGTTTGTTTTACTTACCGGTTGAGAGAGCCCGACAGAGTCCCTGGGAGGCATTCCTTACCACCTCTTTACTCAGGATGTTCTGTAAAAGACTAAGCAGACTTCTAATTTTGTGGCTTATTTATTTTTGTTGAGGTCAGGCAGAAGTATTGAGTCACCCTTATCCACTGTTCCGAAAGAAGCAGGAGGTGACAGGATCCTTTCACCCACTATCTTGCTATTTTGAAATGATCGGTTAGGTAGTCGGTTTTACTTACCTGGTTGAGAGAGCCCGACAGAGTCCCTGGGAGGCATTCCTCACCACCACTTTTTCCCTGGTTGTCTCGCTCTGATCAAGTGGATGTCAGACTTTACCCGGTTAAGAGCACCTTACAGAGCCCATGGAAAGCATGCCTCACCACCTTTCACCTTCTATCCTGCTATTTCGACACAATCAGGCAGGTAGAGGGTTTACCTTTACTACTTTACCTTTTATTCTCTCATCAGCTCTGCCCTCACTACAGGGGAAGGCAAGGAGATGATCTCCCCTACTCTGTCACCTCCTGGTGACCTATTAATAATTTACTTTTTTGCTTCTCCTTGGCTCTGCCCTTGCTACAGGGTAAGGTCAGGAGATGACCACCTTTTCACCTTCTATCCTGCTGTTTCGATAAGGTCAGGCAGATAGTTGGTTTGCTTTATTACCTTACTTTTTGGGATTTATCTCTTCAGCTCTGCCCTCACTATAGGTTAAGGAGAAGAGAAGATCTCCCCTATTATGTCACCTTCTAGTGACCTGTTATTACTTTACTTTTTTATTTCTCCTTGGCTCTGCCCTTGCTACAGGGTAAGGTCAGGAGATGACCACCTTTTCACCTTCTATCCTGCTATTTCGATACGGTTAGGCAGATAGTTGGTTTGCTTTACTACCTTACTTTTTGGGCTTTCTTTCTTCAGCTCTGCCCTCACTATAGGGTAAGGCGAAGAGAAGATCTCCGCTACTCTGTCACCTTTTGGTGACCTGTTACTACTTTACTTTTTGCTTCTCCTCGGCTCCACCCTTCCTACAGGGCAAGGCCAGGAGCAGATTCCCCTTTGCTTTCTTTCACCTCTTTTGGGGCTCCCCTTATTGGGCCTTTACTCTACTTCTTCTGTCACATTCGGTCAACACCAACATGAGCGGTTCACTAGTTTGTTCGCCACTCCTATTGGGGGTCAATTTGTTGACCTTATTTTCAACTCATACCGAGGTCCTGGGTCAACCTGGTTGACCCAATAGGCCTTAATGGGTCTAAATCAGATCCCAGCCTATTCTAACTCCTTCCTTGGCTCCACCTAAGCTTCCCTTGACCCAATTGATTAGGTTGACCAAGTCAAGCCTTGACTTGGTCAACCCAAGTCTAAAGGGGTCAAATCAAACCCTTTAAAAACCTATTTAAAGCTCTACACACATTCCTTAAGGACTTTTTGATCTCCCTCTCTCTCTGAGCAATCTCAACCCCTGAGACTTCGTGAGAGAGCTCCCTAGACCTCCTCCCATCTTTCTCGACCTATCCCCACCACCAAACACCCGCTGACGGCGAGCTTTCCGGCGAACCGAGGCTTTGAACTTTCTTAGGCGATTTCCCGTCGATCCAGAGGGTTTGAGACCACGATTTCTTCTACAAATAGGAGCGTGGATAGTCTACAAGTGCAACAATCCCTTATACATCCATATCCATCCATAAACCAAGGTGAAAACTCAAACCATAGCGTAGATCACTTAGGATTAAATAGCCTTTCACAAAGCACGTTTTAGGCCTTATAAGATATCCCATATGAATGCTCTTCACTTGTACTACCTGGGTTTAAAATTTCATTCAAGCCAATATATCAAACGAAGCAAAAAATGTAAACTAGGGTTCCTTCGGGACGTATCACCGGCGTACATTTTCTGGACCGTTGATCGTGAGATCAACGGTTCGAATTTATTCGTTCCATGGAGCCGTCCGACCGCGGATCTGAACCCGTGTTTACGTTGCTCGTCTGAGGAGATCTCAGCCGTCGGTTCCAAACCGCAGGAGATCGGATGGCTCCCCGCAGTTGCTGACATGGCAAGTGAAGCCGCATTCTTCGCGGTTTGATTGCGGCAATCATTACCGGTGGCGCAATTATTATGCCGCTTGCGGCGCTAGGAAATGATTGCCCGCGGACCGCCGGACGAATCCCGGTCCGCCACGTGGCTTCGGCCGCCGCCGGAATTAATAATATTTTTTTAATTATTTTAAAACTTTTTTAATTAGAATATTTAGATAATTAATTTAAAATTAATTCTAATATTTAAAAATATATATTTGCTAATTGTAATTAAGTTTATTATTATTATTATAATATTAATATTAATATTATTATTATTATTATTATTTTAATAATAATATTATTATATTAATATTTATATTATTATAATATTAATACTTATTATTATTATTATTATTATTATTATATCAATATTATTAATAATAATAACATTATTATTTTAATAATAATATTATTATATTAATATTTATATTATTATAATTTTAATACTTATTATTATTATTATTATATTAATATTATAATTAATAATAATATTATTATTTTAATAATATTATTATTATGTTAATATTTATATTATTATAATATTAATATTTATTTTTATTATTATTATAATATTAATATTATAATTAATAATAATTTTATTATTTTAATAATATTATTATTATGTTAATATTTACATTATTATAATATTAATGTTTATTATTATTAATGTTATTATAATATTAGTATTATAATTAATAATATCATTGTTTTAATAATAACATTATTATGTTAATATTTATATTATTATAATATTAATATTTAATCATTATTAATATTATTATAATATTAATAAGTATTATTAATAATAATATTATTATTTTAATAATAATATTATTGTGGTAATATTTATTTTATTATAATATTATCATTTACTATTATTAATATTATTATAATATCAATATTATTCTTAATAATAATATTATTATTTTAATAATAATATTATCATGCTAATATTTATATTATTATGATATTAATATTCACTATTATTGACATTATTTTGATAATATTATCATTAGTTGTAATATTATTTTTTTAATATCATTATTATATTATTAATACTTTAAAATTACCTTAACTATTATTATATTATTATTAATATTCTAAAACCTTTTATTATTATTATTATTTAGTAATTATTTTAAAATCTAGAGATTTAATATTTACTTTATTTTAAATTTATTAATTATTTTTAAATATTAATTATTTTAAATCATTTAAAAATTACTTTTAAACCTATTTAACTTAAAAAATTCATAACTTTTTCATTTTAAATCGGATTTTTGCGTATAATACCTTAAATTTTTCAGAAAAATATGGATTTTAATTTAAAAATATTATTTATGGATGTTTTTCTATCCTTTCTGGATGTTTTTCTGTATTATTTTATTATTTAGTTATTTAAATATTATTTAAATAATATAATTGATTATTTTAAAATAAAAATTATTTTTAAAACCCCTTGGTGGCTGGTAGACCTCTTATGCTTATGAACTGAATTACTTTCAATTATCTTATTTTCAAATTTATATTATTATATATTTATAATATTTATGTATTTTAAAATTAGGTATTATTTAAATCTCCTAATTTTGGGAGGTCCACCTCGTGTGAAACCTTAAACCTAGATTATATGCTTGAAAAGCATTCATATGGGAGAAGGATTAGTGAATGATTGGGTCACAATCATTCATTAATCACTTCATTAGGATTCTTTACTTAGTGCTTTCGTAGTCCTTACATGTGTAGGTTGCACAAGCACGTAGCCTAGGCTCTCCTAGATCTAAGGACATGTTTGGTGTGTTTATATTTGCTGCATTTCTCTTATATTATGCCCAGGGTTAGTTAAGACATTGATTTAAACCCATTTAACGTAGCGACACCTTAAGGACAATAATTAAGGACCCGTCTAGCGAACTTAGAAAAATTCTAGAGGTTAGGATAGAACCCCGAATGGCTTGAAACTTGCAACACTTAAATCTAGTGACATCATAAATCCCTCAGAATTTTCTAGGAATTTTTAGAACTCATTAGACCCCTTAATTGATCAACACTAATTTACCCTTTAATTAGGACCCGACAACTTCAAAAAATTCTAAAAAATTCATTTTAAATCAAAAAAATGCCTATAATATATCAAAATCTTCATAATTCAGTCCCTAATCTATTAAAATTAAAATCCCCTTGATTGGGCCTCAATCTAAACTTTAATTTAATTTTGATTAAAAATCACCTTTTAATTTAATTAAATAATTAAAAATAATTAAAAATTCCAAAATTTTCCCAAACACTTGGAAACACTTCTTTGGGTCATTCTTGACCTTTGGGGGTGATTCCAAGTAGTTTGGAACTGATTTGGATTAAAATCCCTAAAAGAGCCCTTTAATTAAATAATTTCGATAATTCATTAAATAGTCCAAACTTTGAAAATTCATAACTAATTATAGAAAAATCTAAATTGGACAAACTCAAAGGCATTAAACTCACACTAGGGTCTAGTATTTATTAAAAATATTAAAATTATAGAAATCAACTTAAATCAAAAAGTCAACAATCTGGTCAAACTTAGTTCAAATTAAGACCAAAACTTCGGAAATTCTTAACTTTGGATAGAAAAGTCCAAGTTGGGCATGCTTACAGGCTAACTGATCGAGTTAAGGTCTATTATTTTATAAAAATATTAACTATCCACAAAGTCCCTTTAATCAAAAAGTCAATTTTAGACCCCTTTGCCTAGTGTATAGGTGGACCCCGAACTTCCTGAAAACCACTGGCTCAACTTAAATTTTAGAAAACAATCCCCTTAACCTAAAACTAGCATACTAATATAATAATAAATAAATTAATATACCCCCTTTATTTTAATCTTCAACCAACTAAATCAGCCTAACTAACTCATGGTTGCTACTGGGTAACCCAGGCTTACAAGGCTATTGACTTAGCCCCAAGGAAGGTGAAATAAACTTCAGGGCCTCGATGTGAAACAAAGATAGTAATCATCGAACTACTAAAATATACCTAATTTGATCTTTAATACATTAATACTCAAACTCAAACCTAAACCTTTCCTCCAGACTTGCAACAAACCTGGACATTAGATAACTTCAACTAACTACCCAACTTAGGATCTATCTCAGCTACATAGGTTTTCACACACACTTAGATGGTTTGTTAGGGCACCACTTCTAGACCTAGGCTAGGTCGGTATTTACATTTCTGTTGTGTACCGATATTTCCAAGATTTCACTGCATGTTGTGATTGAGATGATGCTGATGTGTTTGTTTACTTTTACTGTACTCTGGAAATTGATGTGATTGCACGATAGACTACCCATAGATTAGGATCGATTTTGATACTAACGATGTTTTCTGAAGGTGGCCATACTCATGCAGCACTAAATAAAAGGGGGGCCATAATCATTATCTAAAGACTGGCATTATTTTGTGCAGGCGCTTCAAAAATTGCTCAGCCCCCCTAATATGAGGGCTAAATAAAATCATTATTATAAATTGCTACAGGTGCTTCAGAACTACTCAGCCCTCAAAATAATTAAGAGCATGGCCAAGTGTGGCTATGATGAGTACTTTTATTTCTATATAAATTGCTTGTGATATATTAAACTGCTTGGGATAATTTTTATCAGGATAACCTTATAAGAGTCTAGATTTACTGATTTAATTTAATGTAATTACTTACAATCTGGTATAGAGTTGTGAAAGTTTATTTTGAGTGGGGATACAAGAATCCAAAGATTGGATTCTAAAGAGGAAAGGACACCCAATATCAGGATAGTCTTTTTCTATTTGAAAATCCAAATTTGGATCATTCTACTACCCAAGGAGCCCAAGGAAGAGGAGATCCAAGGAGTCCAAAGAAGCTGAGATCCAAGGAGTCCAAAGGAGTTGAGATCCAAGGAGTCCAAAGGAGCTAAGATCCAAGGAGTCCAAGGAAGGGAAGATCAAGAAGATGAAGATCTAGAGTATCCCACTCAAAATAACTTGCGTCTGTCCTAGGATTAGAAATCCGGGTTATTGGCAGTGGTGCCTGGCCACTTTATTTTCTGCAGACCCTGGGTTGTAATTAAGGGCAGTTGGCCTATGGATATTTATTAATTGGTTTGAATAATTTTGATGTATTTTATTTATGATTGTGTGCCTCTAGGGTTGCTTGATTTTTTTAGTTTATTGGCGATTTGCATGCCACTTTTATTTTAGTCTGGATCTCGTTAGGCTCTCTAAGGACTAAAATATTTTCTACTCATAACTAACATTTAAAATTGTAAGGTGTAAATAATTTAGCAATCTAACGTTATAGGGAACTGCCAGAATCATCCGGGGTCGCATGCATATTATTGCATTTCTCTCTCTCCTTCTATAAGACACTTCCCCGCCTGCGGGTAGAGTCTGGATAATCTGACCTATGAGGATGAGGTGCCGGACCTGGGGAAGCCCAGTCTACTTCTAAAAATTATTTTTATAAGCCTTTTTAAAACTCTATGCATACCTGACTTGGAAGCTTCAACTTGCATGCATTGCATTAGAAGTCAATTAAAAATAAAATTTTAATTGCATTAACTCTAGAAACATTCATCCTACATAAATATGGGGCCAATTATGAGAGTCTCTAGATGTCGGCCCTACTTCTAATGAACAATACCTACCCACCCATCTTTTATAAAAATGACTGGACATTATGGTTTTGAAGTGATTAGGTGTTTAGCTGGCTCCCCAATCCAGGCAGGGGTAAGTCCAGATTTTGCATTGTATTAGCTAGGACACGGGTGTTGGTGTTATGCGTAGAACACTAAACCTATTAGATTTAGGATTCAAGGCTATTACTGTTTCATAGTATGCCTCATTTATAGGTAAGTCTTCTATCGTCCAGAGACTATAAACCCTACCTATCTGCGTCACACGGATGACGCCACCTCCATCCTTCTCTCCTGCATACTTTGAGTGTGTGGTTTATTTGTTTTCTCTAGTTTCTCCTCACCACCTTAGTCCCTTCAGATGTTGATATGAACCGTGCATGTTGACTAAGCCTAGTTGAACCTTTCTTTCTCTTTGGGTAGGGTTTCTTAGTCTTCTCCCTATGTGCCAATCCCAATCTGGGAAGAATAATATAGAATCCTTAATCGAGAGTTTTCTCAGGCCCCGGCTTGAGATGTAATTAACCACGGGGGCTTGCGCCCGTGGGAAGCCGAATCTCACTTTCAAATAAACTCCACTCGAGCTAATGTATCGATTGGGGGAAACCCATTGTGATGACAAGGTCACATATATTATTACCCACTGGGGTGTGCTGGTGAGAGCCCATATCCTTAATGGTTAATCGTATATGTGATCGAATCTGCCCTCCCATTAGCAATAGATATCGTCTCCCTCGCGGGGAGGTGGTGTTTTGTTTTTGTCCCTTTCGAAGGTCTACAATTATGCCTATATTTTATAGAAATATTTTAGGTGATTGCCTAAGCATGGTTCGAGGATTAGAACCAATTTTGAGAAAAGAGGCTCTACTCATCATAGGGACATGTTTACAAATATTAGAAAGTCTTGGCAGCATCCATTATGGATTGGTGAGGGAGTATGGGCTGATTTGAGCAGAGCTTGGGTAAGCCCCCTGAGTTCACCAAATTGAGAGAGTAGAATAAGCAAAAATAGAGCATCTAACTATGGAGGTTTAGGAAGCTCTCTTCATACGGGTGGCTCAGTACCTTATACTAAGCATAGATGATGACTGGTAAAAGATTATTTTAATTAGTTTATATATATATATATATATATATATATATATATATATATATATATATATATATATATATATATATATATATATATATATATATATATATATATATTATTTTAACTATACTCTCAATTTACAGAATGAGTATCTTGGTCGGGAGCTGACACTATTGGAGCTGTATGCAAGGAGTCACCAATATCAAGGTGATCATCAGTGGGTTGATAAGAAAGCTAGAAGAGCTCACGTGAGTATAATTTTTTAAGTAATAATAAAAAATAAATAAAAATTTATTTTTGTGAATTTATTCTCATTGGATGATTTTATATGACTTCGGGAGGGTCACCTGTCTACTGGTGATGGATCTTCTTCAGGATCGACCTAGTACTTTGAGTACCATATGTGGTTAGAAGCTATTGGAGGAAGACAGAAGGGGAGGGTTTATGGCTTAGGTTTGTAGGGATATGCTATTGAGAGTAATACATCCACTTTAATATTCTATGATGCTAGTGGATTTGAAGAAACCATCAGTGAGAGGGTTACTGCTCTAACAAAAGCGATAGAGGAGATGAGACGGGTTCAAGCTGAGATGCAAGTAGAGTTGTAATCCTATTGAATTGAAACAATGAAGAAAAAGGAGTAAGATCCTGTACATGAATCACAAGGCAGCGAGGATACGGATGATGTTGGAGTTTGAAGAACTACCTTTTGTTTGAAAACATATGGATTTGAAACTTTTAATGTAATTAAACTATATATTTTAAATTTGTTTAACAAGTTGAATTTTATGTCTTCTTATGTTTAAAAGTATATTTAATTTGAATTTTATGTTTTGAACTGCTTGAGCATCTATTGATTGTGAATATTAAATTACTATTCTATTTTATTCATATTATTCAGCTGGTGTGCATGTACAAAATATAGAAATGTGGTAGGACAGAAGGGGCTATCAATTTTATTTTCAAATACTATAGATTTCCAATGACTTACCAGTGGATTAGCCACCGAAAACCTCAATATCGTACAATAAGTCTGACCGATGGTGTACAATAAAAATTGTTGGAAATTATCGATAGTTTTTTGGCAGTTTGGCCACCAAAAATAAGCGTTAGTTAATGCCGCTAGATATTTTTGGTGGGTCTCCTGCAGTGTGCTTGTCGGTAAAGTCCGACGGCTAGACTGCAGGTAATCTTTGGCAGCTCGATCGCCAGATAGTACTCCAAAAATTTTTGGCGAATAATCTAGGTCAACCGCTCTTTGACCGCTCGACTGACCACAACCTAAAACCGTCGGAAAGCTGTCGAAAAAAATTTCCGTAGAAATGAGCCGCCGGTTCTCGTTTCCTATGTAGTTTTTACTGGTGGAAAAATAACCGTTAGAAAGTTGCCGAAAAACTTAGTTTTCATAAAAAAAAATTGCCAATTTTCACCGGTAATGGAAGATTTTCCTGTAGTGATAACATGTCGAAAGACATAAATTATGTTTTATTATAAATTTGAAAACAAAATAAACTTCTACTTTTTTATAATCATATACAGCATAAATAATAACATACCATTTTGAAAGATAGATATAATATTCTACCATTGATTCAAAAGTAAAAATGAGTTTTAAGAAAGTTATTTATGCTTCTAGAGACTTTTCTTTCATCTTAGAGAACTAAAATAGGGTTTATTTTAAGCTGGGGTTCTAAGTTCTCCAAAACGATAAGCTTTTATGATTAATTATATCCTAAGAGGAGCTCTTGAGAAAACTCTTGATTAAAGTGGTGACTAAATATTTCTAAAATTCAATGATTTAGGTAACGATTGAAGTTAGGGATTTATAAATAGGATTTGTATCAAGGTAATCAGTTCTTTTTGGAATCATAAGATAAATAATTTAGAGCACCATAATTTTGAGAAACTTAGAAGTACTCTAATCTACCTTATGATTGGGCTTTAGTATTTTAGGATATGATGAGTTTTACGTTTAAGTTGATTAATTTATCAGGCAAGTGAGATTATATTCTTAGAAGGCGAGGACTTATAATTTTAGCATGCCTAAGAATCTTGACCTAAGGTGAATCTATATAGAATAGCGATTCAAACCTTGTCTACAAAAGTGCAGGAATTCATGTGATGAGTCTTATACCTTTAAATCCTAAAAGAATTCAAAAGGAGGCTTAACACTACTAGACTTAGAATTTCTTGGAGTAGAATGCCAGTTAAATCACCTAAAGCATTTTTAAAATCATGAGTTCAAGTTTGTATGATATATAAGATAGGCAGGATGTTGTTTACTAGTGAATGAAACTTTTATAATCCAGAGATTTAAATCAATATTTTATTGAATATGCTAGGGATTTGAATGCACCTAACTAATGCACTTTAAAATATTCTACTTAACATCTAAATCTCTTATCTGAACTAATGTAATATATGATCATTTTTTGAAGAAAATTAGGAAGCATAATGGCCCTATACCAACAGGAATTGGAAGCTCAGCCCCATCGCTTAGGTTGTCTTTCTTTAGCCGCTAGCATGTGTGAGCTTAGTGTATGTGCCAGAAGGCGAGGTGCATGTCATGCTCACAGAAAAGTAAATGTGGGTGTTTTTAAGTATAAATTTCACAAATCATAAGAGCCTAACGTGTATCCAGGCAAAAAGCACACGCATGCCAAAAAACCTAGGAAAAATAAGAAATTTAAAGTGGCAAATAATCAATCATATTAATAAATAAAATCACATCAATAATCAATAATAAAATAATGTATAAGAAAAGAAAGTCCATATGATAAGTGTCACCTAAATCTACAACCTAGGATCTACAAGAAAGAAATGGTAGCCATGCTCTACCAACAGTAAGCTTAGATTTCTAAACCTAGAATGACGCAAGTTACATACAAAATAAGGTTTTTTATTATTTTCAAGTCTTTAGGCTCTCCATGTTACTACCATCTTCCTAAAATACTTTCAAAAGATATCATCTTCAAAATGAAGATTCATTCTTTTGGATTTCTTTTACTAGAGATAAGAAATCTCATTTTTAACTTTCATAACTCATTTATATTTTACATATAATTTTATAAAAGGTAATAACTCCATACCCCTGTAAGGTTATTATACAAACCAGTTTATATAAATCATTACAAACATCACATCATAATAAATCATTTGCTCACTTTGAGCAACATAAGCTTAGTTATGCTTTTATTTAATTAAGGGGGTAAGCATCATAAAAAACCTATAAAGAAAGCATATATATTTTAAATTTAATTTACCCCCATTTTATTTATAGCCTTATATAAGTATGACCACATACAGAAGATTGAATTAGTAATAAGAACACTTAGTCTTAACCTAGGATATCTATCCACTATCACTAGATCATTACAGGCATCAATCAATCAAAATAAAATGACTTATCCATCAAAAGACCTCTCATCATATATAATCATTAGAAGTATAGGAAATAAAGCATACAAAATAAGTTTCATTCTTTTGGATTTCTTTTATTAGAGATAAGAAACCTCATTTTTACTTTCATAACTCATTTATATTTTACATAAAATTTTATAAATTATATTCAATAAAAGGAAAAGACTCCATACCCTTGCAAGGTTAATATACAAACATGTTTATATAAATCATCATAATCATCACATCATAAGCAATCATTTGCTCACTTTGAGCAACATAAGCATGGTCATGCTTTTATTTAATTAACAAGGTAAGCAGCATAAAGCACCTATAAAGAAAAAAATATATAATTTAAATTTAATTTACCCCCAGTATATTTATAGCTCTACATAAGTATGACCATCTATAGTAGATTTAATTAGTAATATGCACATAAAGTTCTAACCTAGGATATCTATCCACCATCACCAGAACATCACACACATCAATCAATTAAAATATAATCACACATCCATCAGAACACCACTCATCACATATAATCATCATAAGTGTAGGAAATAAAGCTTACAAAATAAGGAACACCACCCCTAACATAAAGCTAGAGTTAATTATCCTATCAAATAATGCTAAGTGTGTGCTAGGTTGTGTGGCTTGGTTATGTCCTATTTGGGATTAGGGTTAGATTTTTTACAATTCAAATTTGTTATAGACTAAAGAGATTTATTTTAAATTCAAGTGTTGATGGTTATAAATTTTTATTATATATTTTTGTATTTAATATTTAAAGTTTTATTTATTAGTCATCTTTTAATTTTATTTTAAAGAATATATTAATCAATGAACTTATAGTGTAGTAAGCTCATCAATCAATACATTCTAATACTTGAAAGTGTATTATTGTTCTAGCTCAAAATGATGTCCAAATGAAAGAAATTGACTTTTGAGTCACTCTTATCATAGGTGCAAAAATTTGGAAAAATCTATTTAAAAACTTCCTATAATAGCTGGCCATGGCTAAAAGGATGCATACCTCAGATATCGTAGCAGTTCTTGGCCAATCAGCAACGGCTTGAACCTTTTAGAAATCTATTAAGATTCCTAGACTGCTCACTACATGCTCCAGAAATAAGATACTCTTCAGCCAAATTTTATACTTAGAGAACCTAGCACATAATTGATGTTGCCTTATAATCTCCAGAATAACCCTCAGATGTGTTGTATGCTCTTCCTCAAAAGCTGAGTAAACCATAATATTATGTTCACCAAATCTATAAAAACTACACGTGCATTAGTCACCCCAAAAAGCATAACTAAGAATTTTAATGCCCATATTTTGTACTGAATGCAGTCTTTATCACATCTACCTTTCTCACCTTCAACTAATAATATCCATATCTCAGATCAATCTTAAAAAACATAGAAGCTCTCATAAATTGATCAAGCAAATTATCAATCATTGGCATAGGATATTTTCTCTTGATTATTACCTTATTTAGTTCCCTTTAGTCAATACACATATGCATAAGACCATCCTTCTTCTTTACAAATAGAATATGTGTTCCTCATGGAGACACAGTAGGATGGATGTTGACCCTGATTTTCCCCTAGACCAAGGTCAAGAAGTTGACCTGGTCAAGTTTGACCAGACTAGACCCCAAAGCCCATCCCAATGGGTTCAGGGAGTCAAGCCAAGTCTGCTGAGCCCAGACCCAGGCCCTGGGTCAACCTGGTTGACCAGGTCAACCCAGGTTGACCCATTAGGCCCATAGAGGTCTAAACTAGTTCAAATCAAATCCAAACTCATTCCAGGGCTCTCCAAGCCCTATTTCCTCCTCCACTAGGCTCAGTGGGTCAAGCTTGACCCATTGGGCCTAGGTCTTGGCCCTGGGTCAACCTGGTTGACCAGGTCAACCCAGGTTGACCCATATAGACCCTAATGGGTCTAAATCAACCCAAATCAAATCCTAATCAAATCTAACCCCCCTAGGCTCAATCCATTGATTCTTTGAGCCTAGTTGACTGTTTTGACCAAGTCAAGCATGGACTTGGTCAACTCTAGCTCTTAATAGGTCAAAATGACCTATTTAGGTCAAATTAAGACCTATTAAGGCCCATTTAAGTCCTATTCAAGCCCAAGTTCAACTCAAATCCTTTCTTGTGTTCAAACTCTCATTCCCTAGGCTTAGTTGACTGGTTTGACCAAGTCATGCATTGACTTGGTCAACCCTAGCCTTTAATGGGTCTAAATGACCTATTTAGGTCTATTTAAGACCTATTAAGGCCTTTTATGCCATTCCTATTGATCCCTAATCAAGACCACGGCCCACTTGATTAGTTTTCCCTCCTAATCAATCCCTAACCCAATCCTAGCCATCCAACCTAGGTTTAGAGCTATATATAGGAGCCTTAGGGTTGTTTGAAGGGGGATCTTGCTCTTACTCTAGACCTAGACGTTCCCAAACCTTGAGATTTGGCATACGAGTTCCCTAGGTCTTCCTCCCCCCTTCCCAAGTCAAACCCCAACGGTCAGGACCGCCGGCGGTGATCTTTCCGGCGAACCGAGACGAAACTCCTTCCTAGATGAATTTCGACCGATCCAAGGGGAATCAAGGCTCGAGTTCAACTAGGGAATCATTCGTGGACAAACTACAAGTTCAGAGAGTCCTTAAACAGGTTAAACCGTCCATTAACCAAGGTGAAATCCCAAACCCTAGCCTAGAACACTTAGGGTTAATTAGCTTTCTAAAAAGCGCGTTTTAGGCCATAGGAACACATCCACATGAATGCTCTTCACCCATAGATCATGTGTTTAAAATTTCATCGAGTTTGGTTTAGCCGATCGCGAGAATGAGCCAAAATATCGAGTTAGGGCTCGGGTTCGGTTCTTCGTCCGCTAACAGTTGATCTCAGCCATTGATCTTGCGATCAACGGCTGAGATCTGGTCGTCCCGCGGTTCGGAACGACGGTCAGCTTTGATCCCGTGGATTAGAGCACCGTATGGCAGCATCACAACCGTCCGAGCGAAACGACGGAAGATTAGACGGCCGTGGGGCGTCGTCCTACGTGGTCAAGTGACCGCGACGGCGGCAATTATTGCCGAAGCCGCGGAACCCAATCCTGCTCTGACGCGTGGCCCGCCGCCGCGCCGCTGCGGTTCCCTCTCTCCAATCATTGCCCGGAACCGCGGACCCAATCCCGGGCCGCCACGTGGCTGACTGCCGCCGCTGCCGTTTTTTTTTTATTTTTATTTATTTAATTTCATTAATTTAAAACTATTTTAAATATGTTTTAAAAATCAGAAAAAAAATATATAATTATTTTTATTATTATAATTATTTCTATTTAGTATTTTAATTATTATTATTATTATTATTATTATTATTATTATTATTATTATTATTATTATTATTATTTTAATTATTTTAATTATCTTAATTATTATTATTATTATTATTATTATTATTATTATTATTATTATATTATTATTATTTTAATTAGTTTAATTATTTTAATTATTATTATTATTATTATTATTATTATTATTATTCTTATTATTATTACCTTAATTATTTTAACTATTTTAATTATTTTTATTATTATTATTATTATTATTATTATTATATTATTATTATTATTATTATTATTATTTAATTATCTTAATTATTATTATTATTATTATTATTATTATTATTATTATTATAGTTATTTTAATAATTATTATTATTATTATTATTATTATTATTATTATTATATTATTATTATTATTATTATTATATTATTATTATTATTATTATTTTAATTAGTTTAATTATTTTAATTATTATTATTATTATTATTATTATTATTATTATTATTATTATTATTATTATTTAAAATTTATTTCTAAATCATATTAATATTATTATTATTATTACTATTATTATCATTATTAATATTATTATAATATTAATATTATAATTAATAATAATATTATTTTAATAATAATATTATTATAACTAATATTTTTATCATTATAATATTAATTATTATCATTATTAATATTATTATAATATTAATATTATAATTATATTTTTATTATTATTATATTAATTATCATTATTAATGTTATTTTAATATTAATATTATAATCAATAATATTATTATTTTAATAATATTATTATTATGAATAATATTTTTATTATTATTATATTAATTACTATCATTATTAGTACTATTATAATATTAATATTATAATTAATAATATTATAATTTTAATAATATTATTGTTATGATTATTATTATTATTATAATATTAATTATTATTATTATTAATATTTTTATATTAATATTGTTAATTAATAATAATATTATTATTTTTAATAATAGTATTATTATGTTAATATTAATATCACTATAAATATTAATATTTATTATTTCATATTATCATAATATTTTAATTATTAATTATTTAAATTTATTTTAAAATTCAGATATTATTATATCTAATTTATTTTAAAATTATTGATTATTTTCAAATATTAACTATTTTAAATTATTTTAAAATTACCTTTAAACCTATTTAACTTCAAAAATTCATAACTTTGCCATTTTAAATTGGATTTTGACACACAATACCTTAAACTTTTCAGAAAAATATGAATTTTAATTTAAAATTATTTCATGTATGTGATTCTGTCATTTCTGGATGTTTTCTGTATTCCTATGTTATTTAATTATTTAAATATTATTTAATTAATATAAATAATTATTTTAAAATAAAAATTATTTTAAAACCCCTTTGGTGGCTGGTAGACCTCCCATGCTTATGAACTGAAGTATTTTCAGTTATCTTATTTTCAAATTTACATTATTATTATTTATAATATTTATGTATTTTAAAAATGAGTTTAAAATTACATATTATTTAAATCCCTCAATTTTGGGAAGTCTACCCCCTTATGAAATTTTAAACCTAGGACCTATATGTGAACAGCATTCATGTGGGAAAAGGATTAGTGAATGATCGTGTCCCGATCATCCACTAATCACTTCATTAGGCTTCTTTACTTAATATTTTCGTAGTCCTTGCATGTGTAGGTTGCACAAGCACATAGCCTAGGCTCTCCTAGATCTAAGGAATTGATTGGTGTGTTTATATTTGCTGCATTTACCCTCTATATTGTGCCTAAGGGTTAGCTAACTCACTTTTATTCCTGCTCAGTGTAGTGACACACTAAGGACAATAATTAAGGACTGTCTAGCGAACTTAGAATATTTCTAGGAGCTAGGATAGATCCCGGATTGCTACGAAACTTTAAACACTAGTGCTTAGTGACATCTGAAACCCTCTAGAATTTTCTAGGAATTTTCTGGACTCTTTAAAACACTTAATTAGCAAACCCTAATTTACCCGTTAATTAAGCCTTAGAAACTTCAGAAAAATATAATAAATCCATTTTAAATCAGAAAAATACCCATAATACCTCAAACTCTCCAGAATTCAGTCCCCAACCTTAGATAATTAGGGCCCCTTAATTAGACCTTAATCTGGACTTTAATTCAACTTTAATCAAAAATCATCTTTTTGCCTTAATTAAATCATTAAAAATTATTAAAAATCCCAAATTTTCCCCAAACACTTGGGAACACCTTCTTAGGTCATTTCTGACCTTTGGGGGTGATTCCAATTAGTTTGGAGCTGATTTGGGCCAAAACCCCCAAAATACCCCTAATTAGGCAATTTCGATAATTCTTTTAATTGCCCCAACTTCTAAAAATCATAACTAATTACAGAAAATTCCAAAATGGGCAAACTAAAAGGAATTCAACTCATATTAAGGTCTAGTACTTGCTAAAAATATTAGGTGTCCAGAAACCAACTGAAATTAAAAAGTCAACTCTTCGGTCAACCGTAGCCTACAGTCTAGGGCCCGAAACTTCTAAAATTCATAACTTTACGTAGAAAACTCCAAATCCAGCAAACTCAAAGGCATTCAACTCACATTAGGGTCTAGTATTTTTTTAAAAATATTAAGATTTCATAAATCAACTAAAATGAAAAAGTCAACAATCCGGTCAAATTTAGTTCAAAACAAGACCACAACTTTAGAAATTCATAACTTTGGATAGAAGAATCCAAATTGGGCATACTAACTGTCTAGCTGATCAGGTTAAGGCCTAGTATTTTATAGAAATATTAGCTGGTCATAAATACCCTTTAACCAGAAAGTCAATTTTGGACCCCCTTTTGCTTAGTGTATAGGTGGACCCCAAACCCCCTAAAACTTACTAATGCAATTTAAACTTTAAATATTATTACCCTAAGCATTAAAAATGACCTACATACCAAATTAAATAAAATGGATCTTAATTCGCTAATATTTATATTTTAGTTAAAATTTCCTTTTAGACCTACAACCAACCTGGACAGTAGGCAATTGTAACTAACTACCCAGCTTAGGATCTACCTCAGCTACACAGCTTTTCACACACATCTAGATGGTTTGTTAGGGCACTACTTCTAGACCTAGGCTAGGCCGGTGTTTACCTTTCTGTTGTGTGCCAAGATTTCTGAGATTTCATTGCATGTTGTGATTAAGATGGTGCTGGTGTGTTTGTTTACTTTTACTGCACTCTGGGAATTGATGTGATTGCACGATAGACTACCCATAGGTTAGGATCAAGGTTGATACTAACGATGTCTTCTGCAGGTGGCCATGCTGATGCAGCGCTAAATAAAAAGGGGGGCAATAATCATGATTTAAAAATTAATATTGTTTTATGCAGGTGCTTCAGAAATTGCTCAGCCCCCCTAAATAAATGAGGGCTAAAATAATAAATCATTATAAATTGCTACAGGTGCTCCAGAGCTTGCTTAGCCCTCAAAACAATTAAGAGCATGGCCAGTGTGGCTGTGATGAGTATTTTATTTTCCCTATAATTGCTTGTGATATATTAAACTGCTTGGGATGATTTTTTTAGGATAACCTTGCAGGAGCGTCTAGAATTTACTGCTTTCATTTAATGTAATTGATTGTAATATTGGTTAAGAGTTGTGAAAGTTTATTTCGAGTGGGGATACAAGGATCCAAAGGTTGGATGCCCAGAGAGAAAAGGACACCCAATATGAGGATAGTCCTTTTCTATTTGGGGAATCCAAATTTGGATCATTCTACTACCCGAGGAGTCCAAGGAGGCTGAGATCCAAGGAGCCCAAGGAAGCTGAGATCCAAGGAGTCCAACAAAACTAAGATCCGAGGAGTCCAAGGAAGAGAAGATCAAGAAGATGAAGATCTGCAGTATCCCACTCAAAATAACTTGCGTTAGTCTTAGGATTAGAAATCCGGGTTGTTGGCAGTGGTGCCCGGCCACTTTAATTTTCTGCAGACCCTGGGTTGTAATTAAGGGCAGTTGGCCTATGGACATTTATTAATTTATTTGGATAATTTTGATGTATTTTATGATTGTGTGCCTCTAGGATATTTTGCTTTTCTTAGTTTCTTAGCGTTTTGCATGTCGCTTTTGTTTTAGCCTGGATTTCGTTAGGCTCTTTAAGGACTAAAACTTTTTCTACTCACAACTAACATTCAAATTTTAAGATTTAAATAATTTAGAAACTTAACGACCTAGGAAATTGCTGGAATCGTCCGGGGTCGCATGCATATTATTGCATTTCTCTCTTTCCTTCTATAAGACACTTCCGCCTGCGGGTAGAGTCCGGATAATCTGACCTATGAGGATGAGGTGCCGGACCTGGGGAAGCCTAGTCTAATTCTAAAAATTATTTTATAAGCCTTTTTAAAGTTCTATGCATACCTGATTTGAATACATGAACTAGCATGCATTGCATTAGAAATTAACTAAATCAAAATTTTAATTGCATTAGCTCTAGAAGCATTTACCCGACATCAGTCCGGGGCCAATTAGGAGATCCTCTAGATGTCGGCCCTATTTCCGAGAACTATAACCTACCCACCCATCTTTCATAAATGACTGGACAGCATGGTTTTAAAGCGATTAGGTGGTTAGCTGGCTCCCCCTTCTAGGCCGGGGTAAGTCCAGGTTTTGCATTGCATTAGTTAGGACACGGGTGTTAGTGTTGCGTAGAACACTAAACCCATTAGATTCAGGATTCAAGGCTACTATTGTTTCATAGTACGCCTCATCAGTAGGTAAGTCTTCTGTCTTCCAGAGACCCTAAACCCTACATATCCGCGTCACACGGATGACGCCACCTCCATCTTTCCCTCCTGCATGTTTCGAGTGCATGATTTATTTATTTTTCTCCAGTTTCTTCTCACTACCTTAGTCCCTCCAGATGCTGATGTGAGCCGTGTATGTTGACTAAGCCTAGTTGAACCTCTCTTTCCCTTCGAGTAGGATTTCCTAGTCTGCCCCCTATGTGCCAATCCCAATTCAAAAAGTATAATATAGAATCCTTAATCGAGAGTATTCTCAGGCTCCAGCTTGAGATATAATTAACCACGGGGGATTGCGCCCGTGGGAAATCGAATCCCACTCTCAAATAAACCCCATTCGAGCTAATGTATCGGGTGGGGGAAACCCGTTACGATCAGATCATATATATTATTACCCATCGGGGTGTGCTGGTGAGAGCCGCTATCCTCAATGGTTAATCATATATGTGATCGAATCTGCCCTTCCATTGGCCAGATACTGTCTCCCCTCGCGGAGCGATGGTGTTTGTTGTGTCCTTTTGGAGGTCCACAGGTTTCTGGTGACCACGGTGGGACAGGTTTCTCTCTCCATCTTTGGATTCTATATTATTCTCTCTTGTGTGTACTCCGGGATTGGTACTCCTTAGATTAGGTCCGTCACACTCTTAGTTAGGGTCCTTCCTTAGTTAAGATCATTCTTCTTTTTCTTAGTTAGGGTTCCCCCCCTAGCTAGGATTCTTTCTTTCCGTTCTTCTTAGTTAGGGTTCCCCCCTGGCTAAGCTTTCTTCCTTCGGACTTTCTAGGTCATTCCGTCCCTTATCTATCATTCCTCTTCTCATTATTTTTACTAATCATTTGAAATTTCTTTTCTTCATCTTGGCAGACAGTGCTATGGCTTCCTTCGTGCCTTCTGTTACTTTCAGTTTTGGTTCTGACGCGTGGGTGACACTTCCTGAGTCCCTGCTAGCCAGTCCTCCCGCTAGAGGAATCACTTTTGGTTCCTTCACTGACTCGGCCTTCGTCACTCTTGGAGGGCCGACCCCTGCTGAGGCTGCTGCCTACTCTCCTCCCCAGAGGAGAGCTCACGCAGCCATGCGATCTTTTGGATGTCCAGTTGCTCGACGGACAGCCCGGGCACCTGCTCGTCCTACTCCTGTTCGTGTGCAGCCGGCACACCCTGTGGTTAGGCAGCCAGTGCCTAGACCACTCCCAGTTCAGCCCACTCGTCCAGCGGTTAGGCGACTAGTGCCTACCGCACCTGTTGTTCAGACTGCCCCGGCCCCTCAGCGCCGGCAGGCAGTAGTTACCCCTGTTGTTACTCCGGCAGAGGCAGCTGGTGTTCAGGTTCCCCCTCCTTCTTCCTCCAGGAAGAGGGGTGCCCAGACCGAGGCTCCTTCGCCTTCCTCCCGACGGGTTTCAGCTTTCGCTCGACTGTCTCACCCAGAGACCCTCGCGCAGACCCCGACACTTCCCGTATTTCCTGTTCCCCCTGCCACTCAGGTAGTGGGTTCAGATGTTGCTTCGTCTTCCGCCTCCAGCCTTGGGAGAAGGGCCCGGAGGAATAGAAACCGTAGACTTCGGTTGGCTGCATCCGAGGCAGATAGACAGTGGATGGCAGATTCGTTGGCTCACCAGGAGCCAGTTCAGAGGAGAGTGGTCCCTAGGCAGCGGGCACCACGACCAGTTGCAATTTCCCCTACCCCGGACGTTACAGTTGCCCCTGAGATAGCAGCGGTTCAGGGAGGACGCTTCTCTCCACTGACACATAGTTGTGATGAGGAGGACGTTGCTCGCATTGCGGCGGCCCCTCCTGTCACTACTACTTTACCACGCGCTAGGGTCCCTAGGGATGATGCTGCTCGAACCCTCTCTCAGAGGATTCGGAGCATTATCCGCTTGGCGCGGGGTCGAGGCCTTGTCAGTCGGGAGAGGTTACTCCACCAGATTTCTCAGGCGTCCGTTCAGTTGCAGAGACAGACTGCTAGGCAGAGGTACAGGTGGCAGAGAGGACAGCCACCCAGGCAGCATGTTAGTTCAGTTCCGTTGGTGAGACCACAGACAGTTACTCCAGTTGTTGGACGACGCCCATGTCTTTAGGGATAGAGGCAGCAGTTGGAACCTCCGAGACCCCAGCTCCCTTCAGTTGTAGTAGCCCCGCAGCAGTCAGTTGCCCCTACTGGGTCCCGTCGCAGTCGATGGGTGTGGAGACGACGACAGACAGAGTCCCCTGTCGATGCAGTACAGCCAGTTCAGGCAGTTGAGCAGTTAGAGGCAGTTGTTCCTTCCGGATCAGAGGCAGTTCCGATGGTCTTTGATGCAGCGACGGACGATGATTTTACAGTTTCTCCTAGTAGTTCACCGGTTCGGGCAGAGCCAGCCCTTAGCCCTTACGAGACTTCTTCCCCTTTGAGTCCGTATGCGGAGGACTTCCATCAGACCCTCTACGAGGATGATGCACTTGAGGATGACTTACTCGAGGAGGAGTCAGATGGAGATATACCGGTGCACAGAGTATGCGTGATTACTAGACGTGGCCACTCAGACGAGCAGATAGAGGCAGATGATGATGATGAGTAGGGAGAAGCTGAAGTAGGAGGATCTCCCCGGTCAGTTGAGATAGATGCCACAGTGCTACAGTTAGATGGCAGAGATGGCCAGGGCCATGTCAGCGATGACAGCTCAGTTGACAGCTTTGGGGGCGATGCCCCAGATAACGGGCGTAGGCACTCCTGCTACGTCCAGAGACGAGCCAACAGCACCACCTGTAGTAGCACCAGGTCCTGTGGGAGTAGACAGTGCCCAGAGAGCAGTTCCAGTGGCACCTACAGCAGTTGCTTTTACTACCCCAGTCCAGAGTCAGTCAGTTCAGTTGTCAGCCGGACAGATTCAGGATCTGATTGCCTAGAAGGTCGAGCAGGCCATTTCCTCCAGGAAGTCTGGAGAGGTAGTTAGCAGGGGGCGTCCTTACCCAGTAGAGTACGAGCATGAGCCCTACCCTCCTGGTTTTGTCCCTCCTAGGTTCAGAGTCTTTGATGGGTTTGGGAACCCAAGGCAGCACGTGGCCCAGTACCGAGCCATCTGTTGCAACATAGGAGGGAACGATGCACTGATGTTGAGACTTTTTATCAGCAGTTTAGTTGGGGTGGCCTTTGCCTGGTACGCCGATCTCCCCAACGATTCAGTACGTACCTTTGCAGAGTTGGAGCAATTGTTTGTTCAAAGGTTTATCAGTACAGAGCATCGAGTCACAGTTGGAGAGCTAGTTGTGACTAGACAGCGGCCCCGAGAGCCTCTCCCAGATTATATAGTCAGATGGAGGAACCTCAGCCTACAGTGTGAGCCCCAGTTACAGGAGCAGCATGCAGTAGAAATTTTATTGAAGAACATAGATGGTCCGATAGCACCTTATCTGAAGGGTTTCAGCATCAGAACCTTTCAGAAGTTGTTGACAAAGGTGATTAGTTTGCAGGACAGCATACCCGATGCAGTCCCTCCTAAGGTTGAGAGTCAACCTTCACGTAGACCTCAGCGGCAGGAGTCTTCAGGGGCACCTCCACTTAGGAGAGGGGAGGTACACAGTACTTATGGACCATCAGATAAGGGCAAGAAGCCCTTAGTCAGTTCAGCACCACCTCAGCAGTCGCACACACCGGGCCAGTCAGCAGTGCAGTCTAGACCCTCCCGTAGGACCCCAGAGAGTCAGCAGTACCTACGGGAGAAGCTTAGTAAGGAATATCCCTTTAAAAGGGAAAGTGTGATGAAGAACTTCAAGTTCCTTACTAAGAGAAACATCTTAACATTCCCGAACAATAATAGAGTGGAAGAGGAGGGGCAGACAGAACACCCACTCTATTGTCCATTTCATAGACATATCGGGCATGTTATCGAAGACTGCTATGTGTTCAAGGACAGAGTTGAGAAGCTCATGGCTAGTGGGCAGATCCACCTACAGGACAGCGACCTGGTTCAGCCCAAGGGCAAGACACCCCAGACAGTCCAGATGATCTCGGGCTCCAGTAGTTGTAGTGACAGCCAGAGTGGCAGACGGAGCAGTCGTAGCAGATCACCCAGAGGTTCTGAGGGGGAGTGGCAGCTAGCACTCTCTCGGAAGATGAAGCAGATGATCCGGCAGATAGTTCAGAGTTCAGAGGCAGTTGAGAGGAGGCCTACCCAGGCCAAGCCGCCAGTTGCCAGCCCAGTTTCCTCGCCAGCACCTTTTTCTTCTTTTGTTTCTGTTGTAGTGCCTACTGAGCACATTTCTTTTCCTATTTTATGTAATAAAAAGATGTATGAAAAGGAAAAGTTTGTTGTAACTTCTGAGGGGAAGACGGGACGCCTTCCAGCACTTACGCTGAAGGATTTCGTTCTCCCTTCAACTGATGATGAAATAATAGAAGAAGGTGATTCTAGCTACTTCTGGTGTTCTGCTTCTACTTTTATTTCTTCTAGCACTCGCTCTTTCAATATTTTACATGTTTCTTGTGATGATTCTGTATGTGATGAAGAGTCTGAGTGTGATGAGGAACCGGTCTTTATGATTCCGGAGGGTGGTTGTTACATGAATTCAGAAGATGAATCCGAGAACCCACTCCAGTCACTTTCCTTGGAGCCAACACATGCCATCACCGCTGAACCAAGTGAATCTCCTGTCAAAGATGACACGATACAGGAAGTTCACTTGCGTTCAGGGAAGGTTCTTCCATCAAGGATGGCTAAGAATACAAAAGAAAAAGATAAGAACATTGTTACCCAACAGGACGATCCTATCCCTTCCTCCCAAGAGCAGCCTAAGGGGAAAGGGAAAGGCCCTCAGCTGGAAGTCGATTACAATGTGCTGGCCCACCTAAGGAAAATTCTTGCCCTTCTCAGTGTCTATGACGCTCTGATGATGTCTTCTGACTTGAGAGAGACCCTGGTGAAAGCACTACTCGAACCAGAGTCCTATCAAGCCTTCTTCGCTTCTGAATCTGTTGGAGATGCATGCCTTTTGAGAGAGATGCCATGCATTACCTTTTCAGATCGCAATCTCCTCTTGGGTACCTCTGATCACAATCGTCCTTTGTATGTCACCGTTGAAGTCAATGGTTATGAGTTAAACAGGGTCCTCATTGACCAAGGAGCTTCAGTAAACATCTTGAGTTATGAAACTTTGAAGAGCCTCTCCCTGGGTCATTTGAAGTTGACCTCCGATAAGATTATGTTGAAAGGCTTCAATGACCAAGGACAGCGTGCCCTAGGGTCTATCACCCTACCCCTAAAGTTTGGAAATTTTCTTACTGAGGCGAAGTTTCATGTGATCGAGGCCGATACTTCATACAGGGCTCTCTTAGGAAGGCCCTGGATTCATGAGTATGGAATGGTGCCCTCTATCCTGCACCAATATATGAAGTACATGACGAATGAAGTCGAGTACTCCATTCCCAGGGATACCCAACCCTTTTCCGTGCATGAGGTCTCTATTTACGATGATGCTGAGCATTACATACCTCGTAAGAAGAGTAAACCTCCTTCTGCCCAGTCACTAGTGACACCTGCCAGTACTGTACAGGGTCCTGTATAGCTACCTGTGCGAGGTCCGTCACAGGTTAGTATTGAGGCAGATACCTCCACTGCAGATCCTGTTAGATCTCCTTTCCAATTTGCAGTTGGGCACGATGTTCCCCCTAGTAGAGGTAGGGGAGAGCGAGGTAAAGGTAGAGGTAGAGGATCGACCCGCCCGCCGTGAAACTACGACACTCAAATTCCTCCTCCCTCATATATTTATGCTTCTCCTTTGACTGTCGAGTCCGACTCCTCTGACGATGAGATGATTATTACTCCTCATCGCCCAGCTCCCTCACCAGCCCCGGACTTCACTGATTATAGTTCACTACCTACCTTTTATAGGTACCTGATACCCGAGGGTGGTTTAGTTATTGATAGTGGTTCGGACGAAGAAGTAGACCCCCGACGTCAGACCACTAGTCAACAATCCCTTTCCCGTCAGATACGTGGAATAAGAGTTGAGGAGTCTCACCAAAGATCTCTGGTTACCCCCTCCACTAGTGATGGTGGTGCACTACAAGTTAGAGGTCGCCCTCCGCCTCCTCTGTACGAAACCTTTGTGCCACCTCGAGCTAGCAAGTGTGCCTCGTTATCCCATAGTGTAGGTGCCCCACTGGGTCCTGAGAGTCAGGGTTCAACGGAGACCGCTATGGATAACAAAGTCACAATTGCTCTTCATTATTTTTCCCCTTGCGTGGAAGACTGTGTAGAGCGGGGTGCAATTATCTCGACTTGGTCAGATGAACAAGCTCTACGACAGGCTCGTGTTTGGCGGACCGATATGCCTCAGACTAAGCAAGGTTTAGGTTATGTCGAGCAAAGCTCACCTAGCCACGCTAACATTCGAGCGGTTTCCCACTCATATCCGGTTGATTCTCATACTGATAAAGAAGACCCAGATGATGACGAGGATAGAGTACTTGATGCCCCTCAAGAGTTTGAAGTTGGCATCACTTCTGCCATGGATGAATTGTGTGAGGTAAACTTAGGCACTGAATCAGATCCTAGACCTATTTTTCATAGTGTCTTGTTGTCTGAATCAGAGGCTCAAGAATACATCGAGTTACTCTCAGAATTTAGGGATTGCTTTGCCTGGAACTACACTGAGATGCCTGGTCTAAACCCAGATGTAGCAGTCCACAAACTAGCCATCAAGTCTGATGCAGTCCCTGTTAAGCAAGCACCTCGTAGGATGAGGTTGGAGATAGAACAACAGGTGATCGCTGAAACTAAGAAGCTTATAGAGGCCGATTTCATTCGTGAAGAGAAGTACCCTACTTGGCTTGCCAACATTGTTCCAGTCCAGAAGAAGAACGGACAGATTCGTGTCTGTATCGACTTCCGTGATTTAAACAAGGCATGTCCTAAGGACGATTTTCCTCTTCCTATCCCCGAGCTCATGGTGGATATAGCATCATCCCATAGCATTTTCTCCTTCATGGATGGTTCATCTGGTTACAATCAGATAAAGATGGACCCCGAGGAGGAGAAGTTTACTGTATTTCGCACACCTATAGGTGTGTTCTGCTACAAGGTGATGCCCTTTGGTCTCAAGAATGCCGGGGCCACCTATCAACGTGCTATGACTGTTATCTTCGACGAGATGATACACGAGCAAGTTGAATGCTATGTGGATGATCTGGTAGTCAAAAGCAAGGTCCGTGGAGATCACCTTCGAGATCTACGAATTATTTTTGAACGCCTACGCAAATATGATTTGAAAATGAATCCTCTAAAATGCACATTTGGAGTTAGTGCAGGAAAGTTCCTAGGGTTTATAGTTCGCTATCGTGGCATTGAGATTGATCCTTCCATGATCAAAGCCATAGTAGATCTAAAACCCCATAATAGCCTTACCCAGCTGAGGTCTTTTCAAGGAAAGCTAGCCTTCCTGCGGAGATTTATCTCCAATTTGTCTGGTAGGTGTCACCCCTTCGCTGCCCTAGCAAAGAAAGACGCCCGCTTTCACTGGGATGAGCGTTGTCAGGAGGCCTTTGAGAGTATAAAGCGCTACCTGATAAACCCCCCTGTTTTAGCTGCACCCATCCCAGGGAGGCCGTTAATTCTCTACACTACGGCCCTGGATGAGTCCTTGGGTGCATTATTGGCTCAAGAGAATGAGGAAGGCAAGGAGAATGCCTTGTACTACCTCAGTAGACGGTTGATACCCGCAGAGCTGAAGTACCCCGTGATGGAAAAGCAGTGTTTAGCTTTGATCTTCGCGGTACAAAAGCTTAGGCATTATATGCTTTCACATAAAATCAACCTAATCTCTCGAGTCAACCCCTTACAGTATCTGATGACCCGTCCGACCCTCTCAGGTTGTCTGGCACGATGGTCTATGATCTTACTGCAGTTTGACATCACTTTTGTCCCTCAGCGGGCCGTCAAAGGACAGGCTCTAGCTGATTTTCTTACTGCTCACCCAATCCCTGCAGATTCCCCACTCAACGACGAGCTACCTGACGAGCTAATCATGAGTGTGGAGGAGCAGGAGTCCCCTACTTGGGAGTTTTACTTTGACGGTGCGTCATCCGTTAGAGTCTTGAGCCCGAACGAAACTCCTATAGTTAGGGTAGGTCTGGGCCTCATTTTCGTATCCCCTGAAGGTCACACTCTGAGATATTCCTACAGTCTTTCAGAACCTCGTACCAATAATGAAGCTGAGTACGAAGCCCTGATTTTAGGACTAGAGTTGGCCATTCAGATGAATGTCATGCGGGTGAAAATCTTTGGAGACTCACAACTGATTATAAATCAAGTAGCGGGAGTCTACAAAGTACTTAAGCCGGAGCTCTTGCCCTATCACAACAAAGCAATGGAGCTCTTATGTTTGATTCCTGAAGTGACCTTAGCTAAAATCCCTAGATCGGCCAATGGCAAGGCAGATGCATTAGCTAAGTTAGCAAAGGAACTGGCTGACCCAACTGGCAACCCACTGTCTATTGTTGTCCAGTGCCGTCAAGCCCTATGCCCCGCAGACCTGTCTTCTCCCGATCAGACCCTCACAGTGTTCTCAGTTGAGGAAGAATCAGACTGAAGAATACCCTTTATAGAGTATTTGAAGCATGGCAGGCTTCCAGATGATAGATCTCTTGCTGCCCAGATCAGAAAGAGAGCCCTATCATTCACTTATGTGAACGACACCTTGTATCGACGCTCTTTCAACCAAATGTGGTTGCGTTGCCTCAACAACGAAGAGGCTCGCAAGGTCATGGGCGAGATACATGAAGGTCTTTGCGGTGCTCATCAGTCCGGACCAAAAATGAAAGGCAGAATTAAACGCCTCGGTTACTATTGGCCGACTATGATCCGTGATTGTATGGAGCACGCTAGAAAGTGCCACCAGTGCCAAATTCATGGCACGGTGATTCACCAACCCCCTAATCCGCTGCACCCTACCGTATCATCTTGGCCATTTGAGGGCTGGGGCACGGATGTAGTGGGTCCTATTGACCCTCCTTCCTCTAAGGGTCATAGGTTCATTTTAGCTGCCACTGATTACTTCTCTAAGTGGGCAGAGGCTGTGCCACTTAAGGAAGTCAAATCAGAAGATGTGATGCGTTTCTTTCGTGATCATATTGTCTATCATTTTGGTGTCCCGTGCCGTATCATTTCAGATAGCGGCCCGTCGTTTAGAAGCACCAAAATTGCCAGATTTGCCCACCGCCATAACATCAATTGGCGATACTCTTCAATTTACTATCCCAAGGCCAATGGCTTGGCGGAGGCATTCAATAAGACCCTCGTGCAATTAATAAGAAAAATCTTGGTTGCAAATAAACGAGAGTGGCACGATAGACTTCCCGAAGCACTATGGGCCTATAGGACTACATACCGTATTCCTACTCAGTCTACCCCATATGCTTTGGCTTTCGGGGTCGAGGCCGTCCTCCCACTTGAGGTCGAGCTCCCCTCGTTGCGTGTGGCAGTCAGCCACAATCTTTCCCATGAAGATAACGCCCGACTACGGATGGAAGAGCTTGATGGTTTAGAAGAGCTTTGCCTACAAGCTTATCAGAACCTCAAACTATACCAGGCACGTATGGCTCGATCACATGATCGCCTTGTCCGACCCCGTGCTTTCCAGGTTGGCGAGTTAGTCCTCGTTTTACGCAGACCTATCATTTCGTGCCGTCGCCGAAATGGTAAGTTCGAGCCTGTCTGGGAAGGCCCCTTTGCTGTAGAGCAAGTCTACGAAGGTGGTGCCTATCTACTCGTTGATGCCAATGGTGTTCACCCTATGCCTGTCATCAACGGGCAGTACTTAAAAAAGTACTATGCCTGAATTCGCTCTTCGAGAGGGAGGGGGTCTCCTTACCGCCTGCAAATACTCCCCTGTGTATGTACCCCCTTTGGAGGGGCTTCTTCACTTCTCGACAGTCTGTGTGGCCACGACGATTTGTCCTCTACCACACGATATTTGTTACGAGAAGTATGAGGCTATCCTTAGGGGTGGTAAGGTGAGATGATATGATTCATACACCGACATAAACTCTAGACTCTATCATCTCCCTTGCCTGAACTCTTCTAGGCCAGATCTTGACCCATGTCAGTCCAAATACATATCCAAGTTCTATTTTCAATGGTGGGATCTTTAAATATAACGTGTAAAATTTCTAAAAGAAAGACTAATCTGAGAAAAGTCTGAGAGCTTAAAACACGAAGTAAATTTTTGAGCGAATTTTTCCTTAGAAAGTACGGAACTTATTTTCCCTAATGAAAGATTTACCCCTGTCTTCTTTAGAAAGCTAAGTAATTGGTGGTTGACTCCTCTAAGCGCTTGAAGGAAAATTATAATGATTCAAAAGAAAAAAATATATGCCTTCTCTCTCATCCCTTGCTTGGGATGATTTCCTATTTTGAACTAAAATCTATATCAAATTAAATTAGATTTAGAGACGCGTATTTTCCCAATCATCTTGTAGTTTTCTATCTCATAGGTGTCTTTCGCAGGCTGATGAATCTACCTCATAATTTTCTTATTCAAGTCGTTCACTCTTATCATAGGATTGGATTTGCTATGTGGATTTTTCTTCCTTGCACAAGAGAGTGAGTTTTTCTTCTCTTATGTTTGGAGGATAATCTTACAACTGAGAAGGTTTTCTTTTAGGGATTTGGAAAGGGAGCCAATTACAAAATGAAAGCTACACAAAGTGTATCAAAAGTGAAAAGATGCGCAGTGCGCCAAAATTGAAGGTACACAAAGTGCATCAAAAGTGAAAAGTTGCGCAAAATGCGCCATAAAGTCAAGGATACACAAAGTGTATCAAGTAATTAAAAGATGCGCAGTGCGCCAAATCAAGTTGAGGGGCTCATAATGAGCCCAAAGTGGATAAGTAAATGGCTTCCCTTTCTTGTAAATCTCTAAGTCTCAGAAAATCCATACCCCTTGATATTCGTGATACTTGAGTTTGAAAATCATAATTTTGGATTCATCATCGTGCAAGGATGTTCTATTAGATATAAAAATATTCTCATGCAAGAATATTGAGAAGATCCAGTTTCTCTCTCTAATTTACACCCTTTTGAATTAGATATTTATTCAGAATATGTAAGGGAGAAAGCCCAGCTTAGCTTGTAGGGAGCTTAAGCTGGGTTAGCAGAATTTAAATCCCTAACCTTCTCGGGTCTAGATGGGGTCAACCCATATTGCTGAACTTTCTGAACCTTTTCTAAGGTTCAAGATGATTCAGAGGTTAATTTTTCATTTCTAAAAATAATCCTTTCACTCTCTGATGAAATTTTTACTCTTTAGGAAATGTATGAATCAGAATTATCTCAGATTAATTGGTGAGTGCTTAAACATCTCCTAATGGTCACACTATTAAGTTTATTTAAATGCTTGCCATATTCTTTTAAAAATTCGTGCACAAAAATATTTTGACCCCACCATCTAGTTATAGACCATTCTTAAGGACTGATAAGAGTCTCGCATTTATTGTACCTTCCTCTTCTGAGTTCTGGTAATTTGGGAGTTCCCCCCTCTCCGTCCCCCAGTTTCACTTGGTGCTCCCAAGTGTGGTCTGGAATATCAAAACCAATTCATACTTCTTTGGTACTGAGTCCATACCAACCTATGCTAGCTAGGGATGGTAATATTGATCCACTATCCTAATCTAAATTTCATTCACATATCAATTGTGTTATGATTGTGCCCCCAGTTTTATTCATGTGGCGGATGTGGCCTGGGTTATCAAAGCCAATCCTATCTCCCTCTTTGAGTTCCCATCATTAGAGGATGTCTCATACTAGGAGTAACACACGGATATGGTAAACGTTCCCTCTGCCGGATGTTATCTTCGACAGTACGAGACATATTTAATTTATGATTGTGAACATATGAAGAAAATATGCACCTATACAATAAAAGAGGGAAGCTCTCAGCAGAGCAAAACTGGTTACCCTTGTCACAGGTGGAACCCGGTAATACTCTCTAAGAGCTCAAATTCCCCAAAGTCTTTCTTTTCTTCTCCTACGAAGCGTCTGAGTGATCGCTTCAAGGATGAGTTTGCACTTGTGATTATTATGATCTTCCACAATCATGATAGTCCTTGTTAGTGGTGTGATACATCTTGCTCAAGATGTTAACATCCCACCTTTGCAAGCTCTGATTTCCTAGCAGGGAATCAACTCTCTAGTTTCTTTTAGTGACCTACTTTTTCACCCTTGCCCTGCTACCAGCTACTAGAGCAGTCCTATGGGTCTGGTAGTGTTGCTCCCGCCTCTCACAGGGTCCCCCCGATCAGGGTGAGTGTTACCGCTGTGATGATTGATGTTTATTGATTTTACTCATAAATCATTTCCCTCAATGGCGAGTGTGTCTCCTCGCCATCTTGAGTTGTTTCCCCAGTAGTGTTGCAGTACGCCTGGTTATCGGCGTTAGCATCACTGACTTGAGAGCTCTGATTTTCTAGTAGAAAATCAACTCATTTTCTACTTTACTCTCTCTCTTATTCGTACTCTACTCTCAGCTGCTGGGGTAGCTCTACGGATGCACTGATATTATTCCACTTCCCACGGGGTCCCACCAGTTTGTGTGGATGCCACCACTGTGAGCCTTTCATAAATATCATTCCTATGCAATGTTACTTTCCTTAGTGGCGAGTGTGTCCCCTCGCTACTCTGGTGTGCTTTCCTAGTTGTGATGCAGTACATCAAGTCTCAGATGTTAGCGTCGCTTCTTAGTGAACTTTGATTTCCTAGCAGAAAATCATTTCACTTGTCTTGTAGTGACATACTTTCCCACCGTGACCCGACCCTTAGCTGTGGAGCGGTCCCTTGGATGTGTTTATGTTGCTTTCCACCTCTACAGGGTCCCACTAGCTTATGTGGGTGTACCACTGTAGTCTTCTATGATTATTTCTCATTAATATAGTTATTTTCTCTGTAGCAAGTATGTCTTCCTTGCTATATTAGCTACTCATTGGGAATGAGATTACCCCTCTCACACTTTATTGAGGGCGTACCTTTCCCTATGGTCTCTCGAGGCATCATTCTGGCGCTTCCAGGTTTGTATGATTTTGGTTTCGCCTAGGCAGTTTCACTGGCATTTGGATGCTCGTGGCCACGACGACTTGTCCTCTACCACGTGGTACCCAAAACACTAGTTTGAAACTCCTTAGACGACCCTTCTCTCTTTAAAATTTTCCATTTTCTACTCCTCTTCCCATCCCTACACATATGCGTGTTAGGGTATGGTTGAGATGACTTTCCCTGATCGCTCTACTGCAGGCATATGCGTCGGGTAGGCATCGGACTTTACTTGGTTGAGAGTGCCCCACAGAGCCCCTGGGAGGCATATCTCACCACCTCTTTTCCCTGATTGCACTGCTGCAGGCATATGCGCCGAGTAGACATCAGGCTTTACTTGGTTGGGAGCACCCCGCAGAGCCCCTGTGAGGCATAGCTCACCACACCTTTACTCTGGTTGTCTCGCCGCACTGGCAGGCATCAGACCTTTACCCTGATCGTCTTGCTCTGATCAAGCGGACATCAGACTTTACCCGGTTGAGTGGGAGCCCGACAGAGTCCCTGGGAGGCATTCCCCACCACCACTTTTACTCTGGATGTTCTGTAAAAGACTACGCAGACTCCAATTTTGTGGCTTATTTACTTTTGTTGAGGTCAGGCAGAAGTATTGAGTCACCCCTATCCGCTGTCCCGAAAGGAGCAGGAGGAGATGGGATCCTTTCACCTTCTATTCTGCTGTTTGAAATGAACAGTCAGGTAGTTGGTTTTACTTACCGGTTGAGAGAGCCCGACAGAGTCCCTGGGAGGCATTCCTCACCACCCCTTTACTCTGGATGTTCTGTAAAAGACTACGCAGACTCTAATTTCGTGGCTTATTTACTTTTGTTGAGGTCAGGCAGAAGTATTGAGTCACCCCTATCCGCTATTCCGAAAGGAGCAGGAGGAGACGGGATCCCTTCACCTTCTATTCTGCTGTTTGAAATGAACAGTCAGGTAGTTGGTTTTACTTACCGGTTGAGAGAGCCCGACAGAGTCCCTGGGAGGCATTCCTCACCACCCCTTTACTCTGGATGTTCTGTAAAAGACTACGCAGACTCTAATTTCGTGGCTTATTTACTTTTGTTGAGGTCAGATAGAAGTATTGAGTCACCCCTATCCGCTGTTCTGAAAGGAGCAGGAGGAGACGGGATCCTTTCACCTTCTATTCTGCTGTTTGAAATGAACAGTCAGGTAGTTGGTTTTACTTACCGGTTGAGAGAGCCCGACAGAGTCCCTGGGAGGCATTCCTCACCACTATTTCTTCCCTGATTATTTTGCTCTGATCAAGCAGACATCAGACTTTACTTGGTCGAGTGAGCCTGACAGTGTCCCTGGAAGGCATACCTCACCACTCTTTCACCTTCTATCCTGTTGTTTCGATACGGTCAGATGGATAGTTGGTTTGCTTTACTACCTTACCTTTTTGGTCTCCCCCTCAGCTCTGCCCTTGATACAGGGCAAGGTGATGAGGGGATTTCCTTTTACTCTGTCACCTTTTTGTGACCTGTTACTACTTTGCTTTCCACTTTCTCCTCGGCTCTGACCTTGCTGTAAGGCAAGGCCAGGAGAAGGTTCCCCTTTACTTTCTCTCACCACTTTTGGTGCTCCTTTTCTTGGGCCATTACTCTACTTCTTTTATCACATTCGGTCAACGCCAACACGAGCGGTTCACTAGTTTGTTCGCCACTCCTGTTGGGGGTCTGTTTGTTGACCCTGATTTTCCCCTAGACCAAGGTCAAGAAGTTGACCTGGTCAAGTTTGACCAGACTAGACCCCAAAGCCCATCCCAATGGGTTCAGGGAGTCAAGCCAAGTCTGCTGAGCCCAGGCCCAGGCCCTGGGTCAACCTGGTTGACGAGGTCAACCCAGGTTGACCCATTAGGCCCATAGAGGTCTAAACTAGTTCAAATCAAATCCAAACTCATTCCAGGGCTCTCCAAGCCCTATTTCCTCCTCCACTAGGCTCAGTGGGTCAAGCTTGACCCATTGGGCCTAGGTCTTGGCCCTGGGTCAACCTGGTTGACCAGGTCAACCCAGGTTGACCCATATAGACCCTAATGGGTCTAAATCAACCCAAATCAAATCCTAATCAAATCTAAGCCCCCTAGGCTCAATCCATTGATTCTTTGAGCCTAGTTGACTGTTTTGACCAAGTCAAGCATGGACTTGGTCAACTCTAGCTCTTAATAGGTCAAAATGACCTATTTAGGTCAAATTAAGACCTATTAAGGCCCATTTAAGTCCTATTCAAGCCCAAGTTCAACTCAAATCCTTTCTTGGGTTCAAACTCTCATTCCCTAGGCTTAGTTGACTGGTTTGACCAAGTCATGCATTGACTTGGTCAACCCTAGCCTTTAATGGGTCTAAATGACCTATTTAGGTCTATTTAAGACCTATTAAGGCCTTTTATGCCATTCCTATTGATCCCTAATCAAGACCACGGCCCACTTGATTAGTTTTCCCTCCTAATCAATCCCTAACCCAATCCTAGCCGTCCAACCTAGGTTTAGAGCTATATATAGGAGCCTTAGGGTTGTTTGAAGGGGGATCTTGCTCTCACTCTAGACCTAGACGTTCCCAAACCTTGAGATTTGGCATACGAGTTCCCTAGGTCTTCCTCCCCCCTTCCCAAGTCAAACCCCAACGGTCAGGACCGCCGGCGGTGATCTTTCCGGTGAACCGAGACGAAACTCCTTCCTAGACGAATTCCGACCGATCCAAGGCGAATCAAGGCTCGAGTTCAACTAGGGAATCATTCGTGGACAAACTACAAGTTCAGAGAGTCCTTAAATGGGTTAAACCGTCCATTAACCAAGGTGAAATCCCAAACCCTAGCCTAGAACACTTAGGGTTAATTAGCTTTCTAAAAAGTGCGTTTTAGGCCATAGGAACACATCCACATGAATGCTCTTCACCCATAGATCATGTGTTTAAAATTTCATCGAGTTTTGTTTAGCCGATCGTGAGAACGAGCCAAAATATCGAGTTAGGGCTCGGGTTCGGTTCTTCGTCCGCTAACAGTTGATCTCAGCCGTTGATCTTGCGATCAACGGCTGAGATCTAATCGTCCTGCGGTTCGGAACGACGGTCGGCTTTGATCCCGTGGATCAGAGCACCGTATGGCAGCATCACAACCGTCCGAGCGAAACGACGGAAGATCAGACGGCTGTGGGGCGCCGTCCTACGTGGTCAAGTGACCGCGACCGCGGCAATCATTGCCGCAGTCATTGCGGCAATGATTGCCTACTGCGGCAATCATTGCCGAAGCCGCGGAACCCAATCCTGCTCTGACGCGTGGCCCGCCGCCGCGCCGCCGCGGTTCCCTCTCTCCAATCATTGCCCGGAACTGCAGACCCAATCCCGGGCCGCCACGTGGCTGACCGCCGCGGCCGCCGCCGCCGTTTTTTTTATTTTTATTTATTTAATTTAATTAATTTAAAACTATTTTAAATATGTTTTAAAATCAGAAAAAAAAATATATAATTATTTTTATTATTATAATTATTTCTATTTAGTATTTTAATTATTATTATTATTATTATTATTATTATTATTTTAATTATTTTAATTATTTTAATTATCTTAATTATTTTTATTATTATTATTATTATTATTATTATTATTATATTAGTATTATTATTATTTTAATTATTTTAATTATTATTATTATTATTATTATTATTATTATTATTATTATTATTATTATTATTATTCTTATTATTATTACCTTAATTATTTTAACTATTTTAATTATTATTATTATTATTATTATTATTATTATTATATTAGTATTATTATTATTTTAATTATTTTAATTATTATTATTATTATTATTATTATTATTATTATTATTATTATTATTACCTTAATTATTTTAACTATTTTAATTATTTTTATTATTATTATTATTATTATTATATTATTATTATTATTATTATTTTAATTATCTTAATTATTATTATTAGTATTATTATTATTATTATTTTATTATTATTATTATTATTATTATTATTATTATTATTATTATTATTATTATTATTATTATTATATTATTATTATTATTATTATTATTATTATTATTTTAATTAATTTAATTATTTTAATTATTATTATTATTATTATTATTATTATTATTATTATTATTATTATTATTATTTAAAATTTATTTCTAAATCATATTAATATTATTATTATTATTACTATTATTATCATTATTAATATTATTATAATATTAATATTATAATTAATAATATTATTATTTTAATAATAATATTATTATAACTAATATTTTTATCATTATAATATTAATTATTATCATTATTAATATTATTATAATATTAATATTATAATTAATAATATTATTATTTTAATAATATTATTATTATGAATAATATTTTTATTATTATTAAATTAATTATCATTATTAATGTTATTATAATATTAATATTATAATCAATAATATTATTATTTTAATAATATTATTATTATGAATAATATTTTTATTATTATTATATTAATTACTATCATTATTAGTACTATCATAATATTAATATTATAATTAATAATATTATAATTTTAATAATATTATTGTTATGATTATTATTATTATTATTATATTAATTATTATTATTATTAATATTATTATATTAATATTGTTAATTAATAATAATATTATTATTTTTAATAATAGTATTATTATGTTAATATTAATATCACTATAAATATTAATATTTATTATTTCATATTATCATAATATTTTAATTATTAATTATTTAAATTTATTTTAAAATTCAGATATTATTATATCTGATTTATTTTAAAATTATTGATTATTTTCAAATATTAACTATTTTAAATTATTTTAAAATTACCTTTAAACCTATTTAACTTCAAAAATTCATAACTTTGCCATTTTAAATCGGATTTTGACGCACAATACCTTAAACTTTTCAGAAAAATATGAATTTTAATTTAAAATTATTTCCTGTATGTGATTCTGTCATTTCTGGATGTTTTCTGTATTTCTATGTTATTTAATTATTTAAATATTATTTAATTAATATAAATAATTATTTTAAAATAAAAATTATTTTAAAACCCCCTTGGTGGTTGGTAGACCTCCCATGCTTATGAATTAAAGTATTTTTAGTTATCTTATTTTCAAATTTACATTATTATTATTTATAATATTTATGTATTTTAAAAATGAGTTTAAAATTACATATTATTTAAATCCCCCAATTTTGAGAAGTCTACCCCTTATGAAATTTTAAACCTAGGACCTATATGTGAACAGCATTCATGTGGGAGAAGGATTAGTGAATGATCGTGTCCCGATCATCCACTAATCACTTCATTAGGCTTCTTTACTTAATGTTTTCGTAGTCCTGTCATGTGTAGGTTGCACAAGCACATAGCCTAGGCTCTCCTAGATCTAAGGACTTGATTGGTGTGTTTATATTTGCTGCATTTACCCTCTATATTGTGCCTAAGGGTTAGCTAACTCACTTTTATTCCTGCTCAGTGTAGTGACACACTAAGAACAATAATTAAGGACTGTCTAGTGAACTTAGAATATTTCTAGGAGCTAGGATAGATCCCGGATTGCTATGAAACTTTAAACACTAGTGCTTAGTGACATCTAGAACCCTCTAGAATTTTCTAGGAATTTTCTGGACTCTTTAAAACACTTAATTAGCAAACCCTAATTTACCCGTTAATTAAGCCTTAGAAACTTCAAAAAAATCTAATAAATCCATTTTAAATCCGAAAAATACCCATAATACCTCAAACTCTCCAGAATTCAGTCCCCAAACTTAGATAATTAGGGCCCCTTAATTAGACCTTAATCTGGACTTTATTTCAACTTTAATCAAAAATCACCTTTTTGCCTTAATTAAATCATTAAAAATTATTAAAAATCCCAAATTTTCCCCAAACACTTGGGAACACCTTCTTAGGTCATTTCTGACCTTTGGGGGTGATTCCAATCAGTTTGGAGCTGATTTGGGCCAAAACCCCCAAAATACCCATAATTAGGCAATTTCGATAATTCCTTTAATTGCCCCAACTTCTAAAAATCATAACTAATTACAGAAAATTCCAAAATGGGCAAACTAAAAGGCATTCAACTCATATTAAGGTCTAGTACTTGCTAAAAATATTAGGTGTCTAGAAACTAACTGAAATTAAAAAGTCAACTCTTCGGTCAACCGTAGCCTATAGTCTAGGGCCCGAAACTTCTAAAATTCATAACTTACGTAGAAAACTCCAAATCCAGCAAACTCAAAGGCATTCAACTCACATTAGGGTCTAGTATTTATTAAAAATATTAAGATTTCATAAATCAACTAAAATGAAAAAGTCAACAATCCGGTCAAATTTAGTTCAAAACAAGACCACAACTTTAGAAATTCATAACTTTGGATAGAAGAATCCAAATCGGGCATACTAACTGTCTAGCTGATCAGGTTAAGGCCTAGTATTTTATAGAAATATTAGCTGGTCATAAATACCCTTTAACCAGAAAGTCAATTTTGGACCCCCTTTTGCTTAGTGTATAGGTGGACCCCAAACCCCCTAAAACTTACTAATGCAATTTAAACTTTAAATATTATTATCCTAAGCATTAAAAATGACCTACATACCAAATTAAATAAAATGGATCTTAATTCGCTAATATTTATATTTTAGTTAAAATTTCCTTTTAGACCTACAACTAACCTGGACAGTAGGCAATTGTAACTAACTACCCAGCTTAGGATCTACCTCAGCTACACAGCTTTTCACACACATCTAGATGGTTTGTTAGGGCACTACTTCTAGACCTATGCTAGGCCGGTGTTTACCTTTCTGTTGTGTGCCGAGATTTCTGAGATTTCATTGCATGTTGTGATTGAGATGATGCTGGTGTGTTTGTTTACTTTTACTGCACTCTGGGAATTGATGTGATTGCACGATAGACTACCCATAGGTTAGGATCGAGGTTGATACTAACGATGTCTTCTGCAGGTGGCCATGCTCATGTAGTGCTAAATAAAAAGGGGGGCAATAATCATGATTTAAAAATTAATACTGTTTTATGCAGGTGCTTCAGAAATTGCTCAGTCCCCCTAAATAAATGAGGGCTAAAATAATAAATCATTATAAATTGCTACAGGTGCTCTAGAGCTAGCTTAGCCCTCAAAACAATTAAGAGCATGGCCAGTGTGGCTGTGATGAGTATTTTATTTTCCCTATAATTGCTTGTGATATATTAAACTGCTTAGGATGATTTTTTTAGGATAACCTTGCAGGAGCGTCTAGAATTTACTGCTTTCATTTAATGTAATTGATTGTAATATTGGTTAAGAGTTGTGAAAGTTTATTTTGAGTGGGGATACAAGGATCCAAAGGTTGGATACCCAGAGAGAAAAGGACACCCAATATGAGGATAGTCCTTTTCTATTTGGGGAATCCAAATTTGGATCATTCTACTACCCGAGGAGTCCAAGGAGGCTGAGATCCAAGGAGTCCAACAAAACTAAGATCCGAGGAGTCCAAGGAAGAGAAGATCAAGAAGATGAAGATCTGCAGTATCCCACTCAAAATAACTTACGTTAGTCTTAGGATTAGAAATCCGGGTTGTTGGCAGTGGTGCCCGGCCACTTTAATTTTCTGCAGACCCTGGGTTATAATTAAGGGTAGTTGGCCTATGGACATTTATTAATTTGTTTGGATAATTTTGATGTGTTTTATGATTGTGTGCCTCTAGGATTATTTGCTTTTCTTAGTTTCTTGGCGTTTTGCATGTCGCTTTTGTTTTAGCCTGGATTTCGTTAGGCTCTTTAAGGACTAAAACTTTTTCTACTCACAACTAACATTCAAATTTTAAGATTTAAATAATTTAGAAACTTAACGACCTAGGGAATTGCCGGAATTGTCCGGGGTCGCATGCATATTATTGCATTTCTCTCTTTCCTTCTATAAGACACTTCCCCGCATGCAGGTAGAGTCCGGATAATCTGACTTATGAGGATGAGGTGCCGGACCTGGGGAAGCCCAGTCTAATTCTAAAAATTATTTTATAAGCCTTTTTAAAGTTCTATGCATACCTGATTTGAATACTTAAACTAGCATGCATTGCATTAGAAACTAACTAAATCAAAATTTTAATTGTATTAGCTCTAGAAGCATTCACCCGACATCAGTCCGGGGCCAATTAGGAGATCCTCTAGATGTCGGCCCTATTTCCGAGAACTATAACCTACCCACCCATCTTTCATAAATGACTGGACAGCATGGTTTTAAAGCGATTAGGTGGTTAGCTGGCTCCCCCTTCCAGGCCGGGGTAAGTCCAAGTTTTGCATTGCATTAGTTAGGACACGGGTGTTAGTGTTGCATAGAACACTAAACCCATTAGATTCAGGATTCAAGGCTACTATTGTTTCATAGTACGCCTCATCAGTAGGTAAGTCTTCTGTCTTCCAGAGACCCTAAACCCTACATATCCGCGTCACACGGATGACGCCACCTCCATCTTTCCCTCCTGCATGTTTCGAGTGCATGATTTATTTATTTTTCTCCAGTTTCTTCTCACTACCTTAGTCCCTCCGGATGCTGATGTGAGCCGTGCATGTTGACTAAGCCTAGTTGAACCTCTCTTTCCCTTCGAGTAGAATTTCCTAGTCTTCCCCCTATGTGCCAATCCCAATTCAGAAAGTATAATATAGAATCCTTAATCGAGAGTATTCTCAGGCTCCGGCTTGAGATGTAATTAACCACGGGGGCTTGCGCCCGTGGGAAACCGAATCCCACTCTCAAATAAACCCCATTCGAGCTAATGTATCGGGTGGGGGAAACCCGTTACGATCAGATCATATATATTATTACCCATCGGGGTGTGCTGGTGAGAGCCGCTATCCTCAATGGTTAATCATATGTGTGATCGAATCTGCCCTTCCATTGGCCAGATACTGTCTCCCCTCGTGGGGCGATGGTGTTTGTTGTGTCCTTTCGGAGGTCCACAATGGACAATACCTTAATCAATAAACTCCTAAAGTTTCACCTTCTATTCCTAAATTTCCTTAGGTTATATCCTATATAAAGCCTTGGATATCAGAGGAGTACCTAAAAACACATCAACAAAGAACTCAATATCCATATCATATGGCAAAATCACTAACTTCTTGGGAAAGACATTGAGAAATTGCTGAACTATAGGGATATCAGATAAAGATCCAGATTCCACACTCATATCCTGAATAGATGCCATGAATATCATACACTATTTCCTTCATAACCTATTTACTTGAATAATAAATATCAGACATGACCGAACTCCTCTAACTCCTTGAAATAAGCAGTTCTCGCCACCCAAAAATAACGTAGCTCTCTTCTTAAGTTAATCAATATGGGCCCTATCCCAACTTAACTAATCCATACCCACAATAATGTCAAACTTAAAAATATATAATAATATCAAATTATACCTCCATTTTTTTACAAGACATCTCTATTTCATAGAAGCAAACTATACTGGCTACCATATTATCTTTAGTTGGTAGTATAACTGACAAAGGAATAGGCAATAATATAGAAGGTAAGTGCAATAAATCAATGTATCTCTAAAAAATAAATGAGTAATTGGCTCCAAAATCTAATAAAATGCGATAAGATAGATTAGAAACATAAGTTGTACCTATAACCACATCAGAAGCATCTCTGGCCTCATGCTAAGTCAAACTATATACACATGCCTGAATTGGAGTTGGATCAACAGTACTACTAAACTCTCTCTAATCGCTCCTAGACGGCTTCCTTGCTACATAACCAAATTGAATCCCTTTGTTAGATGATCCCTCGATAAACACACGAGCCTAATTGCTATGCCCCAAGATCTACAGTGGAAGAATTTATTTTTCATTTTCTTTATTATCTTTTATACTCGTTCTATTCATTTTTCTCTTAATTAGTAACTAATGATCAATCATTTATAATGAGATCAATTTGAAATTCAGAGCTGGTTAATTACATTATAAAAAATAGCTAAATAATAAAAAATATAATTCACATTACTATAATAGTTAATATTTACATTACTAGGGGTAAAATTAATAAATACAATAACCTTTATAATTATAAATAATATAAATAAATTAGATGAATAGGAACAAAACTAGACTAGCTGTGTAGAGAGAAAATTGTGTATGCCATCTAGTGCTTCAAGTCACATGATCCTTACCCTTTCTTATAAATATGTAAAATCCACATAATGAGAATAAAAGCTAAAAAAATAACTAAAATCTTATAACTAAAATCAATGCAAGGAAAAAGTAAAATAGTATGTTGTAAATCATATAAGGAAATCTATGAATCAATATATATTATATGTACTGATGACCTTATTAATCAATCATTCTTTCTTTAAAATATAATCAATTTCATTCAGTCAAATAATTTAATCATTCTCATCAATCTATCAGTTATATAATTATATAGTAGTGTTAGTATTTGTATTCAATAATAATACACGATAATAGAAATAAGTGTCCATATAGTATCTATAATAATATTCAGTATCAGTATCAGTAATAAGTAATTAGTATCACTAATCAGTAATCAATATTCTATCAAATATTCAGATGAGGGTATCTTGCTCCTGTACTTATAACTCCCAATCACTCCCCCTTTATAACTCCAAATAAGTATACTCGTTATACCTTCCCTTGAATCACGTGGATCAGTTGCCCGAACTCCTTAAAACTCTCAATTAGTCTCCAGCTCCTTATGACTCCCATCAATGAATATGTTAATCTTGAGGTTATCACGTGGGGGTTGTCATTTTATATATCTGATATCAATTAGAATATTCTTTCAGTTAGATCAGTATCACATCTTAGTATTATATTCAAGTTCATATCAATCATATCAATTATTGTAGCACATACATTTTAGTATTATGATATTAAATCATCGTACATCACATTCAACTCATTTTTAGTATGCATATTTTATTACTCATTTTTTTATAAAAATTTTTATACTTAAATTTAACTGGTAAAAATAAAATAAAATTAAAATGATCAAATTTATAATATATCAAAAGTTATATAGTGATATCTTATAAAATCAGGAAATAATGCATTTTGGGGCAGATTTAAGAGAGATAAAATTCATAAAAATAAAATCATCAAAATAGAAGTAAGAAGATAGTTACGTACTGTAAATAGAACAATTTGTATAATAGGAACGACAATAAAAAAAGCCTCGATAGACTTTTTCTTTCCTCTCTCTCTCTCCTCTTCTTCTCCCTTCTCTCCTTCTTCCTTCCTTTTCTTCCCGTCCAACCAAGAAAGTGAGGGAGTGGTATGGGGTAAGGCATAGATATTTATATTAAGAAATATATAAAAATAGTATTAGTGGCCTAGTGTCGTAGTGCTCAGACCCAGCATGCTTGCCCTACATGTAGAATCCAAAATTACTATAGAAATAGAGACTCAAATGTCACAGCAGAAGTTTTTTTGGCGCCACTGTGCTCTCAAACCTAACATCGCAACACTCACAAGCACAGCTCCAAAGCACTCTAGTTCAAATAAAAATTCACGTCTCTTAATCCGATTGCCAAGTTTCATGTAGTGCTTGAATTTTGGTCATTAGGTTTAATCCAAGTTCACTACACTTAAAAAGATGTTGGATCTATATTTGTATATGGGCAACACCTTGACTTTATTGACGATTCTAATTAGGTATAGAGGGTAATATAAGGAGTGTGAGCTAGGAGTAAGGAGAAAGCTTAAGAATCCACTAATTTTATGAATAGTGAAAATACCATCAAAAGATTTAAAAATGCCTTTTAAAATATTATTTATTGGGTTAAAATGGTTATAGAAGACTCTACACCTAGAGGAATATTACATAATACATGATTTGACTATTACAAACACATGGTCAAGATTCTATGACTATACATAGACAATCATCTTTGATGTGGCTTTAACTACCTCTAGCATGTACTTGGCAAGTTTTTTTAATGAGAGTTTCTCAGGTAAGTGTCTTTGGAAGGCGCCTCTAGTAAGGGATGATGAGACAATTAGTATGAGGTTGGTAGGTGTGCATCTCCTATAGTTTAGAAGAGGGGTTGGCTAAGGGACGAGTTGCCTTTGCTATATATATATATATATATAGAGAGAGAGAGAGAGAGAGAGAGAGAGAGAGAGAGAGAGAGAGAGAGAGAGAGAGAGAGAGAGAGAGAGAGAGGGTGAGTTCTCATGAGGTGAGTATCTCCTTGGGCCAAAGCCTACTAAGGGGAGTTATCGCTCAATCAAATTCGTCTAGGATGTGTGGTTCCTTGGTTGATCTCCTATATGACAAGTTCCACTAGGGTGAGTGCTTGCCCTTATTAGATTTTATCGGGTTGAGGCCTCCTTTGAATGGGGCATATCATTGACAAGCGCATATCTCTTGGTCAAGCTCCTCTTAAGCAAACTCGATTGATCTCTATGAGTTGCTGATACTGCATATTAGGCTCTACAAGACCAACCTACATAATTAATTAACTTGACCTAGATCAATATCGATGTATGCATGTTATTCGAATCCTCTATCTCGCATGAACAAATATAACTCGCATTAATCTAATAGCTCATATCTCAACCCTCAATCATAAGTCTACGGATTTTATTCCTACTCCTCACACTATTATTCTCTTTCTAAAAATAAAAAAATCTACATTGTATTTGACCCTTGCATAAAAAATTTGTACTTCTTAAATTTTGTAAATGATCATGTGCTATTTTATAAAATATTATGGATAAATTCTTTATTTAAAAAAATCAGCGTACTGTTTAACCATTTTCTTAGCGCAATGAATGCTGTGATAAATTCAACTACACAAACGGAAAGGAAAACCAAATTAATTCCCAAAATAACCCTACCATTAATTAAAACTATAACTTGGATGCACAATAAATAGCTTATCATAGCATGCATGTGTTTATCATCATCATCATCATTAATTATGTCATCATCATGATGGCCTTACATTAATCCCGTACAAAAGTAATTAGAATCATTAATCAATCTAATTAACCATCATCATAACCCTGATATAATTACTTTATCTACTACTTCCAAATGTCTGGTGGGACATAGCCCCATGAAGGTCATCATTCATGGTACCTCTGCAAATTTATTCCCATATAATACACACATGCGCTGCATATCGCAGCTCCATGTACAACATAAAAAGAATTAAATTTAGTATTATTTAAATTTTTAAATAAAGAGATTTGATTTTATATAATAAACTTAAAAAATTAATGTTGAATTTAAGATTATTTAATATCGGATCACTTTTGATATGACATTGTCTTATCAAGATGCTCAATTTGATTGAAAGTTTATTAAATCAAAGGTTCGGTTCTAAATTTAATTTCATAAGTTTTCAATATAAATATCGTATCAAGATTCGTGCTAATCAAAAGAATTTCTTGAGGCTTATCAAGGATACAAAATTTAAATTTTATTTTATTTGTCAATTATGCAATGAATTTAATAGTTACAACAAAATATATTAGGTAGACAAAATGAGAGAGAGAGAGAGAGAGAGAGAGAGAGAGAGAGTATGCATATAATGAAATACCCATAAAAGATTAAAAAAATTGAAATTTTGATTAAAAAAAAAAGATGGAGCTCTCTTTGTATCATAAGTAGGGGTGAAGCTGGAAATATTTTTAGAAGGGGTACAAATTGATAGTTTAGAAAGAATTGTCAAACTTTTTTTTTCATCCATATTAAGGTTTGTTATTGACATTTTCATTTTCTCCCTAGAGCTCTATTGAGACTAACATATTATAGTCATACTCCATTTAGGGCATTATATTATATCTACATTCTTTCATTGGTTCCTTAGTGCATGAAAATTCATATCATCATGTATGATAGCATATCCTTCCATGTATATATTGACATCAACATATCATTGATAATAGTGCATAGTATCATGTGTTATAATAATACATCATTATTGATATGTCATCGAAAATCAACTTGATCAAGGATGAATCTTAAGGCATATCCAAGTTGCAAATCTCCAAAATTAAATTTGGAATCATCCAAACTCTAATTTCAATAAACTTATAATCAAATTGAATGACTCAGAGAGACGAACCTAGCAACACAAAAAAGGTCCAATCTGAGCTCAAATGTGCTCAAATCAAGGGACCGAAACATATTTGGAAGCATTAGTGCATTATTGAGATGACCAAATGATATCCAAATATAACATGCTTATAATCAAATCTAGCAGCTCGAAGAAAGGAATCTAACGAGCCTAAGATAACTTAATTCTGGTATCATTAAGGCACCTAAATGCTTAATAAATGCTCTAAAATTGAGATAATTAGTATGGGTCATTTGATGGACCACTTTGAATTTATCCTGGATGTTCTTCATATTTATAGATCACGATACTCTCAAAAATCAATAAATAAATCTTCCCATGTGAGAGGGGGCTTGGATTTTTGAAAGCTTAAACCTTATGCTATAGATCAAGGGAGCTATAAGGCTTGAAGAATTGTGAAGCTCCACTCCGACACCACCACCGGTAAACCCTCACCACCCGGCCACCGCTGCTGAATCCCCACCTGATCATCTTCATTGAACTTTTGTCTGTCCACCATAACTAGGTCTACCTATGACCACTGTCACCCGACTATGATCCCTCTGGCCTCTATTGCTCACCAACTATGGTCACTTCAACCTCCATCACCATCTGATTACTATCCCTCCAACCTCAGTTGCTTTCCTACTACGGTCCCTCCGACCTCCATCGCCGACTGATTATGATCCCTCTAAGCTCTATTTCCCATTGATTACAATCACTCTGACCTCCATCTCCTGTCGACTATAATCCATCTGCCTTCTATTTCCAACTGACTATAGCCTCTTTGACCTCCGTCATCCACCGACTATGGTCTCTCTAACCTCTGTCGCTCACCGACTATAATCCCTCCAACCTCAATCACCCGCCAACTACAGTCCATGTGACCTCCGTCGCCCACCAACCATAGTCACGTCCCTGCGACCTCCATCTCTCTCCAACCACGATCCCTACAACCATCATTGCCTACCGACCATGGTCCCTATGACGCCCCCCCCCCCCCCCCCCCCCCCACCACGCCCTTAAATTATGGTCCCTACAACTACTGTTTCTTGTCGACTACGGCCCCTCCGACTATCGCCTTCTGCTGACTACAATCCCTTCAATAATCATTGCTTGTTGACTACGATCCCTTCGACCACTGCCGCCCGCCAACTACGGTCCCTCCAACCACCATCGCCTGTCGACTACGGTCCATCTAACCATCATTTCCTGGTTACTACAGTCCCTCTGACCACAGTCACCTACCAACTACTACTCTGACCATTATCACTGACCGACTACAGTCCCTTCGACCTCTGTCGCCCACTAACTATAGTCCTTCTGACCACTGTTACCCTCTTACTATAGTTCCTCCAACCACCGCCACCAGTTGACTATGATCCCATTCACCACCATCGCCCGTTGACTATAATCCCTCAGACCATCATCGCCTGCCAATTATGATCCCTCTAACCACCATCACCTGCCAATTCGCCATATGATCATGAGTGCATATGCAGAACTTTGCAGAATTTTCACATATACAAGATGGTAAATATGATCATGAATATAGATATACCACATTATAGAGAATGATGCATGTATAATTTACTCATATATATTTTTAACTTTCATTATTTAGAAAATCATTTGTAAATGATCTTTTAAAACATCAATTTAAGACGTTTAAGGACTTATAACTGGTACCAAAAATGTCAACTTTTAGCAAAATGTACTCACAATTTCATATAGAGAAAACCAACAAGTGAAGATTTCATTTCTTACAGTCAAAATATCTAGAATAAAGTATTTTATAACATATAAGAAGTTACATAGTAGAAAGTTTGTTAAACTTATTAAAATATATTTTTACTGCATAACTTTTCAAAAAAATATTAGAATTAAAATAAAAAATAGGTCATTAAGAGCCTACCTCGAGTAGAATAATTCCGTTAACTAGCTCAACAAATGAATCCTCCTTCGCGGCCTCTAAATTATTTTCCTCTCTTTTTATCTCCTTCTTCTTCTCCTCTCCTTCTCCTCTTCTCTAGCAAGCATAAGGGTTGGATTTAGGGATGGTGACACTACATGAAATTCACGAAATACCGCTTAATTTTCAGCGGTATAATTCTACCATAAATTTTGATGAAAATTATGACAAAATTTTGCCACTGGAAAATCCATTGAAAATTGCTAGGGGATTTTTTCTTTAGAAATTTCATTGGAAAATTCTGGCGAAATATTTCTGCCACAAAATCAATCAGAAATTTCTAGGGGTGTCAATTCGGGTCAATGGGTTGGGTTCGGGTCGAACCCGACTTGACCCGGACATAAACATGTTGACCCAAACCCGACCCGTTTAGTTAAATGGGTCAGGATTTTTAACCCAGACCCGACCCGCACGGGTTGCTGGGTTGACCCGACCCGACCCGCAAACCTGCAAATGGAGACTGGGCTGAGAGCGTCGTGGGCATCGGGACTCGGGCGAATAGCGAGGCCGTAGGTGAATGCCGATTTGGTTGAGCGCGTAGGGCCTTCTGGCTTAGCGCAGTGGCACCTGGTGGGTTGACCGTAGACTGGCGGAGGCGGAGACTCCAGATACGGGTTCGAGTCCATGAGGCCGGTGCGACGGAGAGAACGCGGGACGCCTGCCTGTGGAGCAGCCTGACGGAGCGAGTCGAGGGATGGACCGCAGACGGAGCGGATGCGACGTGACGGAGCCACGGAGCGGAGCTGCAAATGCTTGACCGCGGACGCTTAATCGGGACGGCGACACGACAGAGCGACGCGATGCGATGGAGCGGATGCTTGACGCGGTAGTCGCAAACTGTAGACGCCAGACGGCGATGCGACAGGCCGACAGATGGGGGAGGTGGGAAATCGAATTTTACGGGTCAAATCGGGTTGACCCGCGGGTTTTCGAGTTAACCCGAACCTGACCCGTCTTTCAAACGGGTCATAAATCCGAACCCGAACACGACCCGTTTCACAAACGGGTTGACCCAAACCTTGATTTTTTTGGGTCGGGTTCGGGTCGGGTTTCGGGTCGTGTCAAAAATGACACCCCTAGAAATTTCCGGCGAAATTTTGCCATTAGAATTTCCATCGGTGATTACCTATCGAATATCTTGACGAAAATATTACTTAATTTTTTACAGAAAAATCCATCGAAAATTTTGCCAAAAAAGGCCTTATTTCATCCCGAGCTCCTCATCATCTCCCATTTAACATTTTTTTCTCCTTTAACCAAAGCTCTTCAGCCTCTCCGTTATCCCTTGCCATTCAACTTGATTTCTAGCTTGTTTTTCTCCATTTTTTTTTTAATTTTGGAAGGTAAAAGAACTTCATCTATTCAATCATTTTCAATTTTTTATTCAGAGAGCTAATTACGCGAATTTTCTTTATGTTTCTAATGGATCATTGGGTTTTACAATATTCAAAGAACAACAAGACAAAAAATACTATCATTTGATAGGAGTAAGATATTTTCATCATTTTTTTTAAAATTAGATTCCCTTTATGAACTTGTAAAATTAAGTTATGAACAAGCACCTACACGGCTCGGTTTATTTGCGCCCTAGATGCACCGCATCGACATGCCTTACCCAAGCTTTACTTAGTTTTAGCTTGATTGATCTTCTTAATGTCAAACCCTTGATTCATAGATGCCTCCATAGAACTTTATCATCAAGCTTTTTTCATGTGAGAAAGGTGTCCAACCATACAAATAGAAAACAAAAATAAAAAATAAAAAAAAACTCCATTATATACTCTTATTTTACTATCATAACAATTTCTTCTTTTTTTGACTCAAATAAAAGCACTCAACAAACAACCATTTTTTCTTTATGTACATTGAGCAAAAAATGTGTACTGAAATGTTCTTCCTCACACCAATTCTAATCCGAAAAAGAAAGTGAAAAATCTTCAGTCTTTATCTTCGTTGTCTTCCTGAAGACTAAGATTCGAACCAGCTTGGATTTCCTTGAACATGGCCATCACATTCAACATCGTCGGCCGCCTAAGCGGCCGATCATCAAGACAAGCGCAGGCGATCTTCAAATGCTCAAGCAGCTCAAACTCCAAAGTCGAATCCTCTTCAAGCAAATGCTTATCAAAAACGTCCCTGATTCTAATCTTCGAATGTTGCTTAACCCATCCAACCAAGTTATTTTCCCCGAAATCAGAAGAGTCGGTAGGCTGGCGACCCGTTAGAAGCTCGAGCAAGACGACCCCAAAGCTGTAAACATCGCCCTTCGTCGTGCAGCGGAAGCTCTGGTAATACTCCGGCGGGACGTACCCAGGTGTTCCGGCGAGGGTCGATACGCTGAGATGGGTGTCCATGGCGCTCATAAACCTCGCCATGCCGAAATCGGAGACTCTGGCTTCCAGATTATCGTCCAACAACACATTGCTGGACTTCATGTCTCTGTGGATTATATGTGGAATGCAGCTGTGGTGGAGAAAAGCCAGTCCGCGAGCTGCGCTGACGGCAATTTTCCGCCGCGTCGGCCAGTTCAATCTTATTCCTGTCTTGTGCTTGTTGTGGAGAACGTCTTCCAAGCTTCCATATTTCATATATTCGTATACCAGAAGCCTTTCTTCTCCAACTTTACAGTAGCCTAAAAGCGGGACTAGATTTCGGTGCTTTATTTTTCCGATGGTTTCCATTTCGGCGGTGAATTCCCGTTCTCCTTGCCCGGTGACTTGTATGAGTTTCTTGATGGCGACAAAGGTGCCGTCTTTGAGCTGGGCGCGGTAGACGTCGCCGAAGCCCCCGGAGCCGATTAGGAAATCCTGGTGGAAGCCATTGGTGGCGTTGAGGAGGTCATGAAAGGTAAGATTTTGCAGAGGTTTGTCGAATGTGGCGAGGCTGATTGTTAAGGCGATATCTTTAATGCCCGTTTCTCCGCTGATATGATCTTCTTCCTTCTTCTGCCTCTGCCTCTGTCTCTTCCTGTTCTCTACTCGTATAACAAAGACGCTGAAGATGCAGAAGAGGGAAAATAGAAGCCCTATTGTAATACTCCCTGCAATAGAAGCTCGCCGATGGGGAGATTTTGGGTTTTTGTTGCCGGAATCTGTGCTGGGGTTTCCTCCGCAAGCTGCCAGTGGGAAGCCGCAGAGACCGGAATTGTTCTCATATCGAAAACGTGGGAAGGTAGCGAGCTGCCCGAGTACAGGAATAGTACCATTGAGCTTATTATTCGACAGATCGATGTCGGAAAGCATGGATAAGCTGGAGAACGAGGATGGAATAGGGCCTTCCAATGCGTTATGGGAGAGATCAAGAACTCCAAGACTATGCAGGTTTCCTAATTCTGGAGGAATGACGGTGGAAAGATGGTTGTGGCCGAGATTCAGGACGCTAAGATAGTACAATTTGCCGATTTCTTTTGGAATAGGGCCCTCTAATTCGTTGTAAGAAAGATCGAGGAAAATCATGGAGCCGTTGTTGTTGAATGTGTATTGCGTGCTTCCCATGTAGACTCTGGTGAAGTTGCAGATTCGAAAACTGGGAATACGGTGGAGCTCCTCCCGGCGGATTCCAGCGAATTCTAGGAGATTTCCTGAACCCCTGCAATGGCTACTCCCGTCGTTTTTCAGATAGACGAACCTTTTTCCGGTGACAAGGCCTACCGCGATGTCGCCGGACTGGTTGGAGATCGTTGGAGGGATGGTGCCGTTGAGCTGATTGCTGTTAAGATCAAGCCATATCAGGCTCCGGCAATCGCCAAGCTCAGGCGGTATAGGGCCTGATAAAGAGTTGTTGCCGAGTTTCAGAATGGCGAGATTGCTTAGGTTACCAATCCATGGAGGTATTGGGCCAGTGAGATGATTGCTGGCGATAGAAATCCAGTTCAGATTAGTACAGTTGCGGAGGCCGTTAGGAATTAAACCAGAGAGGCCATTGTTGTCGAGGATGAGATTTTCCAGACAACGGGCGTTGATAAGCTCCGCCGGAATATCTCCTTCAAGGAGGTTCTGCCACATTATCAGGTCTCGGAGCTGTGAGAGAGATCCCAGAGAGGAAGGGATTCTTCCTGTGAGATAGTTAAAGCTCAGATCAAGAGAAACGAGTTTCGAGCAGTTTGATAGGGTCGCCACAATGCCGCCGGAGAAGAGATTGTTCTGTAAATAGAGTTCCTTCAAACCAAAATCTGGATTTTGGCAGAGGTCCATTGGTATCGATTTAGACAAGCTGTTTGAACTGAGATCCAGCAGTTCAAGCGCCGCGAGCTTTGAGAGCCCGACAGGAAGAACTCCTGTTAGGTTATTAAATGAAAAATCTAGGATTTTCAGGTTGTTCATTGAAGATAGAATATCAATCGGGAAATCTCCTGAGAAATTGTTGCTTGATAAAATGAGTGTAGTTAAAGATGAGAATGTGGAGAACTCGCCGGGGAGAACGCCGGAGAAGTTGTTGTTGGAGAGATTTAGGAAGCTGAGGCTCCGGCAATCACTGAAGGTTCCATCATGGATGCTTCCCGAGAAATAGTTTGCTGAAAGGTCGAGATGCTGTAGGACCGAACAATTGCCGATCGCTGGAATTCCACCGGCAAAGTGATTGCCGGAGAGATCAAGAAGCTGGAGAAGACCCAAGTCGGAGAGGAACCAGGGGAGGTTTTCAATGTCGTTGATGCGATTAAAGGACAGATCCATTGACTGTAGCCGGAGTCCGATACTGATGCGGGAAGTGTTACCGCCGGCGGCCAGGCGGATGTAGTTGCCGGAGAGGTTGAGGGACTTTAGTGATGAACATGAGGAAGAAAGAGCATATACATCGGAGACAGTGCCGGCAAGCCCGTTCCCGGAGAGGTCGAGCTCGGAGAGATGCGCGCCGCAGTTGACTCCCGCGGCAAGGCTGCCATTGATTTCCGAGCGGCGAAGGGAGAGGCTTTCGAGGCTTCTGAGCTGAAGAAGGTAGGAGGTTACAGCGCGGAAATGGACGCCCAAGGCGACGTTTTGAAGGTTGACGGCGACGACGGTCGAACTCCTGCAGGTAACGCCGGCGAAGGAGCAGGGATTCGCGCTAGCTCTCCAGCTCACCAGCACCTGTGGATTGGGTAGGGAAGACTTGAAGGAGATCAGGAGCTCTGTGTCTCCAGCGGGCGGACCGTGGCCCGGCTGGGCCGATTCTAGACGGAGGAGGAGGAAGAAGGCAGCTATCCGGAGGAGGAGCTCCATTAGCTGCGACTGCACACTCTCTCTCATCGCCTATTAAGGTATCCGGTTCTTCGTCTTCACCATTAGATGAGTTAAGGAGAGAGAAAATAGAGAGTGCCTCAAAAGAGTGCTAGCGAGGACGGGATGGTTATACGTATGGAAAATAATTCTGTAATTTTGTGTCATATTTTATTATATATATCATATATTATCTTTTAATATAATTATATTTAAATCAAAATAATTTACATAAATATTATTTTATATCATATTATTTATATATCTAATACTTAAAACTTCAATATTTTATATCTATACTCATAAAATAAATATAAATACAAATAATATAATATTAAAATTTATAAGATGGTATGGGTGGTATGAATGAAATATATGAATAATATATTTGATATTAAGATTTCGTTTGGGGCAGCTTTCTTACTAGTTTTTAAAAGAGTTTTTTAGTATAAAAATTTTAATTTTTGTACTAGAAAGCTGCTTTAAGAAGCAGTAAGAAAGTCATCTCAAAGAAAGTCTAAAATTATCTATGAGTGATAGGTATAAAATATTAAAAATTTTTGGTATTAGATATATAAATAACATAATATAAAATTATATGTATGTAAATCCTCCTTAAATCAAATATAACTAGCTTATTAGATATTTATAAATATTACTATGATATAAAAATAATGAGAAAAATATGTGAAAAAATATCTTACGCAATTTTTTATACTAAAATATTTTAAGTAAATTAAATTTTTATACTATAAATTGCTTTAAAAAGCAGTAAGAAAATCGTCCCAAACGAAGTTTAATTTTTATACTAAAAAATTACTTTAAGAAACAGTAAGAAAGCAATCCCGAATAAGTCTAAAATTTTCATATAAAAAACTGATTTAAAAAGTAATAAAAATGTCATCTCAAACAAAGTCTTTAATTTATTAAAAAAATTGATGATAATTAAGTAAAATAATTTTCATAATTAAAAAAAAAGAAAATAGAAACTCCATTCGGGTAATAAATCAACGGCTGTGATTGTTGGAATCGACGATCCGCAATCTAAGTGCATTCTATCGAGGCGAGCTCACCTGCTGGAGACCAAATTTTTTTGTTTTATACTAAATGACCGAAATGCCCTTTCGGCAATTAAATAAGCAAAATTACTTTAATGCTCGTAGGGTTCGATTCTTCGAGTTTAGTTTATTACCGAATGGTTATTTTAAAGGGCAGAGCCGACCAACTTTGTATTATTATATTGTTCTCTTATCTTCTCGAGCTCTCACCCAATTTTATATTAAACAAAAAAAAAATTTGTTAATTTTTATTAATTTTTTTTTATCAAAATCAATTATTGGAGCAATATGCAAATGGCTATGCAATTAAATCTCATAAATTTGAGAATTTTGATGAATCAAATTTGCTCATCCTACAAAAATAAAAGAGTTGTGGTTGTAAATACATTTATATTGGATATGTTAATAAGCACATATAATTTGGATATGACTCTGAAAAAATCATATCATATGATTGAATTTTGGAGTAATATTTAAACTAAAAATTTTTGAAATTAAAATCATGATCTAAACTCAAAATTTAACATGCTTATAGTCAAATCGAGCGGCTCGATGAGATGAATCCAACGAGCCTAAGATCACTCAATTCTGATATCATTAAGATACTTACATGATTAAAAAAATGCTTCATGATCAAAGGAATTGATATGGACTGTACGATGGAGTGTTTTGTATTCTAACTCAAATTATCAAAATGTCAATCTCAAAAAGCCTATTAGAGCCTCATTCTCTACATAAAAAAGGAGGCCCAAGATATAAGATAACTAAAGAGCTCTCTAGCTTTTTTTACCTATCATTGTCGACCGATGACCACAACACAATATCATCGTTGACAATCACCACTAGTAATCGTTGACATCTTCACACTCCTAGCAAGATTTAATGCTATTGTTGAGTATTAACTATTTGTCGGTAGACATCAGACTTTTGTAATCCCTATAGGGGATATCAAGCTCTAGTACTAGGTGTTAATTGTATATCCAGGGAATCTTGATTTCTACAATCCCCTTAGAAAAATCAAATATTTGTTATCAAATAATCTCATATTTTTCAATTGTGAGAAATGGAGGATTCTTGTATCACCTATTATATAGTGGATTTTCAATTGAGTCAAACCCTGTGATTTTTCTATTTTTTGAATTTTTCACATAAAAAGTTTCTAGTCCTATTGCTTTTATCTGCGTGTGCTGAATTTTTGTATAATGCTAAGACTTAAAATACATACTTTACTGACTTAATTTTTCTTAACATGTAACAAGTCTAATAGAGAAAGAAATGAGTTAGCGAGAGAAAAGATCTAGAGATCTTATTAGATTTTTGTTAAGGGTATAAGATATTACATAATCAATCAGAATATATCACAAAATGCATTGGGCTTATCTTTGGGTTAGCTCAAGTGACTTAAAAATTTCAGGTCATATTCAAATCAACTCAAAAATAATAATTTGATTGCATGATTTTTTAATTACAAGTTCATACGAAATTATATGTTCTTATTTTTTAAAAAAATTAACTTGTGTCCAAATCGAATAATTATCGCCATTTTTAATCAAGTAGGCACCTACTCATTATGATTTAAATTTTTTGTGTCGTGTTATTTTTAGATTGAACAGAAATCTGACCCGTGATACAAAATTGACATCTATAAGTACGTATTGCCTAAGGCCACCATTGGGAAGGGGTGGTGCCCAACTTCTCATAATAATTTCCTCTCAAGCAACTCTTTCTATAAGCTAATTTGTAGATTGCCATTTTCAATAGGTAATTTGATCACATATATTAGGGAGGTAAGCTACTACATTTTGACTTATGAACTGTTCTCTTTCAAATGGTGGTACAACTTGTGGAAATTTTTTTATAAATATATCAAGTGCATTATTTTTTCCTCACTAAAATGTCTCTACATAATGGCTAAAAAAATAAAACAAGTAAATTTTATAGAAAATATTGAGATTGTAGTTGTGTTTGTGTTAGAAAAATAATATATAAAACTCAAATTGTTGTTTTATCTATATTGAAGTAGTTTAGTCATAAAATGATCATATAAATGTAATATAAATTCATCCTTAGTGGTACTCCACTTTTTATACAATGCAACATTTATATTAAAATCCTCACAATTCTCATTGTTGTGTTCTACTCCTAAATTTGACTGCATTAGCTTATGGTATCTCATTTGAAGAAACTTAAGGGCCACTAAATGATGATCTATCTTTATAAATCTATCATGTACTTATTTCCATCCATATATGATTAGAAATACTCTTATAGGGTCACAATACATTCTTGATATATCATCAAAAATTATCTTGATCGGGCACAAATCTCGAGGAAAAATCAAGTTGGAAACTTCAAAAATTAAATTGGAGGTCACCTGAACTCTGATTTTAGCAAACTTACAGTCGAACTGAACGTTTCGGAAATACGAACCCAATGACACCAAATTCGACTCATTCCGAGCCCAAATGAGACCAAATCAAAGACCCGAAGTGCGTCTGGAAGGTTCAATCCATAATTTGAATTACCAAACAGTTTCCAAACATAACATGCTTAAAGTCGAATCGAGCGACTCGACGAGATGAATCCGACGAGCCCAAGATCGCCAAATTTTGATATTGATAAGACATTTAAATGCCCAGTAAACAACCCATGATCAAAGGATTCAACATCGGTCATCCATTCAAACTACTCCCAATTTACCCTTGATTTTCCTTCTATTTACTGGCTATGCCACTCTCAGAAAACTATAAATAGACCACTCATTTCTTATGAGAGGGGACCCAAGCAAGAAGAGAAGAGAAGGAAGCAAGGAAGTAGGAAGAGAATGAAGAGATCTCTCTTACCACTAGACACCTCCTAGACCACCACCGGACTTCCACCTAGAAGCTGACCGACGCCGGAGTTCTGCTCAACCGTCAACCACCGCTAAAATTCCACCCGACAGCCGATTGATGCCAGAGTTCTGCCCGATTTCCAACTGATGCCGGAGTTCTACCCGAGAGCCGACTGATGCAAGATTTCTGCCCGACCGTCAATAGAATCAGGATTTTCGCCCGACCACCATATGTCACTAAATTTCCAATCTTTGTTTATAACTGAATTTTAACCCATGAGTTGATTATTTTAATCTGATCGTCCTCAATTTCAGGGACGAGTTAGTCAATTGTAATCTAAGCAAACACTACTGGAATCCTTTCAATTGGGCGTGACCCCATAGTTTTTTCCTTTTCCAAGGTTTCCACGTAAAAATTCTGGTGCTATATTTTTTTTCTATTTGTGTGCTGGATATCTGTACAATGCTGAGATAAAAAAATTTTAACTCTATCACCGCATATATTCTAGTCCGCAATAGTTTGACGCCATCTGTGGGAAGATAATCCCATAATTTTAAGTATTTCTTCAATGGCCAAGAGGCTTAGCAATCGTATCTTGGGAGCCTCCTGCTCCAACACCTATCAATCTAGGAATCAGTCTATGAATCATGGGTGCCAAGTATCTGCCTCTTTTTATCCTGGGGGTAAAACGCTACTGAAGAAGAAACTTCAGGACCTTTTCTAGAGGAGCGAATTCGAAAGATGGAAGAATCTCAAAATGAGATCTTTCAACTTCTGCAAGAGACTCAGCAACCATCACTAGCACAACAAGAGGAGGTTCTTCTCCCTTGAGATTGACCACTGGCTAAAGGTGTTCTACTCTAACATCTTCACACAAAGATTCTTCTTCCTCTACCAAGGAGGCATCCATAATCACATCAAGATAACAAACTTGCTGACACAGTAAGTTCTATCCATCCTTCGCATACGGGTCAACAATCTCGTATTTCTCCAGATATCCCTCAAGACTTAGTCCGACCACACGTTGTTGAGCTCCCTCGTAATGCCCTATGACATGAACTGCGAAGATTGGTCTAAGAAGAGTTCCCTGTGGGAGGTGTAAGATAATATATTCATTAGTGGGACTTTCAGGAGTCATCACCCCTGACTGAAGCCATTCTTCAACACCCCATTCCAACATGATTCAAACTACCGAACATTAATTCCTACGATGGGACATCTGACCCATACGAGTATATCGATCACTATAAAACCATCATGCATATCCAATAAGCCTAAGATGTGTTCCTCTGTCAGGTTTTTCCTGCTACTCTTAAAGGACAAGCTCAAACATGATTCTATTCACTTCCAACCAGATCAATCCCTACATTCATCAAATTAGCCAGAGTGTTTGTCAAAAAATTTGTTGCCAATCAAAGAATTATTAAGGATTCTTCTCACCTCTCTGAGATCTACCAAAATGAAGGAGAACCGTTGAATAAGTATTTTCAATGATTTTCTACCAAAGCTCGACAAATTCCAAGAGTGGATCTTGAATTGCTGAGAAGAGTTTTTATAGGAGGCTTTCATTCTAGTCCCTTTTACTGAGCACTCATACGAGATACAGTTCATTTATATACTGACCTAATCCATCACGTGGAGGCACAACTCTCTATAGATGAAGCCATAAATGCTCACAAAAAGCAATTTGAGCAAACAAATAGAAAGCGTAAAAGTATACCAGGGATGAATAACTCATTTTTGTAGTGCAAGAAATAATAGAAGAATAACCTGCCTCCTAGACCCCCATTGCCATGACGTGAATCTCGATAAAAAAAGAGTATACACCACTCAACGTATCTCGAGCAAATATGTTGATGGCCATCTGAGATCAGGAGAACGTGAAGTGGCCTAATCCTTTGAAGCTGGATATAGAAAATTAGGATCAATACTGTCATTTTCACCATAGTCATGGCCACACTACTGAAGCCTGTAAGTAGCTCAAGGATGAAATTGAGAGACTAATTCGATAAGAATATCTTTGAAGATTTATTCAAGATCCACCTGTTCAAGAGGAAGCTCATCTCATTGGGGAAAAAAATCAACAATAGTAGAGACAACCACTGAATAATTGTCAAATAGTTGGTGACATTGAGACCATCATAGGAGGCTCCTTATTATCTAATTAAGTCTTATTGACTATAGATGAAAAGTCAACACCAAAGAAATCCCATATAGATCATTCTATTACTTTTGATGATTCTAATTTGGAGGGAGTAAAATCTCCTCATTAAGATCCTCTTGTGATTAATGCGAGGTTATGTGACCCGTGTTATAATATCAAAAGAATTCTATTGGATAATGGAAGCTACATAGATGTCTTATTCTATTCGACTTTTCTCAATATGGGTCTCACCAGAGAAAATCTTCAACCTGCCACAGGTCCACTATATGGGTTTGATAATCGACCTGTAAGAGCGAAAGGGATAATTAGTCTCCTAGTTGTGCTTGAAGAATTTTCTCGACAGACTACACACTCCATCTAGTTCATTATAGTAAAGTCAGAATCAGCTTATAATGTAATATTTTAAAGGTCACTCCAATCGATCTTTGGGATTATTACCTTCATCCCTCACCTTAAAATGAAGTTTCTTACCCCAATGGGACTCAGTATAGTACACGAAGATCAACAAGTAGCACAAATTTGCTATCTTAGGTAGGCTCAACCGCATTCATCAGTTACCCTGAGCATCGAGGATTTTAATCTCCGAAGTAAGGATATCTCTTAGAGGGCTTCTCCTGTAAAAGACCTTACTATTATATCCATATCAGAAGAATACCCTTCATGGACTGTATAGATTGGGTCTCTTCTCTCAGATAAGGAGAAGAAAAAATACGTAGATTTTCTACGTAGAAATGAGGATATTTTTATATGGAGTCTAACAGATATGTCAGAATCAACCCTGAAGTAATCATACACTCCCTCAAAGTAAACACGACTTGCAAGCCAATAATTTAGAAGAAATAAAATTTTATACCAGATCATTAGTAAGTAATCGTGCAAGAAGTTGATAAGCTTTCTAAAGTTGGATTTATACTGGAAGTGACCCCACTTGATTAGCAAATGTCATCATGGCATGAAAGGCTAGTGGAGCTTGGAGAATGTGTGTAGACTATACAGATCTCAACAAAGTCTGTTCAAAAGATAACTTTTCGCTTCCTCGTATTGACCAGTTGGTCGATACCACATTCAGACATCAAATATTAAGCTTTATGGATGCCTACTCTGGCTACAATCAAATAAAGATGGATCCTGCAAATGAGGAGGCAATGATTTTTCAGACAAATAAGAGGTTATACTGTTATCTGATTATGTCGTTTGGGCTAAAAATGTTGGAGCCACATATCAACACCTTATGAATAAAATTTTTAAAGACCTTATTAGGTGCACTCTGGAAGTATATGTTAGTGAAAAGTCTTAAAAAATCTCAACATATATCTGACTTGGAACAGAGCTTCCACATGCTATGACGCTACAACATACGACTCAACATTGTCAAGTGTGCTTTTGGAGTCACCTCTGGAAAGTTCTTATGGTTTATGATAACCCACCGAGGAATTAAGACTAATCCTAAGAATCAAGGCACTAAGGGGCATGGTGCCCCCGAAGAATATCAAGGAAGTCTAGAGACTGAATTTCTTCAAGATACTCATAGGTTCTTATAGCTTAGGATTCCAATGGGCTGATGAATGCCAAGAAGTATTCAAACAGTTATGAAAGTATTTGGCATCTTCGACACTACTTTCTAAACCAATATTAGAGAAAAGTTATATTTTTATATAACTCTGCCCAAGCTATTAGTTCAGTCTTGGTACGAGAAGAAAATAATGTACAATGCCCCATCTATTATGTCAATAAGATCTTACCTGAAATAGAGGGACGTTAGTTTACTCTGCCAGGAAAGTAAGCCCTTATTTTTAAGCCTATATAATTGGAGTATACACAAATCTATCGTTGAGAAGTATCCTACAAAACCCAGAAGTGTCTGATAGACTAATCAAGTGATCTATAAAATTGAGAGAGTTTGATATCCACTATTTGCCTAGACCCGATATCAAATCTCAAGCATTTGTAGATTTTATGGTTGAATGCACCATCCCTGTATCTGATGATCCACCGAGTGCTTCTCATTCTCCTCTGTGCTGGATGTTATATGTTGATGAAGCTTTTGGAAGTTCTAGAGTCAGAGCAAGAATTCTATTGATCTCTCAATAATAAGTTACTCTTGAGTATGGGCTCTGACTTAAGTTTCCTATAATGAATAATGTAGTAGAGTATAAGGCCCTTATTACTGGACTGAGGCTGACAATCGACTATGAAGTGCAGAATTTGGTCATCCATACTGATTTACAATTGGTCACCTCAAGTAGAGGGGGAGTTTTACATCCACAACCCACAACTGGCCTAGTACTACAACATTGTAAAGTTGTTCTTAGCCCGTATAAAAGAGCATCAAATATACATATTCTCCAAGAGCAACATACACGAGCGGATGCTCTTTCTAAACTTGCTATATCAATAACTAAAGATGTCTATAAGAGGAACTGTATCAAGGAGATTCACTTTCCAAGTATCCAAGGTCCGTGGGTCATGCAATCAATCGATGAACCAAGAGAGGCTTCTTGGATCGATCCCATATTATCCTTCTTATAATATGGAGTGCTGCCCAAAGATCTTATGGACGTAACCCAACTTTAGAGGCAAGCAACAAATTTCACTATTATTAGTGGTGAGTTATACAAATGAGCCTGTTGACCTCAATTTTTGTTTAAGCGCTCTCGAGGGCCTTTGATTGATTTGAGCAAGCCCCGTCGAGTCAAATTTTGAGCTCGCATCAGCTTGAATCGAGTCAAATCAAACCTAATTGCTTTATGCTATGCTAAATTAATTTTGTTGAGCCTCGTCGAGCCTAATTTGTACTTGAAGCGACTTGAGTTGAGTCAAATTAGACCCGACGAAGTTTGATTAAATTTAATTAAAGCCCATTGGCTTCTTTTAGCGTAATTTGATCCAAATCAACGTCGATTTGGGTTCGATTTTACCAAATCAATCTAATTAAATTAAATCAAACTTGAGTCGACTCGATTCAAGTCAAATCGAGTTCAATTTGAACTCCAATTTGACCCAAATCAGTTTAAGTATTTTGAAGATGATTTTAATTTTATTTCCTGAGTAGGCTTTCCCGCTCTTGGCAACGGAATGTGCATGATTTGAGGAATTCTAATGATGATGGCGAGATCCCTCTTTCATTTTAGGCAAGGATTTACTCCAGATTTGAGAGACCTCTCAGGACTGGGTTTTCGCTATCGTTCGGACCCAGAGCCAGAACTGGATGCCCCTGCTCTTTGTCTGGCCCTTAGATTCATAGAAAGGAGACCTCCCTCGATCTCTCTCTCTCTCATTTTCTCTGAGGTTAACGACAGCCCCTCTCGCCAGGGCAAGATTTCACAAGCTAGTAGCCGATCCGGGCAAGAGGGCTCTCTCCTACGTCTTTGGTTGCTCGCGAACACCAGAGAGGCGGAACCCCTCTTTTCTCCGTCTCCCTTGCTTACAAGAAGCCCAGCCTAACTCCTCTCTATTTTGTGAAATCCAAAGGGAGGCCGGCCTCAGCTCACTCGTGAACCCCCTCTCTGCCTCCTTAGGATCGGACTAGGGGAACCTTGACCGAACCCGAAGCCCCTTGCTGGCTCTTCCTCACGCAGGTATATCTCTCTCCTTCTCCTCCTTCCTCTTCTATTGCTTCCTTCTTCTTCTTCATCTTCATCTTCATCTTCTTCTATTGCTTTCTCTTCTTCCTCCTCTCTATTTTCTCTTCTCCTTCTTATCCTCCTTACCTCCATTATTTTCTTTCCTTTCCTTCTTCATGATGTAGGAAGTCCTGTCAATGATGTTTATCTATCCAAAATAATGATTTGTATATCTTTGTAATGTTTTGGTTCATATGATTTAAAAGGAAATGAATGGTTGGCATGTGAGGCTAGTTTTTTATTCAGGCTGCATAACTTGAAGTCTTAGGTGTAAGCTTTGAAGGATTATAAGAATGCCATGTCACTTTTCATCAAACATGCATGCCAAGTGTTTGTCTTAATGTTTGTTAAAGAACAAACTAAGTTGTGATCAAATAAAATCACCAATAAAGCATATCTACATTTCACTGTCATTGGTTAATTAGAATCATCCATTCCGTGGGCTTCATTCCATTAAAAAAAATGTTTAATAAGATTGTTTTATGCCATAGATGCTGATACTAGTATGGTTGGAGGTTTGATAATGTTTCACTCGCGATCTATTATAGCTTGACTAGAAGAGCTAAGATGTTTAACTTTCTCAGTTCGTATGGATGATTTATTAAATGGCTGAAATCTGGAATTCATGTTCTCATGTCCATAAAATCTACATAGGGGTTTGTGTATGAATTAATTGCCTTCTTCCCCAGTTCTCCTCCCCTTCCTTATTCTTATATATGTTCCCTAAGAAGGAATCAGAGATTGATCAAGGCAAAGTGAGTATGTATTTCCAAAGCAAAGGGTTTTAGATTCATTTCGTTTTGACCTCCTGATTGAGAATGAAATAGTGATGGTTATGATTTTCTTCTATCTTACTTGACTCATGTCGCATGACTTAGAATTTTAGGTGTAAACCGTGGAGAAGTGTAAGAAGACATCTTGATCTTCTATCAAACCGTGCATACAAAGTGTTTGTAGTAATGCCTCAAAGGAAAGCCATAGGTCCTTTTTTTCATGAATGTTTCTTCTTTACACTCAATGCTTGTGAATGAATGTCGTATGCTTCAAAGGAGATGGTTGAGAAAGCCTTTTTTTTTAGTACATCATCTCCTTATCATCAGATAGAGCTTGTGAGGGATGTGGGTGGAATTACTTTCTCAGGACAGTGATATGGTTTGCCCCATTTAAGATTTCCTTTGAATAACACGATTGCACTTCTATAAGCTGATTACATATTTCTATACAAAATTTGATTTCGTTTGATTTAAACACCTTAAGATGGTACATTGTGGATTTCTCTTTTAGAGCAAGACTTCAGGCTACCATTAGTTGAGAATCAAAGTTTTCTTCTTCACTCTATTTCTGTCGACTTGAGACGTTTCAATTGAAATTTATCAAGATAATCATGCCTTTGTTCTGATTATAGTTTTCCACTGTGACAATATAAGAACTTGCTCCGGGCTGAAGTCTTGACAACTACAGACTTTGGGGCAGGAGAATTGACTTAAAATATGAGATTTACAACCTTGTTCTATAGGTTGGGCTGCTGACTTGGGAGTATCGTGCAACATATTGATGAATTTGATTTTTGAAACAAGAGTTCGTAAGTTTATAAACTGATTGCACATTTTTTTGAGTAATTACATGCTCCTCGAGGCATTTCAAATTTGAATTCATCTTACATTAGTTTCGTAGCATCCTCTAACTTTAAGTTAAAGCATTTAACAGGTTTTTTGGAGCATACACAAACAATTCTGATGCATTATATTAGAGTTGGAAATTGCCTTATGAAAGTTATTAGGGACTTCAATTTTTTTGGTTTCAATTATGTGCATAAATTTATTGTCATAAAATGCACACAATATTTCATTTTGAATTTTAAAAGATCACATTCTATTTGTTTGCATGTCCATGTTACAGACCTGTTGCAAACTTCATGAGTTGTAATCTATTGCATCTTTCAATGTATCGTACTTTCGTTTGCATATGACTTGTAATTTTATGTGGTGGGCTCCACGGGGAATTGTTTATCCTTCTATAACTAGGAGGAGTTTCTTAGTTTAATGTCACATTTTCTTGGGTTTTGTCAGTTGCTTAGGAGCATTTAAGAGAGTTCTGAGTATTCTAAATGTAGTAGGGAGGTTTTATTTGTGCTTGTAGGTGAGCTTTCAAGTTCACTGTGAATTTTGTATGTCCTGTTTTAGTTCAATTTTAGTCCCCTGTTTGTAATTTTATTCTCATTTTATAATTTTGCAATTTTGTATTTCAAGCGTTCTCATATATATTTTGCCAGACTCCAGGCATTTCTCCAACACAGGGAACATCTGCAAGGATCGTTAGGCATTCCTTCCCCGTCTAAAAAACTATACATGTCGGTGTTTTCAGACTTTGGTTGGGGATCTTTAAAACCATCATGCTTAAAAAAATGTCTAGGCCTATATCAAATGCTTGATAAAGCAGATAACAAGCTTCCTTACCTTGCTAAAATAATGCGCACGAGTTATTATTTTGAGATTTCACTTGTATTGAAGCTTTGTTTTAAGAGGCTTGGGATAGCTTTCTTACATCTTACTACTTCTTAAAGAAGCTTTCTAGTATAAAAATTATGGAAGAGAGTAATATAGCATAGTGTATAATTTGATTTTAATGTTTCTTAAAATTAGCTTGAATTCATGGTGTGTAGGTCCACTGTTGAACATATATATTTGTTGGGAGGTTTGATGGAGATGTATAGACAAAGTAAGTATAATCGACATATTATATTTATTGATTTAGAGAAAGCATATAATAAAGTTACAAAAGAAATGCTCTCGAGAGTTTTATATGTGAGAAAAAGGATTTATGTTTTTGTTGGTAACAAGGAACTGTTGTTCGATCCTAATATTTTCGTTGCAATTTTTATGAAGGTATTCTATAAATCCAATTCATATCAGAGAGAAATAGTTTGTAATTATTATCAAGTTCTATGTTTTATGCAGTATCAGATGATCCCTAATCCATTTTCTAAGAATAATAATGTGAAGGAATATCGAATGGTGAGGCATTTTTTTTTACAACTAATAGCTAGTCATTATATTCAGAACTCACAAATTTCTTATTATTTGTCTTTTTATTTCTTCGTTTAAATATTTCTCTTGGAAGAACTATTCTGGTCATTGCAACCAACGAGTGACTGATCTTCTATAACCCAGGATTCTTGTACTCATTTTGCAATGGGGAACATGAATGATGGCCTTAAAATTCTCTGGTAACCGATGTTATGATTTTCCTTATATATGCTTAAAGTGAGTGGACTTCTAGAAAGCTGCTTTTTATGTCTGTGTTGGAATTAAGGTCGTATTTCGCTAAGCATAGATTAATCTTGTGGGACTTAGGTTTTGTTATTATGGGCCTTATCCAGTGTGAGTTAAAGAAACAAATGAGCATGAAAATTTTATAACCTTACATACACTTGTGGTTACTTGATGCATCTCACTAAGACTAGAGAACATTCACGTCGCTTTAGGTTGGAAAGTCCTATGATTTACTTTTTGGTGGGAAAACTTCATGAGTTTTGGGGAAGTGATCTCAATCCCCTCTTTCACAAATTTATACTTTCATGATGGTGTTTATGGAAAGATCGAGAGAAGTAACTTGGCATGTATTCCAAACTTTACTTATGAGCTCTCAAAACACCTTTCTTATATTTCATTAGTTATTTCATGTGGCGAGCTCTTGGTTTGCAATGCCATATGTTTGACACAAAGGCATGTTCACAAGTTTGAATTGGGGCTTCTTTTAAAACTTTATGGTTGCATATAGCATGAAGGTGGAAAATTTGTTGGAGAATATATGTGTTTTGTAGACTTCAAGTCATGATGTTTATGTTATTAAAGGCGTATCTAGCCATAAAGCATTGACGGATTTTGAGGCGCTTTCATGCTTTCTTGAATCTTCTTTTCCACTTGTTTGGATTTTATATAGAATGCATGTGAGCAATCTCGATGAAGAGTTCCCTAGGTGCATTTTATTACAATCTTGAGCATACTTTGGATTCAACATGGAATGATTTGGTTATGTTGGAAAATGATGCATAGTGCATTGAAGCAGTTTTTTTTCTTCTAGAAATGTTAAAGAATTTTCATGGATTTACCCCACGTTAAAGAAATTGGTTATCTTTTTTTTTGCATCGAAAGATTGTGGTGGGTTTCATATATGAAAGTTTTATGGTTTTCTTTGTTTGAAAGGTTCTATAAGTTATTTTGGGGATTTGGGACCTTATGAAGTACTTTGTGTTTGAAAAGCTTGATTGCTAAAAGGCTTTCTTAGTTCTCCTTTCATGAATAAGTTTTCTTTCTCATATTTGCATTCGATTCCAAGATGAGTTTAAAAGTGTATAGCGGGGGGATGTTTGAGTTTTAAAGTTGAAAGACCTTTTTTTGGGTTTTGGATTTTAAGATTAGCTTTCTTCTTTGCTATTTTGAGTTTTATATGAGAAGTGATTTAGGTCATCGTGTCAAGTATTTCGAGTGCTTTCTTAAAAACGTGGGAACATTAAATAGCATATAAATTTCCCTTTCTCTTATTTGCATTTGGCTTAAATGCTAAATTGAAATGAGGGATGGGTCGAAGGTATGTTTGGCTTTGACAAGGCATGCCTATTAATGAGATGCTAACATTCCATAAAAATAATAAATAAAGACCATTTTTTTTGAAATAATGTGGTTAGTTCTTAAAATTTGGGACAGTCCTAGAGAGAAAATAGCTGAGCTAACATCCAGACGAAAGAAAAAGTATATTTTTATTTAATTGCATTTTGTTTTGATTATTTGCATATTGAACATGATCCTGCTCTCATCTAATCTTTGTTCGTTTCTTTATGCTTTTGTGAGGTACAAAGTGGGGAAGCAAAGAAGGAGCTTTTTAGGAGCACTAGACGAAGGAGCTTGGACAATCGGATCTGAGCATCAGTTGCCCCCATTCATTCTGGTGGGGGTGCTATGGGCGATACCACCAGGTCATAGCCCCCGGTGTTGTGAGTTTTTCTTAAAACTTAGATAGCCTCTAGGGAGCCCATCTGTGTGTACATTCCCCTACCTTCAGGGCCATGTAGAAACTTTAATTCTTAGGTAATTTTTGTCTTTTATCTTATTTTTTTTAGATCCCTAAATCCACTTACACAGATACGAGTGTCTAAAGGGTTAGAAATAAAACCTCTTTTCATTCCCTACAACACTAGTGACACATAAGGACAAAAATTATGGACTGAGTCTTAGAGAACTTAGACTTAGAATGCATGCTCCCTTAAGATAGAAACACTAAACATAGAAAGCCTAGTGACATGTCACCCTAGGGCTAGTTTGCCTTAATTCATTAATAAAACAATAAAATCAATCATAATCTAAATTAGAAATGCATTAAAATACTTAATCTTCAATCAAACTACAATCAACATACGAAATCACTAGGAGGTAAAACTTGAACATGAATTTGAATTAAATCTCACTAATTTATTTATCATCCTTTAATTAAATATTAACTAGATAAAAATCATTAAAACAAACTTAAATTCAAAAGACTTATAAAATTGGAAAACAAACCTAACTCAAACCTAAAAGACCATCTAATACCCTAACTTCAGAAAATCATAACTAATTCCAGAAAATTCCAAATTGAACAAACTAAAAGGCATTCAACTCAAATTAAAGCCTAATATTTATTAAAAATATAAATTCTCTAGAAATCAGCCTAATTTAAAAAGTCAACTCTCCGGTCTACCATAGTCCAATAACTAGGGCCCGAAACTCCTAAAATCATAACTCTGCCTAGAAAACTCTAAATCAAGCAAACTAATAGTCTAATTACTCGTGGTAAGGTCTAGTATTTAATAAAAAATACTAACTCCCCTAGACCCAACCTGATTCTAATAATGACCTTTTTGAACCCTCTTAACCTAGCAGATAGGTAGACCCCGGATCTTCTAAAATTCGTTAATATAACTTCAACTTTAAATATTACTACCCTTAGGATTAAAATGAAGTAATCAACCAAACTAACTAAAAATAGACCCTAATTTACTAATATTTGAACTTTAACCAAATCTTTATTTTCAAACTTTCAACAAATGTTAACTCAAAGTAACTTAAACTAACTACCCAATATAGGACCTATCTAAAGCCACACAAGCCCACTACACACACATAAAATTATTTGTTTGGGCACCACTTCTAGTTCTAAGTTAGGCCAATATTTTACTTTTTTTTTCTGTGATGTGACGCTCTTGCATGTGGCATGTGTGCTAGTTGATATGATTTGCTATGAGTGTTTATTTTATTACTGCACTCTATTTTGTCTATAATGTGATGGGCGATAGATTACCCATAGGCTAGGGACGATTTTGATACTGATGATGTTTTCTATAGGTGGCCATGCTCATACAGCGCTAAAAGGGGGCTAAAAATAAATAAATCATAAATTACCGCTACAGGTGCTTTAGCTGCTTAGGCCCCAAATAAATAAGAGCATGGCTAAGTGTGGCTAGTTTGAGTACTTTTATTTTCATATATAACTACTTTGGATGATTGACTTTGATTGCTTAGGATAACCTTGCAGAAGAGTCTAGATTTTTCTTTTTAAATTCTGATGTAATATATTTAATGTTAAGAGTTATGAATATATATAAAATGGGGCATTTTAACAGAGGATTAGGGATCCGAATGGAAAAGAAAGTCCCTTCACTGGAAATTTCTTTTCATTTGGATATCCTACTGGTGGTGTACTACGAGAAGACTAAAAGAAGGCGATCCACAGGAGGACTAGAGGATGAAGATCAAGACACAAAATGCCTCATTTTAAAACTTGCGTCATTCTATAGGATTAGAAACCAGGTTGTTGTCGGTGGGGCCTGGCCACCATTACTTTTCTGCAGACCCTGGGTTGTACTTATACGGCACTTACCGTGGACTGTGGACTCTTTCTTACTCTGCTCTATGGATTTATATTGATGTATTTATTTTATGTGCGTTGTAGAAATTACCTGCTTTTCTTAAGTTTCTTTATTGCATGTGCTTGGCCTGATTTCAGTAGGCTCTTTAGGAATAAAATTTTTCTACTCATAATTAATATTTAAAATTCTAAGAATTAAATAACATAGAAACTTAACGACCTAGGGAATAACCGAATCGTCCGGGGTCACATGCACATTAATGCATCTTCTCTCTCCTTGCTATAAGACACTTCCCCGCCTGCGGGTAGAGTCTAGATAATTCGCCCTATGAGGATGAGGTGCTGGATCTGGGGAAGTCTAGTCTTTTCTAAAAAATTATTTTATAAGCCTTTTTTAAAAATTTTATGCATACCTGATTTGGAGACTTTAACTAGCATGCATTGCATTAGAAATCAATTAAATTAAAATTTTAATTGCATTAGTTTTAGGAGCATTCACCCAACATAAGTCTAGGGCCAATTAGGAAATCCTCTAGACGTCGGCCCTACTTCCAATAACCAAACTACCTACCCATCTTTCATAAAGACTTATAAAACATGGATTTTATGCGACTAGGTGGTTAGCTGGCCTTCCTTTTCAAGTAGGATAAAAGTCCAGGATGAATTAGCTAGGACACGGGTGTTAGTGTTGTGTAGAACACTAAGCCCACTAGATCTAGGGTTCAAGGCTACTACTTTAGGTGTCTCATAGTACGCCTCATTGGTGGGTAAGTCTCCTTTCTTTCAGGGGCTATAAATCCTACCTATCTGCGTTACATGGATGACGCCACCTCCATCTCTCTCTCATATGCTTCGAGTGCAAGACTTTTTTTTCTCCAATTTCTTCTCACTACCTTAGTCCCTTCGGGTGTTGATTTGAGCCGTGTATGCTGACTAAGCCTAGTTGAACCTTTCTTTCCCTTTGAGTAGGATTTCCTAGTCTTCTCTCTATGTGCTAATCCCAATTTGGGAAGAATAATATAGAATCCTTAATCGAGAGTTTTCTCAGGCCCCAGCCTGAGATGTAATTAACTACAGGGGCTTGCGCCCGTGGGAAACTGAATCCTACTTTCAAATAAACCCCACCTGAAATGATGTATTGGGTGGGGGAAACCCATTATGATGATTAGTTCATATATATTATTACCAATCGGGGTGTGCCGGTAAGAGCCGCTATCCCTAATGGCTAATCGTATGTGTGATCAAATCTGTCCTTCCATTGGCAATAAATACTGTCTCCCCCTGCGGGGCTGCGGTGTTCTATTTTGTTATCCTTTCGGAGGTCCACAAGTTTCTGGCGACCACGGTGGGATAGGTTTTCTCTCCATCTTTGGATTCTATATTATACTTTCTTGTGTGTACTCTAGGATTGGTACTCCCTAGATTAGGTTCGTCCTACTCTTAGTTAGGGTCCTTCCTTAGTTAAGATCGTTCCTACTTCTTAGTTAGGATTTCCTCCTAGCTAAGTTCCTTTTCTTCCGGCCTACTGGGCCATTCTGTCCCTTATCCATTCCTACTCCTTTCGTATCATTATCTTCTACTAATCATTATAACTTTCTCTCTTATTCTTCTTGGAAGACAGTGCCATGGCTTCCTTCATGCCTTCTATTACCTTCTGCTTTGGTACTGACGCCCAGGTGGCACTTCTTGAGTACCTGCTGGCCAGTCCTCCTACTGGATGAATCACTTTTGGTTCCTTCACCGACTCGACCTTCTCCACTCTTGGCAGGCCAACCCCTGCTGAGGTTGCCGCCTTTTCTCCTCCCCAAAGGAAAGGTCGCACAGCCATGCACCCTTTTGGACGTCCAGCTACTCGACGGACAGCCCGAGCACCTGCTCGTCCCGGTCTCGTTCGTGTGCAGCCAGCACATGCTGTGGCTAGGCAGCCTGTGCCTAGGCCACTCCCAGCTCACCCTACTCGTCCTACGGTTAGGCGATCAGTGCCTACCACACCTGTTGTTCAGACTGCCCCGACCCCTCAGCGCCGGCAAGTAGTTGGTACTCCTGTTACTGTTTTGGTAGAGGTAGCTCGTGTTCGGGTTCCCCCTCCTTCTTCCTCCGGAAGAGGGGTGCCCAGACCGAGGCTCCTTCGCCTTCCTCCCGTTGGGTTTCAGCTTTCGCTCGATTGTCTCACCCGGAGACCCTCAAGCAGACCCCGATAGTTCCTGTAGTCCATGTTCCCCCTGTCACTCAGGCAGTGGGTTCAGATATTGCTTCGTCTTCCGCCTCTGGCCTTGGGAGAAGGGTCAGGAGGAATAGAAACCGTAGACTCCGGTTAGCTGCGTCTAAGGCAGATAGACATTGGATGGAAGAGGCAGTTGCTTACTAGGAGCCTGTTCAGAGGAGAGTGGTCCCCAAGCAGCAGGCACCATGACCAGTTTCAGTTACACCCACCCCAGAGGTTGTAGTAGCACCTGAGATAGAAGCAGTTCAGGGAGGATGCTTCTCTCCACTGACACATAGTGGTGATGAGGAGGACGTCACTCGCATTGCGGCGGCCCCTCCTATCACTACTACTTTATCACGTGCTAGGGTCCCTAGGGATGATGCTGCTTGAACCCTCTCTCAAAGGATTCGGAGCATTATCCACTTAGTACGGGGTCGAGGCCTGTCAGTCGGGAGAGGTTACTCCACCAGATTTCTCAGGCGTCCGTTCAGCTATAGAGACAGACTGCTAGGTAGAGGTACAAGTGGCAGAGAGGATAACCACCTAGGTAGCCTATTAGTTCAGTTCCTTCAGTTAGATCGCAGTCAGTTGCTCCCACTGGGTCCCGTCATAGCAGATGGGTATGGAGACGATGACAGGTAGACTCTCCTATCGAGGCAGTATAGTTAGTTGAGGTAGTTAGACAGTTAGAGATAATTGTTCCTTCAGGATCAGAGATAGTTTTGATGGTCTACGATACAGTGGCAGATGTTGATGTTATAATCCCTTCCGATGGTTCACCAGCTCGGGGAGAGGTAGTTTCAGCTCCTAGCCCTCATAGGATTTCTTCCCCTATGGGTACATATATGGAAGCGCTTTGTCAGACCTTCTCTGAGGAGGACATACTCGAAGAGTCAGATAAAGATATACCAGTGCACCGAGTGTGTGTGATTACTAGATGAGGTCTCTCGGATGAGCAGAGTGAGGCAGATTATGATGATGATGAGCAAGGAGAGCCCGAGGTGGGTGGATCTCCCAGGTCAGTTGATACAGAAGCTACAGTTTTAAACTTTCAAACTCAGATGTTAGAGATGGCTAGAGCCATGACAGCGATGACCGCTCAGTTGACAACCTTGGGGATCATGCCCCAAGTTGCGGGCGTAGGCACTCCTACTACGTCCAGGGATGAACCAATAGTACCACCTGTACTAGCACCAGACCCTATGGGAGTGGATAGGGTCCAGAGAGTAGTTCCAGTGGCACCTACAGCAGTCACTTTTACTACCCCAGTTCAGAATCAGTCAGCTCAGTTATCAGCAGGACAAATTCAGGATTTGATTGCCTAGAAGGTCGAGCAGGCTATTTCCTCCAGGAAGTCTGGAGAGGTAGTTAGCAGGGGGAGACCTTACCCATTTGAGTACGGGCAGGAGCCTTACCCCCTAGTTTTGTCCCTCCTAGGTTTAGAGTTTTTGATGGATTTGGAAACACAAGGCAGCATATGGCTCAGTACCGGGCCATAAACTATAATACATGAGGGAATGATGCTTTGATGTTGATATTATTCATCAGTAGTTTAGTTGGGGTGGCATTCGGTTGGTACGCTGACCTCCCCAATGATTCAGTTCACACATTTGCAGAGTTAGAACAGCTTTCTGTTCAGAGATTTGTTAGTGTAGAGCATCGGGTTACAGTTGGAGAGTTAGTTATGTCCAGGCAGCAGCCCCGTGAGACTCTACCGGATTATATAGTCAGATGGAGGAATCTTAGTTTACAGTGTGAGCCCCAGTTTTAGGAGCAACATGTAGTAGAAATCTTATTGAAGAATATAGATGGCCCTATAGCTCCTTACTTGAAGGGTTTTAACATTAGAACCTTTCAAAAGTTATTAACAAAGGTGATCAGCCTATAGGACAGCATACCCGCTGCAGCCCCTCCTAAGGTTGAGAGTCAACCCTCGTGTAGACCTCAACAACAGGAGTCTTCAGAGGCACCTCCGCTTAGGAGAGGGAAGGTACACATTACCTATAGACCATCAGATAAGGGCAAGAAGCCCTTAGTCAGTTCAGTACCATAGCAGTCGTCGTACACACCTGGGCAGTCAGCAGTACAGGCTAGATCCTCCCATAAGACTTCAGAGGGTCAGTTATCCTTACAGGAGAGGCTCGACAAAGAATATCCCTTTAAGAGGAAAAGTGTGCAGAAGATATTTAAATTCCTTGTTAAAAATAATATCATAATATTTCTATTTAATTAGAAGAAAAATGAAGAAGGACTATAGAACACCCGTTATATTGCCCCTTTCACCGACATACTGGGCATATCCTTGAAGATTGTTTTATATTCAAGGATAGGGTGGAGAGCCTTATGGCTAGTGGAAAAATTCACCTAGAAGATAGTGATTTAGTGCAGCCTCAAGGCAAAGTGGCTTAGGATGTGCAAATGAATGCAAGCCCTAGCCAGTGTGATGATTGATAGCAGTTAGCAGAACACTCCTTAGTTCTGGGGGGAGTGGTAGCTCGCACTCTCTCACAAGACAAGGGATATGACCAGACATGCTGTTCAGAGTTCAAAGATAGTTGAGAGGAGGCCTTGATAGGCCAAGTCGATAGTTCTCAGTTTAGCTCTTTTATCTGTTTCTTTTCCTTTATTCACAGTAGTGCATATTAAGCACACTTCCTTTCTTTCATGTACTAAAAAAAAGAAAAAAAATAGAAATATATGATGATAAAAATAGAGAAGCTCTCAATTGAGCAAAATCGGTTGCCCTTGTCACAGGTGGAACCCGGTAAAACTCTCTAAGAGCTCAAATTTCCCAAACTTTTCTTTTCCCCTCCTTTAAAGTGTCTCAGCAGTTGCTTCAACGATGACCCTACACTTGCATTGTTATGATTCTTTATAGATGCAGTAATCTTCATTAGTAATGTGGTACATCTTATTCTAGATGTTAACATCACTTCTTTGTAGGCTTAGATTTTCATAAAGAAAGATCAGCCCCCTCTTCTACTCTCAATCAGTAACTCACTTTCCCATTCATATCCTGCTCTCAGCTGCTAGAGCGATCTTATGGATGTAGCGATGTTGCTTTCATCTCTCATAGGGTCCCACCAGTCAGTGTGGGTGTTACCGCTGTGAACTGTTGATGATTATTATTCTTATCCATAGTTGTTATCCTCGGTGGCGAGTGTGTCCGCTCTCTACCTTGAGTTATTTCCCTAGTTGTAATATAGTACATTTTGTCACAAATGTTAGCATCACTTTCTCAGGAGCTTTGATTTTCTAACAGAAGATCAGCTCCTTGGTTTCTTTACCGACATAATTCCTCATTCATGCCCTACTCTTAAATAGCAGAGTAGTTATATGGACGAGTTGAGGTCACTCTTACTCTCCACAGGGTCCCACTAGTTGGTGTGGGTGCTACCACTGTGATCTTCTAATTATTGTTAATTTTATTTATATTTGCTATTCTAGGTGGCAGGTGTGCCTCCTTGCTACCTCGAGTTATTTCCCCAAACGGTGATGTAGTACACCTAATCCCAGGTGTTAGCATCACTTCTTTGTGAGCGTTGATTTTCTAGCAGAAGATCAATGCCCTAATTTCTTTGTCTACATACTTCCCTATTGGGACCTGACTCTCAGCTGCCAGAGAGGTCCCATGGATCTGTTGATATTATTTTCACTCCTTACAGGGTCCTCATCAATTAGTATGGTTCCACCACTGTAGTTCCTTGATGATTATTTCTCGTTGATATCATTTTCTTCTTCGCAGCGGGTGTGCCCCCTCACTGCTTTAGTTATTGTCCACCTGGGATGGGATTGCCCCGCTCGCACTTTGCTGAGGGTGTACCTCTTGTTGTTATTCTATGAAGTATTATTCTGATGTTTTCCTCCTTTTCATGTGATATTAGTGTTGCCTGAGAAATTCCACCGGCATTCGGATACTCGTGGCCACGACGATTTGTCCACTACCACGTGGTAACCAAGGCGCTAGCTCGGGGTTCCTTAGACAACTTCTCCCTCAGAGTTCTTCTATTTACCTTTCCTTTCTCCCTCACATCCCTACACAGATCTCTGTTAGGTTGGTGTTGAGGTGACTCTTTCCTCTTCACATCACTGCAGGCAGATGCGTCGGGTGATTGTGTAGATTGTTCTGTCTTTATCCTACTACAGGCATATGTGCTGGGTAGGGACTCTGCTGCAGGCACATACACCAGGCAGAGGTGACCTTTTCCTCTTCACATCACTGCAGGCATATGCACCGGGTAAATGTGTTGAGTGTTCTTTCTTTATCATACTGTAGGCATATGCGCCGGGTAGGGACTCTGCTGCAGGCACATACACCAGGCAGAGGTGACTTTTTCTCTCTTCTTATCACTGCAGGCATATACGTCGGGTGATTGTTGAGTTTTTCTTTATCCTACCGTCAGACATATGCATCAGGTAGGAACCCCACTACAGGCACATACACCGAGCGAGGGTGGATTTTTCCCTGATTGTCCTACTGCAGGCATATGCGCCAGGTAGACACCAGACTTTACTTGGTTGAGAGAGCCCGACAGAGTCCCTGGGAGGCATATCTCACCTCCCCTTTTCCCTGATTATCCTACTGTAGGCATATCCACCAGGTAAACATCAGACTTTACTTGGTTGAGTGAGCCCAACAGAGTCCCTGGGAGGCATATCTCACCACACCTCTTCCTTGATTATCCTACTGCAGGCATATGCACCGGGTAGACATCAGACTTTACTTGGTTGAGTGAGCCCGACAGAGTCCCTAGGAGGCATATCTCACCACACCTCTTCCCTGATTGTCCTACTGAAGGCATATGTGCCGTGTAGATATCTGACTTTACTTGGTTGAGAGAGTTCGACAGAGTCCCTGGGAGGCATATCTCCCTGATTGTCCTACTGCAGGTATATGCGCTGGGTAGACATCAGATTTTACTTGGTTAAGTGAGCCCGACAGAGTCCCTGGGAGGCATACCTCATCACCTTTTTCCCTGATTGTCCTACTATAGGCATATGCGTCGGGTAGACATTAGACTTTACTTGGTTGAGAGAGCCTGACAGAGTCCTTGGGAGGTATATCTCATCACACCTTTTCCCTGATTATCCTACTGCAGGCATATGCACTGGGTAGACATTAAACTTTACTTGATTGAGTGAGCTCGACAGAGTCCCTGGGAGGCATACCTCACCACTCCTTTTCTCTGATTGTCCTACTGCAGGCATATGCGCTAGGTAGACATCAGACCTTACTTGGTTGAGTGAGCCGACAGAGTCCCTAGGAGGCATACCTCACCACTCCTTTTTCCCTGATTGTCCTACTACAGGCATATGCACCGAGTAGACATCAGACCTTTTCTAGTTGAGAGAGCCCAACAAAATCCCTGGGAGGCATACCTCACCACTCCTTTTACCTTCTGTTCTGCTATTTCGATATGGTCAGGTAGATAGTTGGTCTACTTTACCTTTCACTCTTTGTTTCACTGTTTTGATATGATCATGTGAACATCGAGTTGTCCACATTCACTATTTTGATATGATCAAGTGGATGTGAGACTCCTTTACCTTTATTTTCTTCTCTATTCTGCCCTTACTATAGGGTAAGGCAGATAGATGATCTACCTTCCTTCTCTGGTGATACTCCTTGCTTTCCTTTGATTGTTATTCTTTACTATTTTGACTTGATTGAGTGATTGTTGGATCTCCCTTCTCCTCACATCATCTTAAACATGTTTTAGGTGATCGCTGAATTTTCTTTTATCCTTTAAGATGTCGTTCTGATTCTGCTCATGTGAGCATGAAATCCCTTTCTCTTTCTTCCACTCTGCTGCTTACATGTGGTCGAGTAGATAGTTGATTTTCTTTTCTTGGCTCTCCCTCACTATTCCGAGCTTGTTTAGTGAGTGCAGAGCTTCTTTTCTTTCGCTGTTTCGAGTCGATCAGGCGAATTCATGGTTTCTCTCTTCCTTTCATCCCACCATGCTTGCATGATTCTGTGACCATTATATGACTGCATAATTGTTGTATGATTGTATGCTTCCCGAGTCTCTTTAGTGGGTTGTAGGGTTGCATCTTCCTAGAGATAGGGAGGTCAACGCCAACACGTGCAGCTCACTCGTTGTTTTCCCCACCTGCTGGGGGTCCGTTTGTTGACCTCAGTTTTTGTTTAAGTGCTCTCGAGGGCCTTTGATTGATTTGAGCAAGCCCCATCGAGTCAAATTTGAGCTCGCATCAGCTTGAATCGAGTCGAATCAAACCTAATTGCTTTCGGCTATTCTAAATTAGTTTTGTTGAGCCTCGTCGGGCCTAATTTGCACTCGAGGTGACATGAGTTGAGTCAAATTAGACCCGACGAAGTTTGATTAAATTTAATTAAAGCCCATTGGCTTCTTTCAGCGCAATTTGATCCAAATCAGCGTCGATTTGGGTTCGATTTTACTAAATCAATCTAATTAAATTAAATCAAACTTGAGTCGACTCGATTCAAGTCAAATCGAGTTCAATTTGAACTCCAATTTGACCCAAATCAGTTTAAGTATTTTGAAGATTATTTTAATTTTATTTCCTGAGTAGGCTTTCCCGCTCTTGGCAACGGCATGTGCATGATTTGAGGAATTCTAACGATGATGGCGATATCCCTCTTTCATTTTAGGCAAGGATTTACTCCAGATTTGAGAGACCTCTCAGGACTGGGTTTCGTTACCATTCGCGACCCAGAGCTAGAACCGGATGCCCCTGCTCTTCGTCTGGCCCTTGGATTCACAGAAAGGAGACCTCCCTCGATCTCTCTCTCTCTCTCTCTCTCTCTCTCTCTCTCTCTCTCTCTCTCTCTCTCATTTTCTCTGAGGTTAACGGCAGCCCCTCTCGCCATAGCGAGATTTCACAAGCTAGTAGCCGATCCGGGCAAGAGGGCTCTCTCCTACATCTTTGGCTGCTCGCGAACACCAGAGAGGCGGAACCCCTCTTTTCTCTATCTCCCTTGCTTGCGGGAAGCCCAGCCCAAATCCTCTCTATTTTGCAAAATCCAAAGGGAGGCCGGCCTCGGCTCACTCGCGAACCCTCTATCCGACTCCTTAGGATCGGACTAGGGGAACCTTGATCGAACCCAAAGCCCCTTGCCGGCTCTTCCTCCTACAGGTATATCTCTCTCCTTCTCCTCCTTCCTCTTCTATTGCTTCTTTTTCTTCTTCTTCTTCTTCATCTTCATCTTCTTCTATTGCTTTCTCTTCTTCCTCCTCTCTATTTTCTCTTCTCCTTCTTATCCTCCTTACCTCCATTATTTTCTTTCCTTTCCTTCTTCATGATGTGGGAAGTCCTGTCAATGATGTTTATCTATCCAAAATGATGATTTGTATATCTCTATAATGTTTTGGTTCGTACGGTTTAAAAGGAAATGAATGGTTGGCATGTGAGGCTAGTTTTAGATTCATGCTGCATAACTTGAAGTCGTAGGTGTAAGCTTTGAAGGATTATAAGAATGCCATATCGTGTTTCATCAAACATGCATGCCAAGTGTTTGTATTAATGTTTGTTAAAGAACAAACTAAGTTGTGATCAAATAAAATCACCAATCAAGCATATCTACATTTCACTGTCATTGGTTAATTAGAATCATCCATTCTATGGGCTTCATTCCATAAAAAAAAAAAGCTTAATAAGATTGTTTTATGCCATAGATGCTGATACTAGTACGGTTGGAGGTTTGATAATGTTTCGCTCGCGATCTATTATAGCTTGACTAGAAGAGCTAAGATGTTTAACTTTCTCAGTTCGTATGGATGATTTATTAAATGGCTGAAATCTGGAATTCATGTTCTCATGTCCATAAAATCTGCATAGGGGTTTGTGTATGAATTAATTGCCTTCTTCCCCAGTTCTCCTCCCCTTCCTTATTCTTATATATGTTCCGTAAGAAGGAATCAGAGATTGATCAAGGCAAAGTGAGTATGTATTTCCAAAGCAAAGGGTTTTAGATTCATTTCGTTTTGACCTCCTGATTGAGAATGAAATAGTGATGGTTATGATTTTCTTCTATCTTACTTGACTCATGTCGCATGACTTAGAATTTTAGGTGTAAACTGTGGAGAAGTGTAAGAAGACATCTTGATCTTCTATCAAACCATGCATACAAAGTGTTTGTAGTAATGCCTCGAAGGAAAGCCATAGGTCCTTTTTTTCATGAATGTTTCTTCTTTACACTCAATGCTTGTGAATGAATGCCGTATGCTTCAAAGGTGATGGTTGAGAAAGCCTTTTTTTAGTCCATCATCTCCTTATCATCAGATAGAGCTTGTGAGGGATGTGGGTGGAATTACTTTCTCAGGACAGTGATATGGTTTGCCCCATTTAAGATTTCCTTTGAATAACATGATTGCACTTCTATAAGCTGATTACAAATTTCTATACAAAATTTGATTTTGTTTGATTTAAACACCTTAAGATGATACATTGTGCATTTTTCTTTTAGAGCAAGACTTCAGGCTGCCATTAGTTGAGAATCGAAGTTTTCTTCTTCACTCTATTTCTGTCGACTTGAGACGTTTCAGTTGAAATTTATCAAGATAATCATGCCTTTGTTCTGATTATAGTTTTCCACTGTGACAATATAAGAACTTGCTCCGGGCTGAAGTATTGACAACTACAGACTTTGGGGCAGGAGAATTGACTTAAAATATGAGATTTACAACCTTGTTCTATAGGTTGGGCTGCTGACTTGGGAGTATCGTGCAACATATTGATGAATTTGATTTTTGAAACAAGAGTTCGTAAGTTTATAAACTGATTGCACATTTTCTCGAGTAATTACATGCTCCTGAGGCATTTCAAATTTGAATTCATCTTACGTTAGTTTCGTAGCATCCTCTAACTTTAAGTTAAAGCATTTAACAGGTTTTTTGGAGCATACGCAAACATTTCTGATGCATTGTATTAGATTTGGAAATTGCCTTATGAAAGTTATTAGGGACTTCAAATTATTTGGTTTCAATTATGTGCATGAATTTTTTGTCATAAAATGCACACAATATTTCATTTTGAATTTAGAAGATCACATTCTATTTGTTTGCATGTCCATGTTACGGACCTGTTGCAAACTTCATGAGTTGTAATCTATTGCATCTTTCAATGTATCATACTTTCGTTTGCATATGACTTGTAATTTTATGTGGTGGGCTCCACGGGGAATTGTTTATCCTTTTATAACTAGGAGGAGTTTCTTAGTTCAATGTCACATTTTCTTGGGTTTTGTTAGTTGCTTAGGAGCATTTAAAGAGTTCTGAGTATTCTAAATGTAGTAGGGAGGTTTTATTTGTGCTTGTAGGTGAGCTTTCAAGTTCACTGTGAATTTTGTATGTCATGTTTTAGTTCAATTTTAGTCCCCTATTTGTAATTTTATTCTCATTTTATAATTTTGCAATTTTGTATTTCAAGCGTTCTCATATATATTTTCCCATACTCCAGGCGTTTCTCCAACACAGGGAACATTTGCAAGGATCGTTAGGCATTCCTTCCCTGTCTAAAAAATTATACATGTCGGTGTTTTCAGACTTTGGCTGGGGATCTTTAAAACCATCATGCTTAAAAAAATGTCTAGGCCTATATCAAATGCTTGATAAAGCATATAACAAGATTCCTTAACTTGCTAAAATAATGCGCACGAGTTATTATTTTGAGATTTCACTTGTATTGAAGCTTTGTTTTAAGAGACTTGGGATGGCTTTCTTACATCTTACTACTTCTTAAAGAAGCTTTCTAGTATAAAAACTATGGAAGTGAGTAATATAGCATAGTGTATAATTTGATTTTAATGTTTCTTAAAATTAGCTTGAATTCATGGTGTGTAGGTCCACTGTTGAACATATATATTTGTTGGGAGGTTTAATGGAGATGTATAGACAAAGTAAGTATAATCGACATATTATATTTATTGATTTAGAGAAATCATATAATAAAGTTACAAAAGAAATGCTCTCGAGAGTTTTATATGTGAGAAAAAGGATTTATGTTTTTGTTGGTAACAAGGAACTGTTGTTCGACCCTAATATTTTCGTTGCAATTTTTATGAAGTTATTCTATAAATCCAATTTATATCAGAGGGAAATAGTTTGTAATTGTTATCAAGTTCTATGTTTTATGCAGTATCAGATGATCCCTAATCCATTTTCTAAAAATAATAATGTGAAGGAATATGCGAATGGTGAGGCATTTTTTTTACAACTAATAACTAATCATTATATTCAGAACTCACAAATTTCTTGTTAGTTGTCTTTTTTATTTCTTCGTTTGAATATTTCTCTTGGAAGAACTATTCTGGTCATTGCAACCAACGAGTGACTGATCTTCTACAACCCAGGATTCTTGTACTCATTTTGCAATGGGGAACATGAATGATGGCCTAAAAATTCTCTGGTAACCGATGTTATGATTTTCCTTATATATGCTTGAAGTGAGTGGACTTCTAGAAAGCTGCTTTTTACGTCTGTGTTGGAATTAAGGTCGTATTTTGCTAAGCATAGATTAATCTTGTGGGACTTAGGTTTTGTTATTATGGGCCTTATCCAGTGTGAGTTAAAGAAACAAATGAGCATGAAAATTTTATAACCTTACATACACTTGTGGTTACTTGATGCATCTCACTAAGACTAGAGAACATTCACGTCGCTTTAGGTTGGAAAGTCCTATGATTTGCTTTTTGGTGGGAAAACTTCATGAGTTTTGGAGAAGTGAACTCAATCCTTGCTTTCACAAATTTATGCTTTCATGATGGTGTTTATGGAAAAATCGATAGAAGTAACTTGGCATGTATTCAAAACTTTACTTATGAGCTCTCAAAACACCTTTCTTATATTTCATTAGTTATTTCAAGTGGCGAGCTCTTGGTTTGCAATGCCATATGTTTGACACAATGGCATGTTCACAAGTTTGAATTGGGGCTTCTTTTAAAACTTTATGGTTGCATATAGCATGAAGGTGGAAAATTTGTTGGAGAATATATGTGTTTTGTAGACTTCAAGTCATGATGTTTATGTTATTAAAGGCTTATCTAGCCATAAAGCATTGACAGATTTTGAGGCGCTTTCATGCTTTCTTGAATCTTGTTTTCTTTTCCACTTGTTTGGATTTTATATAGAATGCATGTGAGCAATCTCGTTGAAGAGTTCCCAAGGTGCATTTTATTACAATCTTGAGCATACTTTGGATTCAACATGGAATGATTTGGTTATGTTGGAAAATGATGCATAGTGCATTGAAGCGATTTTTTTTTTCTTCTGGAAATGTTAAAGAATTTTCATGGATTTACCCCACGTTAAAGAAATTTGTTATCTTTTTTTTTTTGCATCGAAAGATTGTGGTGGGTTTCATATATGAAAGTTTTATGGTTTGGTTTGTTTGAAAGGTTCTATAAGTTGTTTTGGGGATTTGGGACCTTATGAAGTACTTTGTGTTTGAAAAGCTTGATTGCTAAAAGGCTTTCTTAGTTCTCCTTTCATGAATAAGTTTTCTTTCTCATATTTGCATTCGATTCCAAGATGAGTTTAAAAAGTGTATAGCGGGGGCATATTTGAGTTTCAAAGTTGAAAGACCTTTTTTTTGGTTTTGGATTTCAAGATTAGTTTTCTTCTTTGCTATTTTGAGTTTTATATGAGAAGTGATTTGGGTCATCGTGTCAAGTATTTCGAGTGCTTTCTTAAAAATGTGGGAACATTAAATAGCATCCAAATATCCCTTTCTCTTATTTGCATTTGGCTTAAATGCTAAATTGGAATGAGGGATGGGTCGAAGGTATGTTTGGCTTTGACAAGGCATGCCTATTAATGAGATGCTAACATTCCATAAAAATAATAAATAAAGACCATTTTTTTTAAAACAATGTGGGGAGTTCTTAAAATTTTGGACAGTCCTCGAGAGCAAATAGCCGAGCTAACATCCAGACGAAAGAAAATGTATGTTTTTAATTAATAGTATTTTATTTTGATTATTTGCATATTGAACATGATTCTGCTCTCATCAAATCTTTGTTCGTTTCTTTGTGCTTTTGTGAGTTACATGTGGGGAAGCAAAGAAGGAGCTTTTTAGGAGCACTAGACGAAGGAGCTTGGACAATCGGATCCAAGCATCAGTCGCCCCCATTCATTCTGGTGGGGGTGCTATGGGCGATACCACCGGGTCATAGTCCCCGGTGTTGTGAGTTTTTCTTAAAACTTAGATAACCTCTAAGGAGCCCATCTGTGTATGTTCCCCTACCTTTAAGGCCCTGTAGAAAATTCAATTCTTAGGTAATTTTCTTCTTTTATTTTATTTTTTTTTAGATCCCTAAATCCACTTATACAGATACAAGTGTCTAAAGAGTTAGAAATAAAACCTCTTTTCATTCCCTACAACACTAGTGACACATAAGGACAAAAATTAAGGACTGGGTCTTAGAGAACTTAGACTTAGGATGCATGCTCCCTTAGGATAGAAATACTAAACATATAAAATCTAGTGACATGTCACCCTAGGGCTAGTTTGCCTTAATTCATTAATAAAATAGTAAAATCAATTATAATCTAAATCAGAAATGCATTAAAACACTTAATCTTCAATCAAACTACAATCAACATACGAAATCACTAGGAGGTAAAACTTGAACATAAATTTGAATTAAATCTCGCTAATTTATTTATCATCCTTTAATTAAATATTAACTAGATAAAAATCATTAAAACAAACTTAAATTCAAAAGATTTAAAAAATTAGAAAATAAACCTAACTCAAACCTAAAAGACCATCTAATACCCTAACTTCAGAAAATCATAACTAATTCCATAAAATTTCAAATTGAACAAACTAAAAGGCATTCAACTCTAATTAAAGCCTAATATTTATTAAAAATATCATTTTTCTAAAAATCAGCCTAATTTAAAAAGTCAACTCTCTGGTCAACTGTAGACCAATAACTAGGGCCCGAAACTCCTAAAATCATAACTCTGTCTAGAAAACTCTAAATCAAGCAAACTAACAGTCTAATTACTCGTGGTAATGTCTAGTATTTAATAAAAATACTAACTCCCCTAGACCTAACCTGTTTCTAATAATGACCTTTTTGAACCCTCTTAACCTAGCGGATAAGTAGACCCGGATCTTCTAAAATCTGCTAATGTAACTTCAACTTTAAATATTACTACCCTTAGGATTAAAATGAATTAACCAACCAAACTAACTAAAAATGGACCCTAATTTACTAATATTTGAACTTTAACCAAATCCTCCTTTTCAAACTTTCAACAAATATTAACTCAAGGTAACTTGAACTAACTACCCAATATAAGACCTATCCAAAGCCACACAAGCCCACTACACACACATAGAATTATTTGTTAAGGCACTACTTCTAGTTATAAGTTAGGCCGATATTTTACTTTTCTTTTTCTGTGATGTGACGCTCTTGCATGTGGCACGTGTGCTGGTTGATATGATTTGCTATGAGTGTTTATTTTATTACTGCACTGTATTTTTTCTGTAATGTGATGGGCGATAGATTACACATAGGCTAGGGACGATTTTGATACTGATGATGTTTTCTGCGGGTGGCCATGCTCATACAGCGCTAAAAGGGGGCTAAAAATAAATAAATCATAAGTTACCGCTACAGGTGCTTTAGCTGCTTAGCCCCCAAATAAATAAGAGCATGGCTAAGTGTGGCTGGTTTGAGTACTTTTATTTTCATATATAACTACTTGGGATGATTGACTTTGATTGCTTAGGATAACCTTATAGGAGAGTCTAGATTTTTTCTTTTTAAATTCTGATGTAATATATTTAATGTTAAGAGTTGTAAAAGTTTATAAAATGGGGCCTTTTAACAGAGGATTAGGGATCCAGAGGGAAAAGAAAGTCCCTTCACGGGAAATTTCTTTTCATTTGGATATCCTACTAGCAGTGTACTATGAGAAGACTAAAAGAAGGCGATCCACAGGAGGACTAGAGGATGAAGATCAAGACACAAAATGCCTCATTTTAAAACTTACGTCATTCTGTAGAATTAGAATCTAGATTGTTGTCGGTGGGGCCTGTCCACCATTACTTTTCTGCAGACCCTGGGTTGTATTTATACGGCACTTACCATGGACTGTGGACTCTTTCTTACTCTGCTCTGTGGATTTATATTGATGTATTTATTTTGTGTGTGCAGTTGAAATTACCTATTTTTCTTAAGTTTCTTTCTTGCATGTGCTTGGCCTGATTTTGGTAAGCTATTTAGGAATAAAAATTTTCTACTCGTAATTAATATTTAAAATTCTAAGAATCAAATATCATAAAAACTTAATGACCTAGGGAATAGCCGGATCGTCCGGGGTCACATACATATTAATGCATCTTCTCTCTCCTTGCTATAAGACACTTCCCCGCCTACGGGTAGAGTCCAGATAATCTGACCTATGAGAATGAGGTGATGGATCTGGGGAAGTCTAGTCTTTTCTAAAAAATTATTTTATAAGCCTTTTTTTAAAATTTCATGCATACCTGATTTGGAGACTTTAACTAGCATGCATTGCATTAGAAATTAATTAAATTAAAATTTTAATTGCATTAATTCTAGGAGCATTCACCCAATATAATTCTGGGGCCAATTAGGAAATCCTCTAGACGTCGGCCCTACTTCCAATAACCAAACTACCTACCCATCTTTCATAAAGACTTGGACATTATGGATTTTATGCTACTAGGTGGTTAGCTGGCCTTCCTTTTCAGGCAGGATATAAGTCCAGGATACATTAGCTAGGATACAGGTGTTAGTGTTGTGTAGAACTCTAAGCCCACTAGATCTAGGGTTCAAGGCTACTACTATCAATGTCTCGTAGTACGCCTCATCGATGGGTAAGTCTCCTTTCTTTCAGGGGCTATAAATCCTGTCTATCTGCGTCACATGGATGACACCATCTCCATCTCTCTCTCATATTCTTCGAGTGCATGACTTTCTTTTCTCCAATTTCTTCTCACTACCTTAGTCCCTCTAAGTGTTGATCTGAGCCGTGTATGCTGACTAAGCCTAGTTGAACCTTTCTTTCCCTTTGAGTAAGATTTCCTAGTCTTCTCCCTATGTGCTAATCCCAATTTGGGAAGAATAATGTAGAATCCTTAATCAAAAATTTTCTCAGGCCCCGGCCTAAGATGTAATTAACCATGGGGGCTTGCACCCGTGGGAAACTGAATCCCACTTTCAAATAAACTCCACCCGAGCTGATGTATTGGGTGGGGGAAACCCGTTATGATGATTAGATCATACATATTATTATCCATCAGGGTATGCCGGTGAGAGCCGCTATCCCCAATGGTTAATCGTATGTGTGATCGAATCTGCCCTCCCATTGGCAACAAATACTGTCTCCCCCTGCGGGGTGGCAGTGTTCTATTTTGTTGTCCTTTCGGAGGTCTATAGAGCCTTCACTGGACCATACCTCAAATGTCTCTCACTTCAGAAGCTGATTACGTACACCAAGAAGTCCATTTAGGAGTATGTGGAGAACATCTAGAAGAAAAAGTATTAGCTTACAAGATCATAAGATAGGGATTCTATTAGCCTACAATGAAATATGATGCACTTGAGTTCACTCAAAAGTGTAAAAACTATCAATTGCATTCCAATCCCACCCATACACTTGCTCTAAAGCTTGCATCACTTAAGAGCCCCTAGCCTTTTTCCCAATGGGGGATTGATATAATGGGACATTTCCCCATAGCCACCAGATAATGAAAATTCATCATCTTAGCTATAGATTACTTCACTAAATGGGTGGAGATAGAACATCTAGCAAATATTACTGAAGCTAGTGCCAAATAGTTCCTGTGGAAGAATATAATCTATTATTTTAATATTCCTGCAATGGTCATTGTTGACCTTGAATTTGCCCAGACCTGTGTCCTGGGTCAACCTGGTTGACCAGGTCAACCCAGGTTGACCCAGATTAACCCAAGTTAGCCCGAATGAGTTCAAATCACATTCAAACTCATTCCTTAACCTATAAACTCAATCCACTTGGTCAACCCAAGTCTTAATGGGTCAATTTGACCCATTAAGAATTCATTCCTAATCCATTCTAATTTGAAACCACGGCCAAAAGGCTTGGTTTTCCCTCCTAATTAATCCTAGATCTAATCTAGACCGTTGACTGAAGGCTTGGACCTATAAATAGGAGGATTTAGGGTTTCTTAAGGACTTTTTGCTTGCTCTCTCTCTCTCTCTAAGCCTCCCCAGCCCATGAGATTTTGTGTGAGAGTTCCCCTTGACTCCCTCCACATCCTCTAAGCCAAATCCACCAGTGAGACCCCAGCGGCGGTGATATCTCCAACGAACCGAGCCTTAATACCTTCCACGTCAATTTGTCGTCACTCCGGAGCATTTTAGACCATAATTTCTTCTACAACTAGGAGCATGGACACTCTACAAGTGCAACAAGCCCATGATCTCCTGAATCCACCGTGTGGATTAGGTAAAATCTCAAACCCTAGTCTAGAACACTTAGGGTTAATTAGCTTTCTAGAAAGCGCGTTTTAGGCCAAACAAAAGGATTCCACATGAATGCTCTTCATGTATGCATGCTACATTTCAAATTTCATCTAATTTAATTCACTCGATCAAGAGAACGAAGCGAAAATAGATTTAGGGCTTCGGGTTACGTATTTCGTCTACTATGTTTAATCATAACCGTTGATCGTCAATGGCTCATATCTCGCCATTCCGCGGCTCGGGTTTTACCGCATATCAGATCCCGTGGTCATCGCTCTTGTCCGATGCGATCTGCTCAGTTGATTCAAACCGCGAAGCATCCAACGGCTGCCGCGCTTCGCTGACGCGGATAAGTGATCCGCCGTCATTTTTAGCGCCGCGACAATCATTGCCAATGATTGCGTGGCGGCATAATCATTGGTAATGATTGCCCCAAAATTGTGAAACCAATCTGAGCTCGATGCGTGTCCCGCCGCCATTTTAATTAAATTTAAAATTAGTTTTAAATGTATTTTAATCCTATTTTCTTTAGAAAATCATAATAAATTAATTTTTGATCCTAGAAATACGTATAATATATCAAATTGATCGTATTTTTATCCTCTTTAATTTAAAATTAAAATTATTCAAAAATAATAATTATATTTTAAGTTATTTAAAAAATAGTGAAAATCATTTTTTTATGTTAATTATTTTATTTTAATTATTATTATATTATTATTATTATTATTATTATTTTAAATTTTAAGAAAATATTTTTGATTATTATTATTATTATTATTGATATTTTTGTAAGTTTAAAAATTATTTTGATTATAATTATTATAATTATAATAATTATAATAATAATAATTATTATTATTACTTTAAATTATTATTATTTATTATTATTATTATTATTATTATTATTTATTTTAATTAAAATTATCATTATTTTTAAATTATAATCATTATAATTATATAAGACTATTTGAATTATATTAATTATTATTATTTAGTCATTATTCTTAATTATTATTATTATTATTATTATTATTATTATTATTAATTTTAAAGCCCATAAATTTTTAATAATTAGTTTGTCTTAATTTGATGATTATTTTAAAACATTATTTAATTATTTTAAATTATTTAAAAATGCTTTTTAAATGTATTAAACTTCAAAATTTTATAACTAACTCATTTTAAATCAGATTTTTGCGTATAATACCTTGAATTTTTTAGAAAAATATGAATTTTAATTAAAAATTGTTTTCAAAAATTAATTCTTGCTTTCTGATTTATTTCTTTATTATTTAATTACTTAATTATTTAAATATTATTTAAATAATTAATTTAATTAATTATTTTGAAATTAAAAAAAAATTATTTTGAAATCCTTACTGGGGTGGCCAGTGGATCTCCTATAAATATGAATATGAACCTACTTTTTATTATCTTATTTTCAAATCTATATATTTGCTTATTTAATACATATATAAATTTTAAGTATTTTAAAATTACATATATTTTTAAATCCTATAATTTTGGGAGATCCGCTACTTGTGAAATTTTAAACTTAGGCTCTACTTGTAAATAGCATTCATGTAGGGAGGATTAGTAGATGATTGAGTCCAATCATCTACTAATCACTCGAATACGCTCATTTTACTTAGTATTTCGCAGTCCTTGCATGTGTAGGATGCATACAAGCACTTAGCTTAGGCTCTCCTAGATCTAGGAACTTGATGTGTTTATTTGTATGATGCATATCCTACATGTTATGCTTAAAACTCACTTTCCTCCTGCTTAGTGTAGTGACACCCTAATGATAATAATTAAGGACCGTCTAGCGAACTTAAAATATTTCTAGGAGCCAGGATACATCCTAGATTGCTATAAAACTTTTAACCCTAGAACTTAGTGACATCTCAAACCCACTAGAATTTTCTAGAAATTTAGAACCCTTTAAATCCCCTAATTAACAAACCCTAATTTGCCCATTAACTTAGACCCATTAATTTCAAAAAATTCTAATAAACCCATTTTAGGTTAAAAAAATACCCATATTACCTCAAACTCCTTAGAATTTAATCTCTAACCTTAGGTAATTAGGGCCCCTTTATTGGACATTAATCTAAACTTTAATTTAATTTTAATTAAAAATTATCTTTTTACATTAATTAAATCATTAAAAATTATTAAAAAATCCCAAACCTTCCCCAAACACTTAGGAACACCTTCTTAGGTCATTTCTGACCTTTGGGGGTGATTACAACCAATTTGGAGTTAATTTGGGTCAAAACCCCTAAAATACCCCTAATTAGATAATTTCAATAATTTCCCTAATTGCCCCAACTTCTAAAAATCATAACTAATTATAAAAAACTCTAAAATGGGCAAACCAAAATGCGTTCAATTCTAATTAGGGTCTAGTATTTATTAAAGATATTAGGTGTCCAAAAATTAGCCCAGGATATAAAGTCAACTTTCCGGTCAACCGTAGCCTATAGTCTAGGGCCCAAAACTTCTAAAATTCATAATTTTGTATAGGAAACTCCAAATCTAGCAAACTCAAAGCCTAGCTGCTCATATTAAGGTTTAATATTTAATTAAAATATTAGGAACCCTAAGCCTAGCTTAATTCTCACAGTCCCTTTTTGGACCCCCTTTAGCTCAGTGTATAGGTGAACCCTGAACCCCCTAAAATTCACTAAAGTAATTTAAATTTAAAATACCACTATCCTAAGCATTAAAATTGATCCATAAATTAAATTGACTAAAATGGATCCTAATTACTAATATTTAAACTTTAAATAAAAGTTTCCTTCTTAGACCTACAACAAACCTGGACATTAGACAACTTTAACAAACTACCAAACTTAGGATACACCCCAGCTACACAGCCTCTTGCACACACATAGAATTATTTGCTAGGACACCACTTCTAGTTCTAGGTTAGGCCGATGTTTATTTTACTGCTGTGTGCTGAGTTTTTTGGATTTTCATTGCATGTTATGATTGAATTATTGATGTGTTTATTTACTTTTACTGCACTCTGAGAATTAATGTGATTGCACGATAGATTACCCATAGGTTAGGATCGATTTTGATACTAATGAGATTTTTTGCAGGTGGCCATGCTCATGCAGTGCTAATAAAAGGGGGGCAATAGTCATGATTTAAATACTAACGTTATTTTATGCAGGCGCTCTAAAAATTGCTCAGCCCCCCTAAATAAATGAGGGTTAAATAATAAATTATCATATAACTGCTACAGGTGCTCCAGAACTGCTTAGCCCTCAAAATAATTAAGAGCATGGGCAAGTGTGGATGTAATGAGTATCTTTATTTCCATATAAACTGCATGGGATGATTTTATTAGGATAACCATGCAGGAGAGTCTAAATTTTATTACTTTCATTAATGTAAATTATCTATAATATGATTAAGAGTTGTGAAAGTGTACTTTGAGTGGGGATACATTGATCCAATGGTTGGATTCCCAAAGAGGAAAAGATGCCCATTATGAGGACAGTCCTTTTCTATTTAGAAGTCTAAAATTAGATCATTCTACTACCCAAGGTGGAAAGAATAACCTGCCCTTTGGGGGAGAGTTTTCTTCTCTACCCTGGGTATCCAGTTACAACAAATCCAAGGAGTTGAAAGAGGAAAAGACCAAGAAGTCTGAGGAAGAGAAGATCAAGAATCTGAAGATGAAGAGTAGCCCAGTCAAAGTTACTTGCATCTGTCCTAGGATTAGAAATCTGGGTTGTTGGCAGTGGTGCCCGACCACTTTACTTTTCTAAAGGTACTAGGTTGTAATAAAAGGTAGTTGACCTATAGACATTTATTTGATTTATTTGGTATCTGATGTGTTGAAATGTGATTGTTGATTGTGATTAGGATTTGCATGCTTTTTCTAGTTTCTTGGCGTTTGTGTGCCTCTTTTTTTTAGCCTAGATTCGATCGTTACTCTTTAAAAACCAAAAATATTTTATACTCATAACTAAAATTTAAAATCTTAAAAATTAAATAATATAGAAATATAACGACCTAAGGAATAACCAGAATCATCTGGGGTCGTATACATATTAATGCATTCTTCTTTCTCATTACTATAAGATACTTCCCCGCCTGCGGGTAGAGTTTAGATAATCTGGCCTATGAGGATGATGTGCCAGACCTGGAAAGCCTAGTCTTTTTCTAAAAATTATTTTCTATAAGCCTTTTTAAAACTCCATGTATATTTGATTTGAATATGTTAACTGGCATGCATTGCATTAAAAATCAATTAAAATTAAAATTTTAATTATATTAGATCTAGTAGCATTCACCCTACATAAGTTCGGGACCACTTAGGACAATCTCTAGATGTCGGTCCCACTTCTCAAAAACTTTCAACCTCCCTACCCATCTTTCATAAATGACTGGACTCATAATTTTGAATCGAGTAGGTGGTTAGCTGGCTCCCCAATCCAGGTTGGGGTAAGTCCAGATTTTGTATTACATTAGCTAGGACACGGGCATTAGTGTTGCGCAGAACACTAAACCCACCTAGATCTAAGATTTAATACTACTACTGTCGGTGTCTTGTAGTACTCCTCATCGGTGGATAAGTCTTCCATCATCCATAGACTATAAATCCCACCTATTCGTATCACATGGATAACACCACCTCCATCCTTCTCTCATGTATGCTTTGAGTGTATGATTTTTTTTTTCCCCATTTTCTTCTCATTACCTTAGTCCCTCTGGATATCGATCTAAGCTGTGTATGTCGACTAAGCCAAGTTGAACCTTTCATTCTTTTTTTAGTAGGAATTTTCTAATCTTTCCTATATGTGCCAATCCTAACTGAAGGCATAATATAGAATCCTTAATCAAGAGTATTCTCAGGCCCCAGCTTGAGAAGTAATTAACCACGGGGGCTTGTGCCCATGGGAAACTGAATCCCACTATTAAATAAATCCCACTCGAGCTGATGTATTGGGTGGGGAAAACCCGTTATTCTGATCAGGTCGTATATATTATCACCAATCAGGGTGCGCTGGTGAAAGCCACTATCCTCAATGGTTGATCGTATGTATGATCTAATCTGCCATCCCATTGGCACCACTGCCTCCCCCTACGGGGCGGTGTGTTTTTTTTTTTCGGAGGCCCACAATCATCACTACCAATGGGACATAGTTTACTGGGAAGATCTTTACATTTTTCTGTAAAGATTTTCATATTCAGCTAATCCACACATTTGTTGCCCATCCTCAAGCAAATGGACAAATGAAAGTTACAAATCGAATAATTCTAAAAGGGCTGAAGGCATGCCTAGGGAAGGCTTGGGGACAATGGGCTGAAGAACTCCTAAATTTCCTCTAGGCTTATCAAACCACTGCCAAAACTCCTACAGGAGAAACCCCGTACAACCTCTAATTTGGAATGGAAGAAGTTATACCAGTTGATATTAGAGTCTCGAGCAACAAAGTTCAGACTTTGGACTTCAATAATAATGTGGAGAAGCTTAGAAACAACTTGGATCTCCTCCCAGAAGTAAGAGATATAGCCTCACTCAGGACCGCTGCATATCACCAAAGAGTTACTCGTCACTATAACCAAAGGGTGAAACATCAATGAATCTCAATCGGGGATTTAGTTCTGCACAGTATTGAGGCAGTTGGAAAGGGCCCTCAGCAAAATAAACTCTTTCCCTGATGGGAGGGTCCTTTTTTAGTGGTAGCTATAGTCAAGCCTAGCACCTTCAAACTGAAGGATACTAATGAGAAGGTGCTCCCTCAAACTTGGAATGTTGGAAACCTTCGCAAGTATTATTAGTAGGTATTAATAGTATTATTTATCTTGTGTTTTGTATTTCTTCCAAGTTATAATATAGTCCTCGTTTGTCTTTTCTCTGTGTTGAGTGTGGTAAAACTCTTCTAGCTCATATATCCCTAAGTTATACTAGAAAACTATTGTACTATCTTATATAATACAGTTGTGGACCTCCGAAAGGACAACAGACACCATCGCCCCGCGAGGGGAGACAGTATCTGGCCAATGGAAGGGCAGCTTCGATCATGCATACGATTAACCATTGAGGATAGTGGCTCTCACCAGCACGCCCCGATGGATAACAATATGTACGATCTAATCACAACGGGTTTCCCCCACCCGATACATTAGCTCGAATGGGGTTTATTTGAGACTGAGATTCGGTTTCCCACGGGCGCAAGCCCCCGTGGTTAATTACATCTCAAGCCAGAGCCTGAGAATACTCTCGATTAAGGATTCTATATTATACTTTCTGAATTGGGATTGGCACATAGAGGGAAGACTAGGAAGTCCTACTCGAAGGGAAAGAGAGGTTCAACTAGGCTTAGTCAACATGCACGGATCACATCAGCATCCGGAGGGACTAAGATAGTGAGAAGAAACTGGAGAAAAAATAAATAAATAAATAAATCATGCACTCGAAACATGCAGGAGGGAAGGATGGAGGTGGCGTCATCCGTGTGACGCGGATATGTAGGGTTTAGGGTCTCTGGAAGACAGAAGACCTACCTACTGATGGGGCGTACTACAAAATAATAGTAGCCTTGAATCCTGAATCTAATGGGTTTAGTGTTCTACGCAACACTAACACCCGTGTCCTAACTAATGCAATGCAAAACCTGGACTTACCCCGGCCTGAAAGGGGGAGCCAGCTAACCACCTAATCGCTTTAAAACCATGCTATCCAGTCATTTATGAAAGATGGGTGGGTAGGTTATAGTTCCCGAAAATAGGGCCGACGTCTAGAGGATTTCCTAATTGGCCCCGGACTGATGTCGGGTGAATGCTCCTATAACTAATGCAATTAAAATTTTGATTTAGTTGATTTCTAATGCAATGCATGCTGGTTAAAGTATCCAAATCAGGTATGCACAGAACTTTAAAAAGGCTTATAAAAATAATTTTTAGAATTAGACTGGGCTTCCCCAGGTCCGGTACCTCATCCTCATAGGTCAGATTATCCGGACTCTACCCGCAGGCGGGGAAGTGTCTTATAGAAGGAAAGAGAGAAATGCAATAATATGCATGCGACCCCGGACGATTCCGGCGATTCCCTAGGTCGTTAAGTTTCTAAATTATTTAAATCTTAAAATTTGAATGTTAGTTATGAGTAGAAAAAAGTTTTAGTCCTTAAAGAGCCTAACGAAATTCAGGCTAAAATAAAAGCGACATGCAAAATGCCAAGGAACTATGAAAAGCAAACAATCCTAGAGGCACACAATCATAAAATACATCAAAATTATCCAAACAAATTAATAAATGTCCATAGGCCAACTGCCCTTAATTACAACCCAGGGTCTGCAGAAAATTAAAGTGGCCGGGCACCACTGCCAACAACCCGGATTTCTAATCCTAAGACTGACGCAAGTTATTTTTGAGTGGGATACTTGGTCTTCATCTTCTTGATCTTCTCTTCCTTGTACTCCTCGGGTCCCAGCTCCATTGGACTCCTTGGATTTCAACTTCCTTTGATTCTTCAAGTAGTAGAACGATCCAAATTTGGATTTCCAAATAGAAAAGGACCATCCTCATATTGGGTGTCCTTTTCTCTTTGGAATCCAACCTTTGGATCCTAGTATCCCCACTCAAAATTAACTTTCACAACTCTTAACCAATAGTACAATCAATTACATTAAATGAAAGCAGTAAATTCTAGACGCTCCTGCAAGGTTATCCTAAAAATCATCCCAAGCAGTTTAATATATCACAAGTAATTATAGGGAAAGTAAAATACTCATCACAGCCACACTAGCCATGCTCTTAATTATTTTGAGGGGCTAAGCAAGCTCTGGAGCACCTGTAGCAATTTATAATGATTTATTATTTTAGCCCTCATTTATTTAGGGGGGCTGAGCAATTTCTGATGCACCTGCATAAAATAGCATTAATTTTCAAATCATGATTATTGCCCCCCTTTTATTTAGCGCTGCATGAGCATGGCCACCTGCAGAAGACATCGTTAGTATCAACCTCGATCCTAACCTATGGGTAGTCTATCGTGCAATCACATCAAATCCCAGAGTATAGTAAAAGTAAGCAAACACATCAATAGTTCAATCACAACATGCAACGAAATCCGAAAAAGCTCGGCACGCAGCAGAAAAGTAAACACCGACCTAGCCTAGGTCTAGGAGTGGTGTCCTAACAAACCATCTAGATGTGTGTGAAAGGCTGTGTAGCTGAGGTAGATCCTAAGCTGGGTAGTTAGTTACAATTGCCTACTGTCCAGGTTGGTTGTAGGTCTAAAGGAAAATTTTAATTAAAGTATAAATATTAGCGAATTAAGATCCATTTTATTTAATTTGGTATGTAGGTCAGTTTTAATGCTTAGGGTAATAATATTTAAAGTTTAAATTGCATTAGTGAGTTTTAGGGGGTTCGGGGTCCACCTATACATTAAGCAAAAGGGGGTCCAAAGTTGACTTTTTGATTAAAGGGTATTTATGACTAGCTAATATTTTTATAAAATACTAGGCCTTAACCTGATCAGTTAGACAGTTAGTATGCCCGATTTGGATTCTTCTATCCAAAGTTATGAATTTCTGAAGTTTTGGTCTCGTTTTGAACTAAGTTTGACCGGATTGTTGACTTTTTGATTTAAGTTGATTTATGAAATCTTAATATTTTTAATAAATACTAGACCCTAATGTAAGTTGAATGCCTTTGAGTTTGCTGGATTTGGAGTTTCCTACGCAAAGTTATGAATTTTAGAAGTTTCGGGCCCTAGACTATAGGCTACGGTTGACCGAAGAGTTGACTTTTTAATTTTAGTTGGTTTCTGGGCACCTGATATTTTTAATAAATATTAGACCTTAATATGAGTTGAATGCCTTTTAGTTTGCCCATTTTGGAATTTTCTGTAATTAGTTATGATTTTTAGAAGTTGGGGCAATTAAAGGAATTATCGAAATTGCCTAATTAGGGGTATTTTGGGGGTTTTGGCCCAAATCAGCTCCAAACTGATTGGAATCACCCCCAAAGGCCAGAAATGCCCTAAGAAGGTGTTCCCGAGTGTTTGGGGAAAATTTGGGATTTTTAATAATTTTTAATGATTTAATTAAGGCAAAAAGGTGATTTTTGATTAAAGTTAAATTAAAGTCCAGATTAAGGTCCAATTAAGGGGCCCTAATTATCTAAGGTTGGGGACTGAATTTTGGAGAGTTTGAGGTATTATGGGTATTTTTCTGATTTAAAATGGATTTATTAGATTTTCTTGAAGTTTCTAAGGCTTAATTAACAGGTAAATTAGGGTTTGCTAATTAAATGTTTTAAAGAGTCCAAAAAATTCCTAGAAAATTCTAGAGGGTTCCAGATGTCACTATGTTTAAGTGTTTCAGATTTCAAGTCATTTGGAGCTATACCCTAATTCCTAGAATTTTTCTAAGTTCACTAGACGATCCTTAATTGTTGTCCTTAAGATGTCACTACGTTATATAGGAATGAAATGAAGTAACTAACCCTTAGGCACAACATAGAGGGTAAATGCAGCAAATATAAACACACCAAACCATGTCCTTAGATCTAGGAGAGCCTAGGCTAAGTGCTTGTGCAACCTACACATGCAAGGACTACGAAAACACTAAGTAAAGAAGCCTAATGAAGTGATTAGTGAATGATTGGGACACAATCATTCACTAATCCTTCTCCCACATGAATTCTGTTCACATATAGGTCCTAGGTTTAAAACTTCATAAGGGGTAGACTTCCCAAAATTAGGGGATTTAAATAATATGTAATTTTAAACTTATTTTTAAAATACATAAATATTATAAATAATAATAATGTAAATTTGAAAATAAGATAACTGAAAATACTTTAGTTCATAAGCATGGGAGGTCTACCAGCCACCAAGGGGGTTTTAAAAAATAATTTTTATTTTTAAAATAATCAATTATATTAATTAAATAATATTTAAATAATTAAATAACATAGTGATACAGAAAGCATCCAGAAAGGACAAAATCAGATATAAAAAATAATTTTAAATTAAAATTCATATTTTTCTGAAAAGAACGAGGTATTGTGCGTCGAAATCCGATTTAAAATGAGGAAGTTATGAATTTTTGAAGTTTAATAGGTTTAAAGGTAATTTTAAAATAATCTAAAAATAATTAATAATTAAAAATAATTATTAAGTTAAATTAAATTAGGAATTAAAGGTTTCTGGAGTTTTAAAATAATTTAAGATATAATAACAAATTTTAATTAAAAAGAAGATTTTAAATTATTTAATTAATTAAATAATTAATAAGTTAAAAAAGAAAAAATAAAAAAAGAAGAATAATCATAAGTTAATAAATGGGATTAAAATAATAATAATAATAATAATGATAAAATAATAATTATTATGGATTGGGAAAATATTTAAATCAATTATTAATTAATTAGAAATATAAATAGTTTAAATAATATTAAAAAAAAAAAGAAAAAGTACTTTAAAGAAAAATAATAATTATTAATACAATAATGATATTAGTATAATAATAGCAATATTGACAAAATAATATTATTATTAATATTATCACATTACTAGCATAATAATTATTGTTATTAACATAATATTATTATTATGATTATTATAACAATAATATTGTCATAATATTACTATTATTAATATAATAATAATAATATTAACAAAAATCATATTATTATTAATATAATAATAATATTAATATAAAAAAATAATAATAATAATATTATAACCATAATAATATTATCATTAACATAATAATAATAATATGATCATAATAATACTAATCATAGTGATATTAATATTAATATGATATTAATATTAATATAATAATATTATTATTAAGATAATAATAATACTATTAGTAATAATATTGAATATTATAATAATATAATATTAAATTAATATTATAATAATATAACTATTATTATAATAATATTATTATTAGAGTAGTAATAATACTATTAATAATAATATGAATATTATAATAATATTAAATAATATTAAATTAATATTATAATAATATAACTATTATAATAATATTATCATTATTAGAATAATAATAATACTATTAATAATAATACTAATATTATAATAATATAATATTAAACTAATATTATAATAATATAACTATTATTATAATAATATTATCATTAGAGTAATAATAATACTATTAATAATAATATGAATATTATAATAATATTAAATTAATATTAAATTAAGATTATAATAATATAACTATTATTATAATAATGCTAAATAATATTTAAAAAAAAAATTTTTTTAAAAAAAAGGTTTTCTGATTTAAAAAAAATTTTAAATTAAATAATAGCAAAAATAAGCCTCGGCGGCTCTCGGGATGCCACGTGGCGAGGCGGGATTGGATCCCGCTGTCTGGGACAATGATTGGAAGGCGGCGCAATGATTGCGCCGCCAACAATCATTGCGGCATGATCACGGCATTGATTGCCGCGGGCGGTGCCTCATTAATCCACGTAAGCGTGGATTGAGGGCCGTCGGATCATCCGCGTTTTCGAACCAGCGACCCGGATCAAGCCGAACGACAACTCGATCCCGCGGGTGCCATTACACGTCCGGACCATCGCGCCGAACCACGCGATCGCAGCCGCTGATCCGACGATCAATGGATGAAATTACACGTAGTTCAACGGGGTTAAACCGAGAACCCTAGAATCATTTTTTGCTTCGTTCTCACAAACGGATCCATGGATTTTTACGAAATTTTAAACACAGGTCGTATTCATGAACAGAAATCATGTGGAGGAGTTCGTTTGGCTTAAAACGCGCTTATCAAAATGCTAATTAACTCTAAGTGTCTAGACCTAGGTTAAGGGTTTTAAAGAAATTTCACCGTGAGATCTTCGGGATTTTGGTTAGGTTGCACTTGTAGATTGTCCTCGTACGATTTCCTAGTTGAAGCCGCGTTCAAACGAGCTCTGGATCAACCGGATCAAAGCTTTGGACGTTTAAGGCTTGGGGTCGCCGGGAACTCGCCGCCGGCAGCCTTGACCGTCGGTCTTTGACTTGGAAAAGGTGAAGGGAGTTTGTGGGAGCTCAGACCCTAGAGATCTCGGGTTGGGAAGGTCTAGAGAGAGAGAGCAAGATCGAAGATCCTCTAAAACAACCCTAAAACTCCTATTTATACCCCTAAGGCTATGATCAACGGCAATGATTTGCTCTAGGGTCTAATAAGAGGGAAAACAAAGGCATCTTGGCCGTGGACTTGAACTATATCCGATCAGGCATGTATTTGGAGCCTTTAAATAGGCTCAAATAGGTTTAAAAGGCTCTCCTAGACTTGGGTTGACCAAGTCAAGGCTTGACTTGGTCAACCTAGTCAATTAGGTCAAGGGAGGCTTGGGTTGAGCCAGTGAAGGACCTTGAATAAGTTAGGATTTGATTTAGACCCATTTAAGGCCTATTGGGTCAACCTGGGTTGACCTGGTCAACCAGGTTGACCCAGGGCCTGGGTCTGGGCTCAGCAGACCTGGCTTGACTCCCTGGACCCACTGGGTTGGGTTCCAGGGTCTAGCCTGGTCAAATTTGACCAGGTCAACCCTTTGACCTAGGTCTAGGGAGAAACAGGGTCAACAAACGGACCCCCAACAGGAGTGGCGAACAAACTAGTGAACCGCTCGTGTTGGCGTTGACCGAATGTGATGAAAGAAGTAGAGTAATGGCCCAAGAAAAGGAGCACCAAAAGTGGTGAGAGAAAGCAAAGGGGAATCTTCTCCTGGCCTTGCCTTACAGCAAGGGCAGAGCCGAGGAGAAAGTGGAAAGCAAAGTAGTAACAGGTCACAAAAAGGTGACAGAGTAAAAGGAAATCCCCTCCTCACCTTGCCCTGTAGCAAGGGCAGAGCTGAGGGGGAGACCAAAAAAGGTAAGGTAGTAAAGCAAACCGACTATCAATCTGACCGTATCGAAACAACAAGATAGAAGGTGAAAGAGTGGTGAGGTATGCCTTCCAGGGACACTGTCAGGCTCACTCGACTAAGTAAGGTCTGATGTCTGCTTGATCAGAGCAAAACAATCAGGGAAGAAGTAGTGGTGAGGAATGCCTCCCAGGGACTCTGTCGGGCTCTCTCAACCGGTAAGTAAAACCAACTACCTGACTGTTCATTTCAAACAGTAGAATAGAAGGTGAAAGGATCCCGTCTCCTCCTGCTCCTTTCGGAACAGCGGATAGGGGTGACTCAATACTTCTGCCTGACCTCAGCAAAAGTAAATAAGCCACGAAATTAGAGTCTGCGTAGTCTTTTACAGAATATCCAGAGTAAAAGGGTGGTGAGGAATGCCTCCCAGGGACTCTGTCGGGCTCTCTCAACCGGTAAGTAAAACCAACTACCTGACTGTTCATTTCAAACAGCAGAATAGAAGGTGAAAGGATCCCGTCTCCTCCTGCTCCTTTCAGAACAGCGGATAGGGGTGACTCAATACTTCTGCCTGACCTCAGCAAAAGTAAATAAGCCACGAAATTGGAGTCTGCGTAGTCTTTTACAGAACATCCAGAGTAAAGGGGTGGTGAGGAATGCCTCCCAGGGACTCTGTCGGGCTCTCTCGACCGGTAAGTAAAACCAACCTCCTGACTGATCATTTCAAACAGCAGAATAGAAGGTGAAAGGATCCCGTCTCCTCCTGCTCCTTTCGGAACAGCGGATAGGGGTGACTCAATACTTCTGCCTGACCTCAACAAAAGTAAATAAGCCATGAAATTGGAGTCTGCGTAGTCTTTTACAGAACATCCGGAGTAAAAGTGGTGGTGGGGAATGCCTCCCAGGGACTCTGTCAGGCTCCCACTCAACCGGGTAAAGTCTGATGTCTGCTTGATCAGAGCAAGACGATCAGGGTAAAGGTCTGATGTCTACCAGAGCGGCAGGACAGTCAGAGTAAAGGTGTGGTGAGCTATGCCTCACAGGGGCTCTGCGGGGTGCTCCCAACCAAGTAAAGCCTGATGTCTACTAGGCGCATATGCCTGCAGCAGAGCAATCAGGGAAAAGAGGTGGTGAGATATGCCTCCCAGGGGCTCTGTGGGGCACTCTCAACCAAGTAAAGTCTGATGCCTACCCGGCGCATATGCCTGCAGTAGAATGATCAGGGGAAAGTCATCTCGACCATACCCTAACACGCATATGTGTAGGGATGGGAAGAGGAGTAAAAAAAAGATGGAAAATTTCAAAAAGAGAAGCGTCGTCTAAGGAGTTTCAAACTAGTGTTTTGGGTACCACATGGTAGAGGACAAGTCGTCGTGGCCACGAGTATCCAAATGCCAGTGAAACTGCCTAGGCGAAACCAAAATCATACAAACCTGGAAGCACCAAAATGATGCCTCGAGAGACCATAGGGAAAGGTACGCCCTCAACAAAGTGTGAGAGGGGTAATCTCATTCCCACTGAGTAGCTAAAGTAGCGAGGAGGACACACTTGCTACAGAGAAAAAGACTATATCAATGAGAAATAATCATAGAAGACTACAGTGGTACACCCACGTAAGCTAGTGGGACCCTGTAGAGGTGGAAAGCAACATAAACACATCCAAGGGACCGCTCTACAGCCAGGGGTCGGGTCACGGTGGGAAAGTATGTCACCACAAGACGAGTGAAATGATTTTCTGCTAGAAAATCAAAGTTCACTAAGGAGCGACGCTAACATCTGAGACTTGATGTACTGCATCACAACCATGAAAGTACACAAGAGTAGCGAGGGGACACACTCGCCACTAAGGGAAGTAACATTGCATAGGAATGATATTTATGAAAAGCTCACAGTGGTGGTACCCACACAAACTGGTGGGACCCTGTGGGAAGTGGAATAATATCAGTGCATCCGTAGAGCTACCCTAGCAGCCGAGAGTAGAGTACGAATGAGAGAGAGAGAGTAAAGTAGAAACTGAGTTGATTTTCTGCTAGAAAATCAAAGCTCTCAAGTCAGTGATGCTAACACCGGTAACCAGGCGTACCGCAACACTACTGGGGAAACAACTCAAGATGGCGAGGAGACACACTTGCCATTGAGGGAAATGATTTATGAGTAACATCAATAAATGTCAAACATCACAGCGGTAACACTCACCCTGACCTGGGGGACCCTGTGAGAGGCGGGAGCAACACTACCAGACCCATAGGACTGCTCTCTAGTAGCTGAGAGCAGGGCAAGGGTAAAAAAAGTAAGTCACTAAAAGGCACTAGAGAGTTGATTCCCTGCTAGGAAATCAGAGCTCGCGAAGGTGGGATGTTAACATCTTGAGCAAGATGTATCACACCACTAACAAGGACTATCATGATTGTAAAAGATCATAATAATCACAAGTGCAAACTCATCCTTGAAGCGATCACTCAGACGCTTCGTAGGAGAAGAAAAGAAAGACTTTGGGGAATTTGAGCTCTTAGAGAGTATTACCGGGTTCCACCTGTGACAAGGGAAACCGGTTTTGCTCTACTGAGAGCTTCCCTCTCTTATTTTATAGATGCATTCTTTTATATGTTCTCGATCATAGACTAAGTATATCTCGTACTGTCGAAGACAACACGCGGCAGAGGGAACGTTTACCATATCCGTGTGTTACTCCTAGTATGAGACATCCTCTAATGATTGGAACACAAAAAGGGAGGTAAGATTGGCTTTGATAACCCAGGCCATATTCACCACATGAATAGAACTGGGGGCACAATCAGAACACGATTGATATGTGAATGAAATTTAGGTTAGGATAGTGGATCAACATTACCATCCTTAGCTAGCATAGGTTGGTATGGACCCAGTACAAAGGAAGTCTGAATTGGTTTTGATATTCCAGACCACACTTGGGAGCACCAAGTGAAACTGGGGGACAGAGAGGGGGAAACTCCCAAATTACCAGAACTCAGAAGAGGAAGGTAAAATAAATGCGAGACTCTTATCAGTCCTTAAGAATGGTCTATAACCAGATGGTGGGGTCAAAATATTTTCGTGCACGAATTTTTAAAAGAATATGGTAAGCATTTAAACAAACTCAATAGTGGGACCACTAAGAGATGTTTAAGCCCTTACCAATCAATCTGAGAGAAGTCTGATTCACACATTTCCTAAAGAGTGAAATTTTCATTAGAGAGTGAAAGGATTATTTTTTAGAAATGAAAAATTAACCTCTGAATCATCTTGAACCTTAGAAAAGGTTCAGAAAGTTCAGCAATATGGGTTGACTCCATCTAGACCCAAGAAGGTTAGGAATTTAAATTTTGCTAACCCAGCTTAAGCTCCCTACAAGCTAAGCTGGGCTTTCTCCCTTACATATTATGAATAAATATCTAATTCAAAAGGGTGTAAATTAGAGAGAGAAACTGAATCCTCTCAATCTTCTTGCATGAGAATATTTTTATATCTAATAGAACATCCTTGCACGATGATGAATCCAAAATCATGATTTTCAAACTCAAGTGTCACGAATATCAAGGGGTGTAGATTTTATGAGACTTAGAGATTTACAAGAAAGGGAAGCCATTTACTTATCCACTTTGGGCTCATTTTGAGCCCCTCAACTTGATTTAGCGCACTGCGCATCTTTTAATTACTTGATACACTTTGTGTATCCTTGACTTTATGGCGCATTTTGCGCAACTTTCCACTTTTGATACACTTTGTGTATCTTTGATTTTTGGCGCACTGCGCATCTTTTCACTTTTGATACACTTTGTGTATCTCTCATTTTGTAACTGGCTCCCTTTCCAAATCCTTAAAAGAAAACTTTCTCAGTTGTAAGATTATCCTCCAAACATAAGAGAAGAAAAACTCACTCTCTTGTGCAAGGAAGAAAAATCCACAAAGTAAATCCAATCCTATGATAAGAGTGAACGACTTGAATAAGAGAATTATGAGGTAGATTCATCAGCCTGCGAAAGACACCTATGAGATAGAAAACTGCAAGATGATTGGGAGAATACGCGTCTCTAAATCTAATTTCAATTTGATATAGATTTTAGTTCAAAATAGGAAATCATCCCAAGCAAGGGATGAGAGAGAAGGCATACATTTTTTTTTTGAATCATTATAATCGTCCTTCAAGCGCTTAGAGGAGTCAACCACTAATTACTTCATTTTCTAAAGAAGACAGGGGTATATCTTTCATTAGGAAAAATAAATTCTGTACTTTCTAAGGAAAAATTCTCTAAAAAGTCCACTTCGTGTTTCGAGCTCGCAGACTTTTCTCAGATTAATCTTTCTTTTAGAAATTTTACACATTGAATTTAAAGATTCCACCATTGAAAATAGAACTTGGATATGTATTTGGACTGATATGGGTCAAGATCTGGCCTAGAAGAATTCAGACAAGGGAGATGATAGAGACTAGAGTTTATGTCAGTGTATGAATCGTATCATCTCACCTCATCACCCCTAAGGATAGCCTCATACTTCTCGTAACAAACATCGTGTGGTAGAGGACAAATCGTCGTGGCCACACAGACTGTCGAAAAGTGAAGAAGCCCCTCCAAAGGGGGGTACATATATAGGCGAGTATTTACAGGCGGTAGGGAGACCCCCTCCCTCTCGAAGAGCGAACTCAGGCATAGTCTTTTTTAAGTACTGCCCGTTGATGACAGGCATAGGGTGAACACCATTGGCATCAACGAGTAGGTAGGCACCACCTTCATAGACTTGCTCTACAGCAAAGGGGCCTTCCCAGACAGGCTCGAACTTACCACTTCGGCGACGGTGCGAAATGATAGGTCTGCGTAAAATAAGGACCAACTCGCCAACCCTGAAAGCACGGGGTCGGACAAGGCGATCATGTGATCGAGCCATACGTGCCGTAAACGACGGACCGTTATCTGAAATGATACGGCGTGGGACACCAAAACGATAGACAATATGATCACGAAAGAAACGCATCACATCTTCTGATTTGAGTTCTTTAAGTGGCACAGCCTCTGCCCACTTAGAGAAGTAATCAGTGGCAGCTAAAATGAACCTATGACCCTTAGAGGAAGGAGGGTCGATAGGACCCACCACATCCGTGCCCCAGCCCTCAAATGGCCAAGATGATACTGTATGGTGCAGCGGATTAGGGGGTTGGTGAATCACCGTGCCATGAATTTGGCACTGGTGGCACTTTCTAGCGTGCTCCATACAATCACGGATCATAGTCGGCCAATAGTAACCGAGGCGTTTAATTCTGCCTTTCATTTTTGGTCCGGACTGATGAGCACCGCAAAGACCTTCATGTATCTCGCCTATGACCTTGCGAGCCTCTTCGTTGTTGAGGCAACGCAACCACCTTTGGTCGAAAGAGCGTCGGTACAAGGTGTCGTTCATATAAGTGAATGATAGGGCTCTCTTTCTGATTTGGGCAGCAAGAGATCTATCATTTGGAAGCCTGCCATGCTTCAAATACTCTATAAAGGGTACTCTCCAGTCTGATTCTTCCTCAACTGAGAACACTGTGAGGGTCTGATCGGGAGAAGACAGGTCTACGGGGCATAGGGCTTGACGGCACTGGACAACGATAGACAGTGGGTTGCCAGTTGGGTCAGCCAGTTCCTTTGCTAACTTAGCTAATGCATCTGCCTTGTCATTGGCAGATCTAGGGATTTTAGCTAAGGTCACTTCAGGAATCAAACACAAGAGCTCCATTGCTTTATTGTGATAGGGCAAGAGCTCAGGTTTAAGCACTTTGTAGACTCCTGCTACTTGATTTATAATCAGTTGTGAGTCTCCAAAGATTTTCACCCGCATGACATTCATCTGAATGGCCAACTCTAGTCCTAAAATCAGAGCTTTGTACTCAGCTTCATCATTGGTACGAGGTTCTGAAAGACTATAGGAATATCTCAGAGTGTGACCTTCAGGGGATACGAAAATGAGGCCCAGACCTACCCTAACTATAGGAGTTTCGTTCGGGCTCAAGGCCCTAACGGATGACGCACCGTCAAAGTAAAACTCCCAAGTAGGGGACTCCTGCTCATCCACACTCATGATTAGCTCGTCAGGCAGCTCATCATTAAGTGGGGAGTCTACAGGGATCGGGTGAGCAGCAAGAAAATCAGCTAGAGCCTGTCCTTTGACGGCCCGCTGAGGGACGAAAGTGATGTCAAACTGCAGTAGGATCATAGACCACCATGCCAGACAACCTGAGAGGGTCGGACGGGTCATCAGATACTGCAAGGGGTTGACTCGAGAGATTAGGTTGACCTTGTGTGAAAGCATGTAATGCCTGAGCTTCTGTACCGCAAAGATCAAAGCTAGACATTGCTTTTCCATTGCCGGGTACTTCAGCTCTGCGGGTATCAACCGTCTACTGAGGTAGTACAAGGCATTCTCCTTGCCTTCCTCATTCTCTTGAGCCAATAATGCACCCAAGGACTCATCCAGGGCCGTAGTATAGAGAATTAACGGCCTCCCTGGGATGGGTGTAGCTAAAACAGGGGGGTTTATCAGGTAGCGCTTTATACTCTCAATGGCCTCCTGACAACGCTCATCCCAGTGAAAGCGGGCGTCTTTCTTTGCTAGGGCAGCAAAGGGGTGACATCTACCAGACAAATTGGAGATAAATCTCTGCATGAAGGCTAGCTTTCCTTGAAAAGACCTTAGCTGGGTAAGGCTTTTAGGGGGTTTTAGATCTACTATGGCTTTGATCATGGAAGGATCAATCTCAATGCCACGGTAGCGAACTATAAACCCCAGGAACTTTCCTGCACTAACTCCAAATGCGCATTTTAGAGGGTTCATTTTCAAATCATATTTGCGTTGGCGTTCAAAAACGATTCATAGATCTCGAAGGTGATCTCCACGGACCTTGCTTTTAACTACCAGATCATCCACATAGCATTCAACTTGCTCGTGTATCATCTCGTCGAAGATAACAGTCATAGCACGTTGATAGGTGGCCCCGGCATTCTTGAGACCAAAGGGCATCACCTTGTAGCAGAACACACATATAGGTGTGCGAAACGCAGTAAACTTCTCCTCTTCGGGGTCCATCTTTATCTGATTGTAACCAGATGAACCATCCATGAAGGAGAAAATGCTATGGGATGATGCTATATCCACTATAAGCTCGGGGATAGGAAGAGGAAAATCGTCCTTAGGACATGCCTTGTTTAAATCACGGAAGTCGATACAGACACGAATCTGCCCGTTCTTTTTCCGGACTGGAACAATGTTGGCAAGCCAAGTAGGGTACTTCTCTTCACGAATGAAATCGGCCTCTATAAGCTTCTTAGTTTCAGCGATCACCTGTTGTTCTATTTCTAACCTCATCCTCCGAGGTGCTTGTTTAACATGGACTGCATCAGACTTAATGGCTAGTTTATGGACTGCTACATCTGGATTTAGACCAGGCATCTCGGTGTAGTTCCAGGCAAAGCAATCTTTAAACTCTGAGAGTAGCTCGATGTATTCTTGAGCCTCTGAGTCAGATAACAAGACACTATGAAAAATAGGTCTAGGATCTGATTCAGTGCCTAAATTTACCTCACACAATTCGTCCATGGCAGAAGTGATGCCCTCTTCAAACTCTTGAGGAGCATCGAGTACTCTATCCTCATCATCACCTGGGTCTTCTTTATCGGTAAGAGAAACAACCGGGTATGAGTGGGAAACCGCTCGGATGTTAGCATGGTTAGGTGAGTTCTGCTCGACATAACCTAAACCTTGCTTAGTTTGAGGCATATCGGTCCGCCAAACACGAGCCTGTCGTAGAGCTTGTTCATCTGACCAAGTCGAGATAACTGCACCCCGCTCTACACAGTCTTCCACGAAAGGGGAAAAATAACGAGGGGCAGTTGTGACCCTGTTATCCATAGCGGTCTCCGCTGAACCCTGACTCTCAGGGCCCAGTGGGGCACCTACACTATGGGATAACGAGGCACACTCACTAGCTTATGGTGGCACAAAGGTTTCATACAGAGGAGGCGGAGGGTGACCTCTAACTTGTAGTGCACCACCATCACTAGTGGAGGGGGTAACCAAAGATCTTTGGTGAGACTCCTCAACTCTTATTCCATGTATCTGACGGGAAAGGGATTGTTGACTAGTGGTCTGACGTCGAGGGTCTACTTCCTCGTCTGAACCACTGTCAATAACTAAACCAACCTCGGGTATCAGGTACCTACAAAGGTAGGTAGTGAACTATAATCAGTGAAGTCCGGGGCTGGTGAGGGAGCTGGGCGATGAGGAGTAATAATCATCTCATCGTCAGAGGAGTCAGACTCGACAGTCAAAGGAGAAGCATAAAGATATGAGGGAGGAGGAATTTGAGTGTCGTAGTTTCGCGGTGGGCGAGTCGATCCTCTACCTCTACCTCTACCTCACGCTCCCCTACCTCTACTAGGGGGAACATCGTGCCCAACTTCAAATTGGAAAGGAGATCTAACAGGATCTGCAGTGGAGGTATCTGCCTCAATACTAACCTGTGACGAACCTCGCGCAGGTAGCTGTACAGGACCCTGTACAGTGCTGGCAGGTGTCACTGGTGACTGGGCAGAAGGAGGTTTACTCTTTTTACGAGGTATGTAATGCTCAGCATCATCGTAAATAGAGACCTCATGCACGAAAAAGGGTTGGGTATCCCCGGGAATGGAGTACTCGACTTCATTCCTCATATACTTCATACATTGGTGCAGGGTAGAGGGCACCATTCCATACTCATGAATCCAGGGCCTTCTTAAAAGAGCCCTGTATGAAGTATCGGCCTCGATCACATGAAACTTCACCTCAGTAAGGAAATTTCCAAACTTTAGGGGTAGGGTGATAGACCCTAGGGCACGCTGTCCTTGGTCGTTGAAGCCTTTCAACATAATCTTGTCAGAGGTTAACTTCAAATGACCCAGGGAGAGGCTATTCAAAGTTTCATAACTCAGGATGTTCATTGAAGCTCCTTGGTCAATGAGGACCCTGTTCAACTCATAACCATTAACTTCAGCAGTGACATACAAAGGACGATTGTGATCAGAGGTACCCAAGAGAAGATCGCGATCTGAAAAGGTAATGCATGGCATCTCTCTCAAAAGGCATGCATCAGAAGCGAAGAAGGCTTGATAGGACTCTGGTTCGAGTAGTGCTTTCACCAGGGTCTCTCTCAAGTCAGAAGACATCATCAAAGCGTCATAGACACTGAGAAGGGCAGGAATTTTCTTTAAATGAGCCAACACATTGTAATCGGCCTCCAGCTGAGGGCCTTTCCCTTTCTCCTTAGACTGCTCTTGGGAGGAAGGGATAGGATCGTCCTGCTGGGTAACAATATTTTTATCTTTTTTTTTTGTATTCTTAGCCATTCTAGGTGGAAGAACCTTCCCTGAACGCAAGTGAACTTCCTGTATCGTGTCATCTTTGACAGGAGATTCACTTGGTTCAGCGGTGATGGCAAGTGTTGGCTCCAAGGAAAGTGACTGGAGTGGGTTCTCGGGTTAATCTTCTGAATCCATGTAACAACCACCCTCCGGAATCGTAAAGACCGGTTCCTCGTCACACTCAGACTCTTCATCACATACAGAATCATCACAAGAAACATGTAAAATATTGAAAGAGCGAGTGCTAGAAGAAAAAAAAGTAGGAGCAGAACACCAGAAGTAGCCAGAATCACCTTCTTCTATTATTTCATCATCAGTTGAAGGGAGAACGAAATCCTTCAGCGTAAGTGCTGGAAGGCGTCCCGTCTTCCCCTCGGAAGTTACAACAAACTTTTCCTTTTTATACATCTTTTTATTACGTAAAACAGGAAAAGAAATGTGCTCAGTAGGCACTACAACAGAAGGAGAAAAAGGTGCTGGCGAAGAAACTGGGCTGGCAACTGTCGACTTGGCCTGGGTAGGCCTCCTCTCAACCGCCTCTGAACTCTGAACTGTCTGCCGGATCATCTGCCTCGTCTTCCGAGAGAGTGCTAGCTGCCACTCCCCCTCAGAACCTCTGGGTGATCTGCTACGACTGCTCTGTCTGCCACTCTGGCTGTCACTTCAACTACTGGAGCCCGAGATCATCTGAACTGTCTGAGGTGTCTTGCCCTTGGGCTGAACCAGGTCGCTGTCCTGTAGGTGGATCTGCCCACTAGCCATGAGCTTCTCAACTCTGTCCTTGAACACATAGCAGTCTTCTATAACATGCCCGATATGTCTGTGAAATGGACAATAGAGCGGGTGTTCTGTCTGCCCCTCCTCTTCCTCTCTATTATTGTTCGGGAATGTTAAGATGTTTCTCTTAGTAAGGAACTTGAAGATCTTCATCACACTTTCCCTTTTAAAGGGATACTCCTTACTAAGCTTCTCCCGTAGGTACTGCTGACTCTCTGGGGTCCTACGGGAGGGTCTAGACTGCACTGCTGACTGGCCCGGTGTGTGAGACTGCTGAGGTGGTGCTGAACTGACTAAGGGCTTCTTGCCCTTATCTGATGGCCCATAAGTACTGTGTACCTCCCCTCTCCTAGGTGGAGGTGCCCCTGAAGACTCCTGCCGCTGAGGTCTACGTGAATGTTGACTCTCAACCTTAGGAGGGACTGCATCGGGTATGCTGTCCTGCAAACTGATCACCTTTGTCAATAACTTCTGAAAGGTTCTGATGCTGAAACCCTTCAGATAAGGTGCTATCAGACCATCTATGTTCTTCAATAAAATTTCTACTGCATGCTGCTCCTGTAACTGGGGCTCACACTGTAGGCTGAGGTTCCTCCATCTGACTATATAATCTGGGAGAGGCTCTCGGGGCCGCTGTCTAGTCACAACTAGCTCTCCAACTATAACTCGGTGCTCTGCACTGACAAACCTCTGAACAAACAACTGCTCCAACTCTGCAAAGGTGCGTACTGAATCATTGGGGAGGTCGGTGTACCAGGCAAAGGCCACCCCAACTAAACTGCTAACAAAGAGTCTCAACATCAGTGCATCGTTCCCTCCTATGTTGCAACAGATGGCTCGGTACTGGGCCACGTGCTGCCTTGGGTTCCCAAACCCATCAAAGACTCTGAACCTAGGAGGGACAAAACCAGGGGGATAGGGCTCGTACTCGTACTCTACTGGGTAAGGACTCCCCCTGCTAACTACCTCTCCAGACTTCCTGGAGGAAATGGCCTGCTCGACCTTCTAGGCAATCAGATCCTGAATCTGTCCGGCTGACAACTGAACTGGCTGACTCTGGACTGGGGTAGTAAAAGTAACTGCTGTAGGTGCCACTGGAACTGCTCTCTGGGCCCTGTCTACTCCCACAGGACCTGGTGCTACTATAAGTGGTGCTGCTGGCTCGTCCCTGGACGTAGCAGGAGTGCCTACGCCCGTCATCTGGGGCATCGCCCCCAAAGCTGTCAACTGAGCTGTCATCGCTGCCATGGCCCTGGCCATCTCTGCCATCTGAGTCTGTAACTGTAGCACTGTGGCATCTGTCTCAACTGACCGGGGAGATCCTCCTACCTCAGCTTCTCCCTGCTCATCATCATCATCTGCCTCTATCTGCTCGTCTGAGTGGCCACGTCTAGTAACCACGCATACTCTGTGCACCGGTATATCTCCATCTGACTCCTCCTCGAGTAAGTCATCCTCAAGTGCATCATCCTCGTAGAGGATCTGATGGAAGTCCTCCGCATACGGACTCAAAGGGGAAGAAGTCTCGTAAGGGCTAAGGGCTGGCTCTGCCCGAACCGGTGAACTACTAGGAGAAACTGTAACATCATCGTCCGTTGCTGCATCACAGACCATCGGAACTGTCTCTGATCCGGGAGGAACAACTGCCTCTAACTGCTCAACTGCTTGAACTGGCTGTACTGCATCGACAGGGGACTCTGCCTGTCGTCGTCTCCACACCCATCTACTATGACGGGACCCAATAGGGGCAACTGACTGCTGCGTGGCTACTACAACTGAAGGGAGCTGGGGTCTCGGAGGCTCCAACTGCTGCCTCTGTCCATGACGACGTGGGCGTCGTCCAACAACTGAAGTAACTGTCTGTGGTCTCGCCAACGGAACTGAACTGACAGGCTGCCTGGGTGGCTGTCCTCTCTGCCACCTATACCTCTGTCTAGCAGTCTGGCTCTATAACTGAACGGACGCCTGAGAAATATGGTGGAGTAACCTCTCTCGACTGACAGCGCCTCGACCCCGCGCTAAGCGGATAATGCTCCGAATCCTCTGAGAGAGGGTTCGAGGAGCATCATCCCTGGGGACCCTAGCGCGTGGTAAAGTAGTAGTGACAGGAGGAGCCGCCGCAATGCTAGCAACGTCCTCCTCATCACCACTATGTGTCAGTGGAGAGAAGCGTCCTCCCTGAACCGCTGCTATCTCAGGGGCAACTGTAACGTCCGGGGTAGGGAAAACTGCAACTGGTCGTCGTGCCCGCTGCCTGGGGACCACTCTCCTCTGAACTGGCTCCTGGTGAGCCAACGAATCTGTCATCCGCTGTCTATCTGCCTCGGATGCAGCCAACCGAAGTCTACGATTTTTATTCCTCCGGGCCCTTCTCCCAAGGCCGGAGGCGGAAGACGAAGCAACATCTGAACCCACTACCTGAGTGGCAGGGGGAACAGGAAGTACGGGAAGTGTCGGGGTCTGCACGAGGGTCTCTGGGTGAGACAGTCGAGCGAAAGCTGAAACCCGACGGGAGGAAGGCGAAGGAGCCTCGGTCTGGGCACCCCTCTTCCTGGAGGAAGAAGGAGGGGGAACCCGAACACGAGCTGCCTCTACCGGAGTAACAACAGGGGTGACTACTGCCTGCCGGCGCTGAGGGGCCGGGGCAGTCTGAACAACAGGTGCGGTAGGCACTAGTCGCCTAACCGCTGGACGAGTGGGCTGAACTGGGAGTGGTCTAGGCACTGGCTGCCTAACCACAGGGTGTGCCGGCTGCACACGAACAGGAGTAGGACGAGCAGGTGCCCGGGCTGTCCGCCGAGCAACTGGACGTCCAAAAGGTCGCATGGCTGCGCGAGCTCTCCTCTGAGGAGGAGAGTAGGCAGCAGCCTCAGCAGGGGTCGGCCCGCCAAGAGTGACGAAGGCCGAGTCAGTGAAGGAACCAAAAGTGATTCCTCCAGCGGGAGGACTGGCTAGCAGGGACTCAGGAAGTGTCACCCGCGCGTCAGAACCAAAACTGAAAGTAACGGAAGGCACGAAGGAAGCCATGGCACTGTCTGCCAAGAAGAAGAAAAGAAATTTTAAATGATTAGTAAAAATAATGAGAAGATGAATGATAGATAAGGAACGGAATGACCTAGAAGGTCTGAAGGAAGAAAGCTTAGCCAGGGGGGAACCCTAACTAAGAAGAATGGAAGGAAGGAATCCTAGCTAGGGGGGAACCCTAACTAAGAAAAAGAAGGATGATCCTAACTAAGGAAGGACCCTAACTAAGAGTGGGACGGACCTAATCTAAGGAGTACCAATCCCGGAGTACACACAAGAAAGAATAATATAGAATCCAAAGATGGAGAGAGAAACTTGTCCCACCGTGGTCGCCAGAAACCTGTGGACCTCCGAAAGGACAACAGACACCATCGCCCCGCGAGGGGAGACAGTATCTGGCCAATGGAAGGGCAGCTTCGATCATGCATACGATTAACCATTGAGGATAGTGGCTCTCACCAGCACGCCCCGATGGATAATAATATGTACGATCTAATCACAACGGGTTTCCCCCACCCGATACATTAGCTCGAATGGGGTTTATTTGAGAGTGGGATTCGGTTTCCCACAGGCGCAAGCCCCCGTGGTTAATTACATCTCAAGCTGGAGCCTGAGAATACTCTCGATTAAGGATTCTATATTATACTTTCTGAATTGGGATTGGCACATAGAGGGAAGACTAGGAAGTCCTACTCGAAGGGAAAGAGAGGTTCAACTAGGTTTAGTCAACATGCACGGCTCACATCAGCATCCGGAGGGACTAAGGTAGTGAGAAGAAACTGGAGAAAAATAAATAAATAAATAAATAAATCATGCCCTCGAAACATGCACGAGGGAAGGATGGAGGTGGCGTCATCCGTGTGACGCGGATATGTAGGGTTTAGGGTCTCTGGAAGACAGAAGACCTACCTACTGATGGGGCGTACTACAAAACAATAGTAGCCTTGAATCCTGAATCTAATGGGTTTAGTGTTCTACGCAACACTAACACCCGTGTCCTAACTAATGCAATGCAAAACCTGGACTTACCCCGGCCTGAAAGGGGGAGCCAGCTAACCACCTAATCGCTTTAAAACCATGCTATCCAGTCATTTATGAAAGATGGGTGGGTAGGTTATAGTTCTCGGAAATAGGGCCGACATCTAGAGGATTTCCTAATTGGCCCCGGATTGATGTCGAGTGAATGCTCCTATAACTAATGCAATTAAAATTTTGATTTAGTTGATTTCTAATGCAATGCATGCTGGTTAAAGTATCCAAATCAGGTATGCACAGAACTTTAAAAAGGCTTATAAAAATAATTTTTAGAATTAGACTGGGCTTCCCCAGGTCCGGCACCTCATACTCATAGGTCAGATTATCCGGACTCTACCCGCAAGCGGGGAAGTGTCTTATAGAAGGAAAGAGAGAAATGCAATAATATGCATGCGACCCCGGACGATTCCGGCGATTCCCTAGGTCGTTAAGTTTCTAAATTATTTAAATCTTAAAATTTGAATGTTAGTTGTGAGTAGAAAAAAGTTTTAGTCCTTAAAGAGCCTAACGAAATCCAGGCTAAAACAAAAGCGACATGCAAAACGCCAAGGAACTATGAAAAGCAAACAATCCTAGAGGCACACAATCATAAAATACATCAAAATTATCCAAACAATTTAATAAATGTCCATAGGCCAACTGCCCTTAATTATAACCCAGGGTCTGCAGAAAATTAAAGTGGCCGGGCACCACTGCCAACAACCCGGATTTCTAATCCTAAGACTGACGCAAGTTATTTTTGAGTGGGATACTTGGTCTTCATCTTCTTGATCTTCTCTTCCTTGTACTCCTCGGGTCCCAGCTCCATTGGACTCCTTGGATTTCAACTTCCTTTGATTCTTCAAGTAGTAGAACGATCCAAATTTGGATTTCCAAATAGAAAAGGACCATCCTCATATTGGGTGTCCTTTTCTCTTTGGAATCCAACCTTTGGATCCTAGTATCCCCACTCAAAATGAATTTTCACAACTCTTAACCAATAGTACAATCAATTACATTAAATGAAAGCAGTAAATTCTAGACGCTCCTGCAAGGTTATCCTAAAAATCATCCCAAGCAGTTTAATATATCACAAGTAATTATAGGGAAAGTAAAATACTCATCACAGCCACACTGGCCATGCTCTTAAATATTTTGAGGGGCTAAGCAAGCTCTGGAGCACCTGTAGCAATTTATAATGAATTATTATTTTAGCCCTCATTTATTTAGGGGGGCTGAGCAATTTCTGAAGCACCTGCATAAAATAGCATTAATTTTCAAATCATGATTATTGCCCCCCTTTTATTTAGCGCTGCATGAGCATGGCCACCTGCAGAAGACATCGTTAGTATCAACCTCGATCCTAACCTATGGGTAGTCTATCGTGCAATCACATCAAATCCCAGAGTATAGTAAAAGTAAGCAAACACATCAATAGTTCAATCACAACATGCAACGAAATCCGGAAAAGCTCGGCACGCAGTAGAAAAGTAAACACCGGCCTAGCCTAGGTCTAGGAGTGGTGTCCTAACAAACCATCTAGATGTGTGTGAAAGGCTGTGTAGCTGAGGTAGATCCTAAGCTGGGTAGTTAGTTACAATTGCCTACTGTCCAGGTTGGTTGTAGGTCTAAAGGAAAATTTTAATTAAAGTATAAATATTAGCGAATTAAGATCCATTTTATTTAATTTGGTATGTAAGTCAGTTTTAATGCTTAGGGTAATAATATTTAAAGTTTAAATTGCATTAGTGAGTTTTAGGGGGTTCGGGGTCCACCTATACACTAAGCAAAAGGGGGTCCAAAGTTGACTTTTTGATTAAAGGGTATTTATGACTAGCTAATATTTTTATAAAATACTAGGCCTTAACCTGATCAGTTAGACAGTTAGTATGCCCGATTTGGATTCTTCTATCCAAAGTTATGAATTTCTGAAGTTTTGGTCTCGTTTTGAACTAAGTTTGACCGGATTGTTGACTTTTTGATTTAAGTTGATTTATGAAATCTTAATATTTTTAATAAATACTAGACCCTAATGTAAGTTGAATGCCTTTGAGTTTGCTGGATTTGGAGTTTCCTACGCAAAGTTATGAATTTTAGAAGTTTCGGGCCCTAGACTATAGGCTACGGTTGACCGAAGAGTTGACTTTTTAATTTTAGTTGGTTTCTAGGCACCTGATATTTTTAATAAATATTAGACCTTAAAATGAGTTGAATTCATTTTAGTTTGCCCATTTTGGAATTTTCTGTAATTAGTTATGATTTTTAGAAGTTGGGGCAATTAAAGGAATTATCGAAATTGCCTAATTAGGGGTATTTTGGGGGTTTTGGCCCAAATCAGCTCCAAACTGATTGGAATCACCCCCAAAGGCCAGAAATGCCCTAAGAAGGTGTTCCCGAGTGTTTGGGGAAAATTTGGGATTTTTAATAATTTTTAATGATTTAATTAAGGCAAAAAGGTGATTTTTGATTAAAGTTGAATTAAAGTCCAGATTAAGGTCCAATTAAGGGGCCCTAATTATCTAAGGTTGGGGACTAAATTTTGGAGAGTTTGAGGCATTATGGGTATTTTTCTGATTTAAAATGGATTTATTAGATTTTCCTGAATTTTCTAAGGCTTAATTAACAGGTAAATTAGGGTTTGCTAATTAAATGTTTTAAAGAGTCCAGAAAATTCCTAGAAATTTCTAGAGGGTTCCAGATGTCACTATGTTTAGGTGTTTCAGATTTCAAGTCATTTGGAGCTATACCTTAATTCCTGGAATTTTTCTAAGTTCACTAGACGATCCTTAATTATTGTCCTTAAGATGTCACTACGTTATATAGGAATGAAATGAAGTAACTAACCCTTAGGCACAACATAGAGGGTAAATGCAGCAAATATAAACACACCAAACCATGTCCTTAGATCTATGAGAGCCTAGGCTAAGTGCTTGTGCAACCTACACATGCAATGACTACGAAAATACTAAGTAAAGAAGCCTAATGAAGTGATTAGTGAATGATTGGGACACAATCATTCACTAATCCTTCTCCCACATGAATTCTGTTCACATATAGGTCCTAGGTTTAAAACTTCATAAGGGGTAGACTTCCCAAAATTAGGGGATTTAAATAATATGTAATTTTAAACTCATTTTTAAAATACATAAATATTATAAATAATAATAATGTAAATTTAAAAATAAGATAACTGAAAATACTTTAGTTCATAAGCATGGGAGGTCTACCAGCCACCAAGGGGGTTTTAAAAAATAATTTTTATTTTTAAAATAATCAATTATATTAATTAAATAATATTTAAATAATTAAATAACATAGTGATACAGAAAGCATCCAGAAAGGACAAAATCAGATATAAAAAATAATTTTAAATTAAAATTCATATTTTTCTGAAAAGAACGAGGTATTGTGCGTCGAAATCCGATTTAAAATGAGGAAGTTATGAATTTTGAAGTTTAATAGGTTTAAAGGTAATTTTAAAATAATCTAAAAATAATTAATAATTAAAAATAATTATTAAGTTAAATTAAATTACTAATTAAAGGTTTCTCGAGTTTTAAAATAATTTAAGATATAATAACAAATTTTAATTAAAAAGAAGATTTTAAATTATTTAATTAATTAAATAATTAATAAGTTAAAAAAGAAAAAATAAAAAAAGAAGAATAATCATAAGTTAATAAATGGGATTAAAATAATAATAATAATAATAATGATAAAATAATAATTATTATGGATTGGGAAAATATTTAAATCAATTATTAATTAATTAGAAATTTAAATAGTTTAAATAATATTAAAAAAAAAAGAAAAAGTACTTTAAAGCAAAATAATAATTATTAATACAATAATGATATTAGTATAATAATAGCAATATTGACAAAATAATAATATTATTAATATAATCACATTACTAGCATAATAATTATTGTTATTAACATAATATTATTATTATGATTATTATAACAATAATATTGTCATAATATTACTATTATTAATATAATAATAATAATATTAACAAAAATCATATTATTATTAATATAATAATAATATTAATATAAAAAAAATAATAATAATAATATTATAACCATAATAATATTATCATTAACATAATAATAATAATATGATCATAATAATACTAATCATAGTGATATTAATATTAATATGATATTAATATTAATATAATAATATTATTATTAAGATAATAATAATACTATTAGTAATAATATTGAATATTATAATAATATAATATTAAATTAATATTATAATAATATAACTATTATTATAATAATATTATTATTAGAGTAGTAATAATACTATTAATAATAATATGAATATTATAATAATATTAAATAATATTAAATTAATATTATAATAATATAACTATTATAATAATATTATCATTATTAGAATAATAATAATACTATTAATAATAATACTAATATTATAATAATATAATATTAAACTAATATTTAAATAATATAACTATTATTATAATAATATTATCATTAGAGTAATAATAATACTATTAATAATACTATGAATATTATAATAATATTAAATTAATATTAAATTAAGATTATAATAATATAACTATTATTATAATAATGCTAAATAATATTTTAAAAAAAATTTTTTTTTTTAAAAAGGTTTTCTGATTTAAAAAAAATTTTAAATTAAATAATAGCAAAAATAAGCCTCGGCGGCTCTCGGGATGCCACGTGGCGAGGCGGGATTTGATCCCGCTGTCTGGGACAATGATTGGAAGGTGGCGCAATGATTGCGCCGCCAACAATCATTGCGGCATGATCACGGCATTGATTGTCGTGGGCGGTGCCTCATTAATCCACGTAAGCGTGGATTGAGGGCCGTCGGATCATCCGCGTTTTCGAACCAGCGGCCCAGATCAAGCCGAACGACGACTCGATCCCGCGGGTGCCATTACACGTCCGGACCATCGCGCCGAACCACGCGATCGCAGCCGCTGATCCGACGATCAACGGATGAAATTACACGTAGTTCAACGGGGTTAAACCGAGAACCCTAGAATCGTTTTTTGCTTCGTTCTCGCAAACGGATCCATGGATTTTTACGAAATTTTAAACACAGGTCGTATTCATGAACAGAAATCATGTGGAGGAGTTCGTTTGGCTTAAAACGCGCTTATCAAAATGCTAATTAACTCTAAGTGTCTAGACCTAGGTTAAGGGTTTTAAAGAAATTTCACCGTGAGATCTTCGGGATTTTGGTTAGGTTGCACTTGTAGATTGTCCTCGTACGATTTCCTAGTTGAAGCCGCGTTCAAACGAGCTCTGGATCAACCGGATCAAAGCTTTGGACGTTTAAGGCTTGGGGTCGCCGGGAACTCGCCGCCGGCAGCCTTGACCGTCGGTCTTTGACTTGGAAAAGGTGAAGGGAGTTTGTGGGAGCTCAGACCCTAGAGATCTCGGGTTGGGAAGGTCTAGAGAGAGAGCAAGATCGAAGATCCTCTAAAACAACCCTAAAACTCCTATTTATACCCCTAAGGCTATGATCAACGGCAATGATTTGCTCTAGGGTCTAATAAGAGGGAAAACAAAGGCATCTTGGCCGTGGACTTGAACTATATCCGATCAGGCATGTATTTGGAGCCTTTAAATAGGCTCAAATAGGTTTAAAAGGCTCTCCTAGACTTGGGTTGACCAAGTCAAGGCTTGACTTGGTCAACCTAGTCAATTAGCTCAAGGGAGGCTTGGGTTGAGCCAGTGAAGGACCTTGAATAAGTTAGGTTGGGTTCCAGGGTCTAGCCTGGTCAAATTTGACCAGGTCAACCCTTTGACCTAGGTCTAGGGAGAAACAGGGTCAACAAACGGACCCCCAACAGGAGTGGCGAACAAACTAGTGAACCGCTCGTGTTGGCGTTGACCGAATGTGATGAAAGAAGTAGAGTAATGGCCCAAGAAAAGGAGCACCAAAAGTGGTGAGAGAAAGCAAAGGGGAATCTTCTCCTGGCCTTGCCTTACAGCAAGGGCAGAGCCGAGGAGAAAGTGGAAAGCAAAGTAGTAACAGGTCACAAAAAGGTGACAGAGTAAAAGGAAATCCCCTCCTCACCTTGCCCTGTAGCAAGGGCAGAGCTGAGGGGGAGACCAAAAAAGGTAAGGTAGTAAAGCAAATCGACTATCCATCTGACCGTATCGAAACAACAAGATAGAAGGTGAAAGAGTGGTGAGGTATGCCTTCCAGGGACACTGTCAGGCTCACTCGACTAAGTAAGGTCTGATGTCTGCTTGATCAGAGCAAAATAATCAGGGAAGAAGTAGTGGTGAGGAATGCCTCCCAGGGACTCTGTCGGGCTCTCTCAACCGGTAAGTAAAACCAACTACATGACTGTTCATTTCAAACAGCAGAATAGAAGGTGAAAGGATCCCGTCTCCTCCTGCTCCTTTCGGAACAGCGGATAGGGGTGACTCAATACTTCTGCCTGACCTCAGCAAAAGTAAATAAGCCATGAAATTGGAGTCTGTGTAGTCTTTTACAGAACATCCAGAGTAAAAGGGTGGTGAGGAATGCCTCCCAGGGACTCTGTCGGGCTCTCTCAACCGGTAAGTAAAACCAACTACCTGACTGTTCATTTCAAACAGCAGAATAGAAGGTGAAAGGATCCCGTCTCCTCCTGCTCCTTTCGGAACAGCGGATAGGGGTGACTCAATACTTCTGCCTGACCTCAGCAAAAGTAAATAAGCCACGAAATTGGAGTCTGCGTAGTCTTTTACAGAACATCCAGAGTAAAGGGGTGGTGAGGAATGCCTCCCAGGGACTCTGTCGGGCTCTCTCGACCGGTAAGTAAAACCAACCTCCTGACTGATCATTTCAAACAGCAGAATAGAAGGTGAAAGGATCCTGTCTCCTCCTGCTCCTTTCGGAACAGCGGATAGGGGTGACTCAATACTTCTGCCTGACCTCAACAAAAGTAAATAAGCCATGAAATTAGAGTCTGTGTAGTCTTTTACAGAACATCCGGAGTAAAAGTGGTGGTGGGGAATGCCGCCCAGGGACTCTGTCGGGCTCCCACTCAACCGGGTAAAGTCTGATGTCTGCTTGATCAGAGCAAGACGATCAGGGTAAAGGTCTGATGTCTACCAGAGCGGCAGGACAGTCAGAGTAAAGGTGTGGTGAGCTATGCCTCCCAGGGGCTCTGCGGGGTGCTCCCAACCAAGTAAAGCCTGATGTCTACTAGGCGCATATGCCTGCAGCAGAGCAATCAGGGAAAAGAGGTGGTGAGATATGCCTCCCAGGGGCTCTGTGGGGCACTCTCAACCAAGTAAAGTCTGATGCCTACCCGGCGCATATGCCTGCAGTAGAACGATCAGGGGAAAGTCATCTCGACCATACCCTAACACGCATATGTGTAGGGATGGGAAGAGGAGTAAAAAAAAAATGGAAAATTTCAAAAAGAGAAGAGTCGTCTAAGGAGTTTCAAACTAGTGTTTTGGGTACCACGTGGTAGAGGACAAGTCGTCGTGGCCACGAGTATCCAAATGCCAGTGAAACTGCCTAGGCGAAACCAAAATCATACAAACCTGGAAGCACCAGAATGATGCCTCGAGAGACCATAGGGAAAGGTACGCCCTCAACAAAGTGTGAGAGGGGTAATCTCATTCCCACTGAGTAGCTAAAGTAGCGAGGAGGACACACTTGCTACAGAGAAAAGGACTATATCAATAAGAAATAATCATAGAAGACTACAGTGGTACACCCACGTAAGCTAGTGGCAACATAAACACATCCAAGGGACCGCTCTACAGCCAGGGGTCGGGTCACGGTGGGAAAGTATGTCACCACAAGACGAGTGAAATGATTTTCTGCTAGAAAATCAAAGTTCACTAAGGAGCGACGCTAACATCTGAGACTTGATGTACTGCATCACAACCATGAAAGTACACAAGAGTAGCTAGGGGACACACTCGCCACTAAGGGAAGTAACATTGCATAGGAATGATATTTATGAAAAGCTCACAGTGGTGGTACCCACACAAACTGGTGGGACCCTGTGGGAAGTGGAATAATATCAGTGCATCCGTAGAGCTACCCTAGCAGCCGAGAGTAGAGTACGAATGAAAGAGAGAGTAAAGTAGAAACTTAGTTGATTTTCTGCTAGAAAATTAAAGCTCTCAAGTCAGTGATGCTAACACCGGTAACCAGGCGTACCGCAACACTACTGGGGAAACAACCCAAGATGGCGAGGAGACACACTTGCCATTGAGGGAAATGATTTATGAGTAACATCAATAAATGTCAAACATCACAGCGGTAACACTCACCCTGACCTGGGGGACCCTGTGAGAGGCGGGAGCAACACTACCAGACCCATAGGACTGCTCTCTAGTAGCTGAGAGCAGGGCAAGGGTGAAAAAAGTAGGTCACTAAAAGGCACTAGAGAGTTGATTCCCTGCTAGGAAATTAGAGCTCGCGAAGGTGGGATGTTAACATCTTGAGCAAGATGTATCACACCACTAACAAGGACTATCATAATTATAAAAGATCATAATAATCACAAGTGCAAACTCATCCTTGAAGCGATCACTCAGACGCTTCGTAGGAGAAGAAAAGAAAGACTTTGGAGAATTTGAGCTCTTAGAGAGTATTACCGGGTTCCACCTGTGACAAGGGCAACCGGTTTTGCTCTACTGAGAGCTTCCCTCTCTTATTTTATAGATGCATTCTTTTATATGTTCTCGATCATAGACTAAGTATATCTCGTACTGTCGAAGACAACACGCGGCAGAGGGAACGTTTACCATATCCGTGTGTTACTCCTAGTATGAGACATCCTCTAATGATTGGAACACAAAGAGGGAGGTAAGATTGGCTTTGATAACCCAGGCCATATTCGCCACATGAATAGAACTGGGGGCACAATCAGAACACGATTGATATGTGAATGAAATTTAGGTTAGGATAGTGGATCAACATTACCATCCTTAGCTAGCATAGGTTGGTATGGACCCAGTACAAAGGAAGTCTGAATTGGTTTTGATATTCCAGACCACACTTGGGAGCACCAAGTGAAACTGGGGGACAGAGAGGGGGAAACTCCCAATTTACCAGAACTCAGAAGAGGAAGGTAAAATAAATGCGAGACTCTTATCAGTCCTTAAGAATGGTCTATAACCAGATGGTGGGGTCAAAATATTTTCGTGCACGAATTTTTAAAAGAATATGGTAAGCATTTAAACAAACTCAATAGTGGGACCACTAAGAGATGTTTAAGCCCTTACCAATCAATCTGAAGTCTGATTCACATATTTCCTAAAGAGTGAAAATTTCATTAGAGAGTGAAAGGATTATTTTTTAGAAATGAAAAATTAACCTCTGAATCATCTTGAACCTTAGAAAAGGTTCAGAAAGTTCAGCAATATGGGTTGACTCCATCTAGACCCAAGAAGGTTAGGGATTTAAATTTTGCTAACCCAGCTTAAGCTCCCTACAAGCTAAGCTGGGCTTTCTCCCTTACATATTATGAATAAATATCTAATTCAAAAGGGTGTAAATTAGAGAGAGAAACTGAATCCTCTCAATCTTCTTGCATGAGAATATTTTTATATCTAATAGAACATCCTTGCACGATGATGAATCCAAAATCATGATTTTCAAACTCAATTGTCACGAATATCAAGGGGTATGGATTTTCTGAGACTAGAAAGGGAAGCCATTTACTTATCCACTTTGGGCTCATTTTGAGCCCCTCAACTTGATTTAGCGCACTGCGCATCTTTTAATTACTTGATACATTTTGTGTATCCTTGACTTTATGGCGCATTTTGCACAACTTTCCACTTTTGATACACTTTGTGTATCTTTGATTTTTGACGCACTGCGCATCTTTTCACTTTTGATACACTTTGTGTATCTCTCATTTTGTAACTGGCTCCCTTTCCAAATCCTTAAAAGAAAACTTTCTCAGTTGTAAGATTATCCTCCAAACATAAGAGAAGAAAAACTCACTCTCTTGTGCAAGGAAGAAAAATCCACAAAGTAAATCCAATCCTATGATAAGAGTGAACGACTTGAATAAGAGAATTATGAGGTAGATTCATCAGCCTGCGAAAGACACCTATGAGATAGAAAACTGTAAGATGATTGGGAGAATACGCGTCTCTAAATCTAATTTCAATTTGATATAGATTTTAGTTCAAAATAGGAAATCATCCCAAGAAAGGGATGAGAGAGAAGGCATACATTTTTTTTTGAATCATTATAATCGTCCTTCAAGCGCTTAGAGGAGTCAACCACTAATTACTTCATTTTCTAAAGAAGACAGGGGTATATCTTTCATTAGGAAAAATAAATTATGTACTTTCTAAGGAAAAATTCTCTAAAAAGTCCACTTCGTGTTTCGAGCTCGCAGACTTTTCTCAGATTAATCTTTCTTTTAGAAATTTTACACATTAAATTTAAAGATTCCACCATTGAAAATAGAACTTGGATATGTATTTGGACTGATATGGGTCAAGATCTGGCCTAGAAGAATTCAGACAAGGGAGATGATAGAGACTAGAGTTTATGTCAGTGTATGAATCGTATCATCTCACCTCATCACCACTAAGGATAGCCTCATACTTCTCGTAACAAACATCGTGTGGTAGAGGACAAATCGTCGTGGCCACACAGACTGTCGAAAAGTGAAGAAGCCCCTCCAAAGGGGGGTACATATATAGGCGAGTATTTACAGGCGGTAGGGAGACCCCCTCCCTCTCGAAGAGCGAACTCAGGCATAGTCTTTTTCAAGTACTGCCCGTTGATGACAGGCATAGGGTGAACACCATTGGCATCAACGAGTAGGTAGGCACCACCTTCATAGACTTGCTCTACAGCAAAGGGGCCTTCCCAGACAGGCTCGAACTTACCACTTCGGCGACGGCGCGAAATGATAGGTCTGCGTAAAACAAGGACCAACTCGCCAACCCTGAAAGCACGGGGTCGGACAAGGCGATCATGTGATCGAGCCATACGTGCCTGGTATAGTTTGAGGTTCTGATAAGCTTGTAGGCGAAGCTCTTCTAAACCATCAAGCTCTTCCATCCGTAGTCGGGCGTTATCTTCGTGGAAAAGATTGTGGCTGACTGCCACACGTAGCGAGGGGAGCTCGACCTCAAGTGGGAGGACGTCCTCGACCCCAAAAGCAAAAGCATATGGGGTAGACTGAGTAGGAGTACGGTATGTAGTCCTATATGCCCATAGTGCTTCGGGAAGTCTTTCGTGCCACTCTCGTTTGTTTGCAACCAGATTTTTCTTACTAATTGCACGAGAGTCTTGTTGAATGCCTCCACCAAGCCATTGGCCTTGGGATAGTAAATTGAAGAGTATCGCCAATTGATGTTATGACGGCGGGCAAATCTGGAAATTTTGGTGCTTCTAAACGACGGGCCATTATCTGAAATGATACAGCGCGGGACACCAAAATGATAGACAATATGATCACGAAAGAAACGCATCACATCTTCTGATTTGACTTCCTTAAGTGGCACAGCCTCTGCCCACTTAGAGAAGTAATCAGTGGCAGCTAGAATGAACCTATGACCCTTAGAGGAAGGAGGGTCGATAGGACCCACTACATCCGTGCCCCAGCCCTCAAATGGCCAAGATGATACTGTAGGGTGCAGCGGATTAGGGGGTTGGTGAATCACCGTGCCATGAATTTGGCACTGGTGGCACTTTCTAGCGCGCTCCATACAATCACGGATCATAGTCGGCCAATAGTAACCGAGGCGTTTAATTCTGCCTTTCATTTTTGGTCCGGACTGATGGGCACCGCAAAGACCTTCATGTATCTCGCCCATGACCTTGCGAGCCTCTCGTTGTTGAGGCAACGCAACCACATTTGGTCGAAAGAGCGTCGATACAAGGTATCGTTCACATAAGTGAATGATAGGGCTCTCTTTCTGACCTGAGCAGCAAGAGATCTATCATCTGGAAGCCTGCCATGCTTCAAATACTCTATAAAGGGTACTCTCCAGTCTGATTCTTCCTCAATTGAGAACACTGTGAGGGTCTGATCGGGAGAAGACAGGTCTGCGGGGCATAGGGCTTGACGACACTGGACAACGATAGACAGTGGGTTGCCAGTTGGGTCAGCCAGTTCCTTTGCTAACTTAGCTAATGCATCTGCCTTGCCATTGGCAGATCTAGGGATTTTAGCTAAGGTCACTTCAGGAATCAAACACAAGAGCTCCATTGCTTTATTGTGATAGGGCAAGAGCTCAGGTTTAAGCACTTTGTAGACTCCCGCTACTTGATTTATAATCAGTTGTGAGTCTCCAAAGATTTTCACCCGCATGACATTCATCTGAATGGCTAACTCTAGTCCTAGAATAAGAGCTTCGTACTCAGCCTCATTATTAGTACGAGGTTCTGAAAGACTATAGGAATATCTCAGAGTGTGACCTTCAGGGGATACGAAAATGAGGCCCAGACCTACCCTAACTATAGGAGTTTCATTCGGGCTCAAGGCTCTAACGGACGACGCACCGTCAAAGTAAAACTCCCAAGTAGGGGACTCCTGCTCCTCCACACTCATGATTAGCTCGTCAGGCAGCTCATCATTGAGTGGGGAGTCTGCAGGGATCGGGTGAGCAGCAAGAAAATCAGCTAGAGCCTGTCCTTTGACGGCCCGCTGCGGGACGAAAGTGATGTCAAACTGCAGTAGGATCATAGACCATCGTGCCAGACGACCTGAGAGGGTCGGACGGGTCATCAGATACTGCAAGGGGTTGACTCGAGAGATTAGGTTGACCTTGTGTGAAAGCATATAATGCCTAAGCTTCTGTACCGCGAAGATCAAAGCTAAACACTGCTTTTCCATCGCGGGGTACTTCAGCTCTGCGGGTATCAACCGTCTACTGAGGTAGTACAAGGCATTCTCCTTGCCTTCCTCATTCTTCTGAGCCAACAATGCACCCAAGGACTCATCCAAGGCCGTAGTGTAGAGAATTAACGGCCTCCCTGGGATGGGTGCAGCTAAAACAGGGGGGTTTATCAGGTAGCGCTTTATACTCTCAAAGGCCTCCTGACAACGCTCATCCCAGTGGAAGCGGGCGTCTTTCTTCGCTAGGGCAGCAAAGGGGTGACACCTACCAGACAAATTGGAGATAAATCTCCGCAGGAAGGCTAACTTTCCTTGAAAAGACCTTAGTTGGGTAAGACTTTTAGGGGGTTTTAGATCTACTATGGCTTTGATCATGGAAGGGTCAATCTCAATGCCACGGCAACGAACTATAAACCCCAGGAACTTTCCTGCACTAACTCCAAATGCGCATTTTAGAGGGTTCATTTTCAAATCATATTTGCGTAGGTGTTCAAAAATGATTCGTAGATCTCGAAGGTGATCTCCACGGACCTTGCTTTTGACTACCAGATCATCCACATAGCATTCAACTTGCTCGTGTATCATCTCGTCGAAGATAACAGTCATAGCACGTTGATAGGTGGCCCCGGCATTCTTGAGACCAAAGGGCATCACCTTGTAGCAGAACACACCTATAGTTGTGCGAAACGCAGTAAACTTTCCTCTTCGGGGTCCATCTTTATTTGATTGTAACAAGATGAACCATCCATGAAGGAGAAAATGCTATGGGACGACGCTATATCCACCAAAAGCTCGGGGATAGGAAGAGGAAAATCGTCCTTAGGACATGCCTTGTTTAAATCACGAAAGTCGATACAGACACGAATCTGCCCGTTCTTTTTCCGGACTGGAACAATGTTGGCAAGCCAAGTAGGGTACTTCTCTTCACGAATGAAATCGGCCTCTATAAGCTTCTTAGTTTCAGTGATCACCTGTTGTTCTATTTCTAACCTCATCCTACGAGGTGCTTGTTTAACAAGGACTGCATCAGACTTAATGGCTAGTTTATGGACTGCTATATCTGGATTTAGACCAGGCATCTCGGTGTAGTTCCAGGCAAAGCAATCTTTAAACTCTAAGAGTAGCTCGATGTATTCTGGAGCCTCTGAGTCAGATAACAAGACACTATGAAAAATAGGTCTAGGATCTGATTCAGTGCCTAAGTTTACCTCACACAATTCGTCCATGGCAGAAGTGATGCCATCTTCAAACTCTTGAGGAGCATCGAGTACTCTATCCTCATCATCACCCGGGTCTTCTTTATCGGTAAGAGAAACAACTGGGTATGAGTGGGAAACCGCTCGGATGTTAGCATGGTTGGGTGAGCTCTGCTCGACATAACCTAAACCTTGCTTAGTTTGAGGCATATCAGTCCGCCAAACACGAGCCTGTCATAGAGCTTGTTCATCTGACCAAGTCGAGATAACTGCACCCCGCTCTACACAGTCTTCCACGAAAGGGGAAAAATAACGAGGGGCAGTTGTGACCCTATTATCCATAGCGGTCTCCGCTGAACCCTGACTCCCAGGACCCAGTGGGGCACCTACACTATGGGATAACGAGGCACACTCACTAGCTCGTGGTGGCACAAAGGTTTCGTACAGAGGAGGCGGAGGGCGACCTCTAACTTGTAGTGCACCACCATCACTAGTGGAGGGGGTAACCAAAGATCTTTGGTGAGACTCCTCAACTCTTATTCCACGTATCTGACGGGAAAGGGACTGTTGACTAGTGGTCTGACGTCGGGGGTCTACTTCCTCGTCTGAACCACTGTCAATAACTAAACCACCCTCGGGTATCAGGTACCTACAAAAGGTAGGTAGTGAACTATAATCAGTGAAGTCCGGGGCTGGTGAGGGAGCTGAGCGACGAGGGGTAATGATCATCTCATCGCCAGAGGAGTCGGACTCGACAGTCAAAGGAGAAGCATAAAGATATGAGGGATGAGGGATTTGAGTGTCGTAGTTTCGCGGCGGGCGAGTCGATCCTCTACCTCTACCTCTACCTCGCTCTCCCCTACCTCTACTAGGGGGAACATCGTGCCCAACTGCAAATTGGAAAGGAGATCTAACAGGATCTGCAGTGGAGGTATCTGCCTCAATACTAACCTGTGACGGACCTTGCGCAGGTAGTTGTACAGGACCCTGTACAGTACTAGCAGGTGTCACTGGTGACTGGGCAGAAGGAGGTTTACTCTTCTTACGAGGTATGTAATGCTCAGCATCATCATAAATAGAGACCTCATGCACGGAAAAGGGTTGGGTATCCCCGGGAATGGAGTACTCGACTTCATTCCTCATATACTTCATACATTGGTGCAGGGTAGAGGGCACCATTCCATACTCATGAATCCAGGGCCTTCCTAAGAGAGCCCTGTATGAAGTATCTGCCTCGATCACATGAAACTTCGCCTCAGTAAGGAAATTTCCAAACTTCAAGGGTAGGGTGATAGACCCTAGGGCACGCTGTCCTTGGTCATTGAAGCCTTTCAACATAATCTTATCGGAGGTTAACTTCAAATGACCCAGGGAGAGGCTTTTCAAAGTTTCATAACTCAGAATATTTACTGAAGCTCCTTGGTCAATGAGGACCCTGTTCAACTCATAACCATTGACTTCAGCGGTGACATACAAAGGACGATTGTGATCAGAGGTACCCAAGAGGAGATCACGATCTGAAAAGGTAATGCACGGCATCTCTCTCAAAAGGCATGCATCTCCAACAGATTCGGAAGCAAAGAAGGCTTGATAGGACTCTAGTTCGAGGAGTGCTTTTACCAGGGTCTCTCTCAAGTCAGAAGACATCATCAAAGCGTCATAGACACTGAGAAGGGCAGGAATTTTCCTTAAATGGGCCAACACATTGTAATCGACCTCCAGCTGAGGGCCCTTCCCTTTCTCCTTAGATTGCTCTTGGGAGGAGGGGATAGGCTCGTCCTGCTGGGTAACAATGTTCTTATCTTTTTCTTTTGTATTCTTAGCCATCCTTGGTGGAAGAACCTTCCCTGAACGCAAGTGAACTTCCTATATCATGTCATCTTTGACAGGAGATTCACTTGGTTCAGCGGTGATGGCCTGTGTTGGCTCCAAGGAAAGCGACTGGAGTGGGTTCTCGGATTCATCTTCTGAATCCATGTAACAACCACCCTCCGGAATCATAAAGACCGGTCCCTCATCACACTCAGACTCTTCATCACATGCAGAATCATCACAAGAAACATGTAAATACTGAAAGAGCGGGTGCTAGAAGAAATAAAAGTAGGAGCGGAACACCAGAAGTAGCCTGAATCACCTTCTTCTATTATTTCATCATCAGTTGAAGGGAGAACGAAATCCTTCAGCGTAAGTGCCGGAAGGCGTCCCGTCTTCCCCTCAGAAGTTACAACAAACTTTTTCTTTTCATACATCTTTTTATTACATAAAATAGGAAAAGAAATGTGCTCAGTAGGCACTACAACAGAAGAAGAAAAAGGAAAAGGTGCTGGCGAAGAAACTGGGCTGGCAACTGTCGATTTGGCCTGGGTAGGCCTCCTCTCAACTGCCTCTGAACTCTGAACTGTCTGCCGGATCATCTGTCTCGTCTTCCGAGAGAGTGCTAACTGCCACTCCCCCTCAGAACCTCTGGGTGATCTGCTACGACTGCTCTGTCTGCCACTCTGGCTGTCACTACAACTACTGGAGCTCGAGATCATCTGAACTGTCTGAGGTGTCTTGCCCTTGGGCTGAACCAGGTCGCTGTCCTGTAGGTGGATCTTCCCACTAGCCATGAGCTTCTCAACTCTATCCTTGAACACATAGCAGTCTTCTATGACATGCCCGATATGTCTGTGAAATGGACAATAGAGTGGGTGTTCTGTCTGCCCCTCCTCTTCCACTCTATTGTTGTTCGGGAATGTTAAGATATTTCTCTTAGTAAGGAACTTGAAGATCTTCATCACACTTTCCCTTTTAAAGGGATATTCTTTACTAAGCTTCTCCCGTAGATACTGCTGACTCTCTGGGGTCCTACGGGAGGGTCTAGACTGCACTGCTGACTGGCCCGGTGTGTGAGACTGCTGAGGTGGTGCTGAACTGACTAAGGGCTTCTTGCCTTTATCTGATGGCCCATAAGTACTGTGTACCTCCCCTCTCCTAGGTGGAGGTGCCCCTGATGACTCCTGCCGCTGAGGTCTACGTGAAGGTTGACTCTCAACCTTAGGAGGGACTGCATCGGGTATGCTGTCCTGCAAACTGATAACCTTTGTCAACAACTTCTGAAAGGTTCTGATGCTGAAACCCTTCAGATAAGGTGCTATCGGACCATCTATGTTCTTTAATAAAATTTCTACTGCATGCTGCTCCTGTAACTGGGGCTCACACTGTAGGCTGAGGTTCCTCCATCTGACTATATAATCTGGGAGAGGCTCTCGGGGCCGCTGTCTAGTCACAACTAGCTCTCCAACTGTAACTCGGTGCTCTGCACTGACAAACCTCTGAACAAACAACTGCTCCAACTCTGCAAAGGTGCGTACTGAATCGTTGGGGAGATCGGCGTACCAGGCAAAGGCCACCCCAACTAAACTGCTGACAAAAAGTCTCAACATCAGTGCATCGTTCCCTCCTATGTTGCAACAGATGGCTTGGTACTGGGCCACGTGCTGCCTCGGGTTCCCAAACCCATCAAAGACTCTGAACCTAGGAGGGACAAAACCAGGGGGTAGGGCTCGTGCTCGTACTCTACTGGGTAAGGACGCCCCCTGCTAACTACCTCTCCAGACTTCCTGGAGGAAATGGCCTGTTCGACCTTCTAGGCAATCAGATCCTGAATCTGTCCGGCTGACAACTGAACTGACTGACTCTGGACTGGGGTAGTAAAAGCAACTGCTGTCGGTGCCACTGGAACTGCTCTCTGGGCCCTGTCTACTCCCACAGGACCTGGTGCTACTACAGGTGGTGCTGCTGGCTCGTCCCTGGACGTAGCAGGAGTGCCTACGCCTGTCATCTGGGGCATCGCCCCCAAAGCTGTCAACTGAGCTATCATCGCTGCCATGGCCCTGGCCATCTCTGCCATCTGAGTCTATAACTGTAGCACTGTGGCATCTGTCTCAACTAACCGGGGAGATCCTCCTACCTCAGCTTCTCCCTGGTCATCATCATCATCTGCCTCTATCTGCTCGTCTGAGTGGCCACGTCTAGTAACCACGCATACTCTGTGCACCAGTATATCTCCATCTGACTCCTCCTCGAGTAAACCATCCTCAAGTGCATCATCCTCGTAGAGGGTCTGATGGAAGTCCTCTGCATACGGACTCAAAGGGGAAGAAGTCTCGTAAGGGCTAAGGGCTGGCTCTGCCCGAACCAGTGAACCACTAGGAGAAACTGCAATATTATCGTCCGTTGCTACATCACAGACCATCGGAACTGCCTCTGATCCGGAAGGAACAACTGCCTCTAACTGCTCAACTGCCTGAACTGGCTGTACTGCATCGATAGGGGACTCTGCCTGTCGTCGTCTCCACACCCATCTACTGCGACGGGACCCAGTAGGGGCAACTGACTGCTGCGGGATTACTACAACTGAATGGAGCTGGGGTCTGGGAGGCTCCAACTGCTGCCTCTGTCCATGACGACGTGGGCGTCGTTCAACAACCGGAGTAACTGTCTGTGGTCTCGCCAACGGAACTGAACTAACAGGCTGCCTGGGTGGCTGTCCTCTCTGCCACCTGTACCTCTGTCTAGCAGTCTGTCTCTGCAACTGAACGGACGCCTGAGAAATCTGGTGGAGTAACCTCTCTCGACTGACAGGGCCTCGACCCCGCGCTAAGCGGATAATACTCCGAATCCTCTGAGAGAGGGTTCGAGCAGCATCATCCCTGGGGACCCTAGCGCGTGGTAAAGTAGTAGCGACAGGAGGGGCCGCCGCAATGCGAGCAACGTCCTCCTCATCACCACTGTGTGTCAGTGGGGAGAAGCGTCCTCCCTGAACCGCTGCTATCTCAGGGGCAACTGTAACGTCCGGGGTAGGGGAAACTGCAACTGGTCGTGGTGCCCACTGCCTAGGGACCACTCTCCTCTAAACTGGCTCTTGGTGAGCCAATGAATCTGCCATCCGCTGTCTGTCTACCTCGGATGCAGCCAACCAAAGTCTACGGTTTCTATTCCTCCGGGCCCTTCTCCCAAGGCCGGAGGCGGAAGACGAAGCAGCATCTGAACCCACCACCTGAGTGGCAGGGGGAACAGGAAGTACGGGAAGTGTCGGGGTCTGCACGAGGGTCTCTGGGTGAGACAGTCGAGCGAAAGCTGAAACCCGATGGGAGGAAGGCGAAGGAGCCTCGGTCTGGGCACCCCTCTTCCTGGAGGAAGAAGGAGGGGGAACCCGAACACGAGCTGCCTCTGCCGGAGTAACAATAGGGGTAACTACTATCTGCCGGCGCTGAGGGGCCGGGGCAGTCTGAACAACAGGTGCAGTAGGCACTGGTCGCCTAACCGCTGGACGAGTGGGCTGAACTGGGAGTGGTCTAGGCACTGGCTGCCTAACCACAGGGTGTGCCGGCTGCACACGAACAGGAGTAGGACGAGCAGGTGCCCGGGCTGTCCGCCGAGCAACTGGATGTCCAAAAGGTCGCATGGCTGCGCGAGCCCTCCTCTGGGGAGGAGAGTAGGCAGCAGCCTCAGCAGGGGTCGGCCCGCCAAGAGTGACGAAGGCCGAGTCAGTGAAGGAACCAAAAGTGATTCCTCCAATGGGAGGACTGGCTAGCAGGGACTCAGGAAGTGTCACCCGCGCGTCAGAACCAAAACTGAAGGTAACAGAAGGCACGAAGGAAGCCATGGCACTGTCTGCCAAGAAGAAGAAAAGAAATTTAAAATGATTAGTAAGAAATAACGAGAAGATGAATGATAGATAAGGGACGGAATGACCTAGAAGGTCCGAAGGAGGAAAGCTTAGCTAGGGGGAAATCCTAACTAAGAAGAACGGAAAGAAAGAATCCTAGCTAGGGGGAACCCTAACTAAGAAAAAGAAGAACGATCCTAACTAAGGAAGGACCCTAACTAAGAGTGGGACGGACCTAATCTAAGGAGCACCAATCCTGGAGTACACACAAGAAAAGGATAATATAGAATCCAAAGATGGACAGAGAAACCTGTCCCACCGTGGTCGCCAGAAACCTGTGGACCTCCGAAAGGACTCAACAAACGCCATCGCCCCGCGAGGGGAGACAGTATCTGGCCAATGGGAGGGCAGATTCGCTCATGCATACGATTAACCATTGAGGATGGTGGCTCTCACCAGCACACCCCGATGGATAACAATATGTACGATCTAATCACAACGGGTTTCCCCCACCCGATACATTAGCTCGAATGGGGTTTATTTGAGAGTGGGATTCGGTTTCCCATGGGCGCAAGCCCCCGTGGTTAATTACATCTCAAGCCGGAGCCTGAGAATACTCTCGATTAAGGATTCTATATTATACTTTCTAAATTGGGATTGGCACATAGGGCGAAGACTAGGAAGTCCTACTCGAAGGGAAAAAGAGGTTCAACTAGGCTTAGTCAACATGCACGGCTCACATCAGCATCCGGAGGGACTAAGGTAGTGAGAAGAAACTGGAGAAAAATAAATAAATCATGCACTCGAAACATGCAGGAGGGAAGGATGGAGGTGGCGTCATCCGTGTGACGCGGATATGTAGGGTTTAGGGTCTCTGGAAGACAGAAGACCTACCTACTGATGAGGCGTACTATGAAACAATAGTAGCCTTGAATCCTGAATCTATGGTGGGTTTAGTGTTCTACGCAACACTAACACTCGTGTCCTAACTAATGCAATGTAAAACCTAGACTTACCCCGGCCTGGAAGGGGGAGCCAGCTAACCACCTAATCGCTTTAAAACCATGCTATCCAGTCATTTATGAAGGATGGGTAGGTGGATTATAGTTCTCGGAGATAGGGCCGACATCTAGAGGATTTCCTAATTGCCCCCGGACTGATGTTGGGTGAATGCTTCTAGAGCTAATGTAATTAAAATTTTGATTTAGTTAGTTTCTAATGCAATGCATGCTAGTTAAAGTATCCGAATCAGGTATGCATAGAACTTTAAAAAGGCTTATAAAAATAATTTTTAGAATTAGACTGGGCTTCCCCAGGTCCGGCACCTCATCCTCATAGGTCAGATTATCCGGACTCTACCCACGGGTGGGGAAGTGTCTTATAGAAGGAAAGAGAGAAATGCAACGACATGCATGCTACCCCGGACGATTCCGGCAATTCCCTAGGTCGTTAAGTTTCTAAATTATTTAAATCTTAAAATTTGAATGTTAGTTGTGAGTAGAAAAAGTTTTAGTCCTTAAAGAGCCTAATGAAATCCAGGCAAAAACAAAAGCGACATGCAAAATGCCAAGAAACTAAGAAAAGCAAACAATCCTAGAGGCACACAATCATAAAACACATCAAAATTATCCAAACAAATTAATAAATATCCATAGGCCAACTGCCCTTAATTACAACCCAGGGTCTGTAGAAAATTAAAGTGGCCGGGCACCACTGCCAACAACCCGGATTTCTAATCCTAAGATTGACGCAAGTTATTTTGAGTGGGATACTCTTGGTCTTCATCTTCTTGATCTTCTCTTTCTCAAACTCCTTGGATCTGAGCTTCCTCGGACTCCTTGGACCTCAGCTTCCTTGGACTCCTCGGGTAGTAGAATAATCCAAATTTGGATTCTCAAACAGAAAAGGACTATCCTCATATTGGGTGTCCTTTTCTATTTGGGCATCCAACCTTTGGATTCTTGTATCCCCACTCAAAATAAACTTTCACAACTCAATACCAAGTTACAAACCATTTACATTAAATGAAAGCAGTAAATCTAGACTCTCCTGCAAGGTTATCCTAATAAAAATCAACCCAAGCAATTTTATATTATCCCAAGCAATTTATATAGAAATGAAAATACTCATCACAGCCACACTTGGCCATGCTCTTAAATATTTGAGGGCTAAGCAAGCTCTGGAGCACCTGTAGCAATTTATAATGACTTTCAATTAGCCCTCATTTATTTAGGGGGGGCTGAGCAATTTCTGAAGCACCTGCATAAAATAGCATTAATTTTTAAATCATGATTATTGCCCCCCTTATATTTAGCGTTGCATGAGCATGGCCACCTGCAGAAGACATTATTAGTATCAACCTCGATCCTAACCTATGGGTAGTCTATCGTGCAATCATATCAATTCCCAGAGTGCAGTAAAAGTAAACAAACACATCAGCATCATTTCAATCACAACATGCAGTGAAATCTCAAAAATCTCAGCACACAACAGAAAAGTAAACACCGGCCTAGCCTAGGTCTAGAAGTGGTGCCCTAGCAAACAATTCTACAGTGTGTGTAAGAGCCTGTGTGGCTGAGGTAGATCCTAAGCTAGGTAGTTAATTACAGTTGCCTACTGTCCAAGTTGGTTGTAGGTCTGAAAAGGGAAGTTTTATTTAAAGTCCAGATATTAGTGAATTGAGATTTATCTTAGTTGATTTAATGTGTGGATCAATTTTATTTCTTAGGGTAATAATGTTTAAAGTTTAAATTGCATTAATGAGTTTTAGGGGTTTCGGGGTCCATCTATACACTAAGTAAAATGGGGGTCCAAAATTGACTTTTTGATCAAAGGGAATTTATGACCAGCTAATATTTTTAAAAAATACTAGGCCTTAACCTGATCAGTTAGACAGTTAGCATACCCAATTTGGATTCTTCTATCCAAAGTTATGAATTTCTGAAGTTTTGGTCTCGTTTTGAACTAAGTTTGACCGGATTGTTGACTTTTTGATTTAAGTTGATTTCTGGACACCTAATATTTTTAACAAATACTAGACCTTAATGTGAGTTGAATGCCTTTTAGTTTGCTGGATTTGGAGTTTCCTACGCAAAGTTATGAATTTTAGAAGTTTCGGGCCCTAGACTATAGGCTACGGTTGACCGAAAAGTTGACTTTTAAATTTAAGCTGATTTCTGGCCACCTGAGATTTTTAATAAATACTAGACCTTAATTAGAGTTAGGTGCCTTTTAATTTGCCCATTTTAGAATTTTTTATAATTAGTTATGATTTTTAGAAGTTGGGGCAATTAAAGGAATTATCGAAATTGCCTAATTAGGGGTATTTTGGGGGTTTTGACCCAAATCAGCTCCAAACTGATTGGAATCACCCCCAAAGGTCAGAAATGACCTAAGCAGGTGTTCCCAAGTGTTTGGGAAAAATTTGGGATTTTTAATAATTTTTAATGATTTAATTAAGGCGAAAGGTGATTTTTGATTAGGGTTGAATTAAAGTCCAGATTAAGGTGCAATTAGGGGGCCCTAATTATCTAAGGTTGGGGAATGAATTTTGGAGAGTTTAAGGTATTATGGGTATTTTTCTGATTTAAAATGGATTTATTATATTTTTCCGAAGTTTCTAAGGCTTAATTAACGAGTAAATTATGGTTTACTAATTAAGTGTTTTAAAGAGTCCAGAAAATTCCTAGAAAATTCTAGAGGGTTCCAGATGTCATTATGTTTAAGTGTTTCAGATTTCAAGTCATTTGGAGCTATACCCTAATTCCTGGAATTTTTCTAAGTTCACTAGACGATCCTTAATTGTTGTCCTTAGGGTGTCACTACGTCATATAGGAATGAAATGAAGTAACTAACCCTTAGGCATAATACAGAGGGTAAATGTAGCAAATATAAACACACCAAACCATGTCCTTAGATCTAGGAGAGCCTAGGCTACGTGCTTGTACAACCTACACATGCAAGGACTACGAAAACACTAAGTAAAGAAACCTAATGAAGTGATTAGTGAATGATTGGGACACAATTATTCACTAATCCTTCCCCCACATGAATTCTGTTCACATATAGGTCCTAGGTTTAAAGTTTCATAAGGGGTAGACTTCCCAAAATTAGGGGATTTAAATAATATTTAATTTTAAAATAAGTTTTAAAATACATAAATATCATAAATATATAATAATATAGGTTTAAAGATAAGCTAGTTGAAATTAGTTCAATTCATAAGCATGGGAGGCCTACCAGCCACCAAGGGATTTTAAAATATTTTTTATTTTAAAATAATTAATTATATTAATTAAATAATATTTAAATAGTTAAATAACAAAGTAATACAGAAAACATCCAGAAATGACAGAATTAGATGCAGGAAATAATTTTAAATTAAAATTCACATTTTTCTGAAAAGAACGAGGTATCGCACGCAAAAATCCGATTTAAAACGAGAAAGTTATGAATTTTTGAAGTTTAAATAGATTTAAAATAATTTTTTTTTTAAATATTTTAAGATAATTAATATTTGAAAATAATTAATAATTTCAAAATAAATCAGATACAATAATATCTGGATTTTAAAATAAATAATAATAATCAAAATATTATAATAATATATAAATATTAATATTATCATGATATTAATATTAATATAATAATATTATTATTAAAGATAGTAATAATATTATTAACTAAAAATATTAATATTTTAATAATATTAATAATAATCAAATGCTAACATTATAGTAATATAATCATTAACATGATAATAATATTATTAAAATAATAATATTATTATTAACTATAATATTATATTATAATAATATTAATAATAATAACAGTCAATATTATAATAACATAATAATAATATTATTATTTATTATTATTTATAACATTAATATTATTATATGATAATTATAATAATATAATAATATTATAATAATATAATATTATTATTATCAAAGTAATAACATTATTACTCATTATAATATTAATATTATTATAATGCTAATAATAGTAATAATAGATTAAAATTGGTTTTAAATAATAATAATAATAATAATATAATAATAATAATAAAAATAATAATAACAATAATAATAATAATAATAATAATAATAATAAAATAATTAAAATAACTTAAACTAATAACAATAATAATAATAATAATAATACTAATAATAATTAAGATAATTAAAATAATTAAAATAATGATAATAATAATAGTATAATAATAATAATAATTTAAAATAATCAAAGTAATTAAAATAATAACAATAACTATAATAATAATAATAATAATAATAATAATAATAATAATAATAATAATAATAATAATAATAATAATAATAATTAATTAATTAAAATAATTAAAATAATAATAATAATAATAATAATTAAAATAATTAAAAAAAGGGTTAATAATGATAATAATAATAATAATAATAATAATAAAAAGAAATGATTAAAATAATAATAATAATAATAATAATAATAATAATAATAATTATAATAATTATAATAATTATAATAATATTAATAATGATAGTAATAATTAACATAATTACAATAATTAAAATAATAATAATAATAATAATAATAATAATAATAATAATAATAATAATAATAATATAATAATAATAATGATAATTAACATAATTAAAATAATTAAAAAATAATGATAATAATAATAATTAAAATAATTAAGATAGTTAATAATAATAATAATAATAATAATAATAATAATAATAATAATAATAATAATAATTAACAATTAAAATAATTAAAATAATAATAATAATAATAATATAATAATAATAATAATATTATTATTATAATAACAGAAATAATAATAATAATAATTTTATTAATATTAATAATATAAATAATATAATCTAATATTATTTAAAAAAAACTAATTTAAATAATATTATTTTTTATTATTATTATTATTATTATTTTAAATATTATATAAAAAAAAAATTTAAAAAAAGAAAAGGCGGCGGCGGCGGCTCGGTGCGGCGGCGGTCAGCCACGTGGCGCTCTCCCGTTGGTCCCGCGGTTCCGGCACGCGCTTTCCAATCATTGGCGATGATTGCGCGACAGCGCAATCATCGCCAATCATTGGCAGACAGTGCGGCGGCTGACTTATCCGAGTCAGCGTACGTGCCGCGCCGTTGGATCTCCCGCGGTCGGAACCAACGGCCACGATCTCGCCACGTAGCGAGCGGAACCGCGAGAGCGACCGCGCGATTCGATCCCTACTGCGGAACAGGTTGATCCGCGCCGTTGATCCGAGAATCAACGGTCCAGATCGGACGCAGCTCATGAGGCTCGAACCCGAAACCCTAGAACTGATTTTTGCCTCGTTCTCGCAAACGACTGAACTAAATCGCTTGAAATTTTAAACGTATGCTATGTACATGAACAGAATTCGTATGGACATATTAGTTTGATCTAAAACGCACTGTGTACGAACTTATTTAGATCTAAGTGTTTTGACCTATATCTAGGGTTTTAAGGAGTTTTCACCGTGGGTTTAGGGAGATTATGAATCCTCTGAGTTTGTAGGCTGTCCTCGCACAGTTCTCAAGTTGAAAGCACGATCAGTCGAGCTCTAGATCGAACGGATTGAGACCTTGGACGTCTAGGGCCTAGGGTCGCCGGGAACTCACCGCCGGCGGGCTTTTATCGTTGGGATTCGAACAGGGATGGGTTGAGGGAGGTTATAATAGCTTCCACACAAAATTTTCGGGCTTGGGGAAGTCTCGGGTGAAAGCAAGAGTAAGTTTTTCTCTCCAACAAACCCTAAAACATGTATTTAAAGCCCAAGGGTGTGGATCTAAGGCTAGGATTAGATCTGGGGCCTAATTAGGAGGGAAATAGGCTATCAAGGCCGTGGTCTTAGTTGGGGTTGATTAGGAATTATTTTAAGGGCCTTAAAGGGTCTTAAATAGGTCATTTTGACCTATTGATGGCCTAGGTTGACCAAGTCAAGGGTTGACTTGGTCAATCCTAGTCAAATGGGTCCAAGGGAAGAGGGGTACGAGCCTTGAAGTCCTTGATTGGGCTTGGATCTGATTTAGACTTGATTTAGACCCATATGGGCCTATTGGGTCAACCTGGGTTGACCTGGTCAACCAGGTTGACCCAGGGCCAAGACTTGGGCCCAATGGGTCAAGCCTGACCCACTGAGTCCAGTGGAGGAGAGAATAGGGCTTGGAGAGCCCTGGATTGAGTTTGGATTTAATTTTGAACCCATATGGGCAATTGGGTCAACCCAGGTTGACCTGGTCAATTAGGTTGACCCAGGGCCTGGGTCTGGGCTCAGCAGACTTAGTTTGACTCCCTGGACCCACTGAGTTGGGTTCCAGGGTCTAGCCTGGTCAAATTTGACCAGGTCAACCCTTTGACCTAGGTCTAGGGAGAAACAGGGTCAACAATCACTAAGTTAAAGTCTAAGAAGAAAATTTTCAGGATAAATAGATTGGTAAATCATTTTTCTGGAATAAAGTGTTTTTCTTGTGGTAGTTTAGGACATATATCCCACACTTGTACACTTAGATATAGAACACATTTAGTGTGGAGACCTAAGGTGCATAAATCACAGTATAATATACATGCATCTGGTTTAAAATTGTTAAGAGGAGAACCTAAACTTATTTTGGTTCCCAAGACTAATGTTTGATCATTTTGCAAAAATTCTCTCACACAAGACGTCATGAGAGTATTTGGTACCTGGACAGTGGAGATACGAATCAATTTATAATACTGAAAGCCAGGAATTGAGGCAAGGTTACACTTGGAGATAATACTAGCAAGAGAGTGCTAGGTACAGGTATAATTAGAAATTCTAGAAACTTTATGATTGAAAATGTGCTGTTGGTTGAAGGTTTAGAATACAATCTGTTGTGTATAAGTCAATTATAAGATAAGGGATATCATATAAAGTTTTTGCCTACTAGTTATGTTATTAGTCTAAATAGAACGATTATTTTGAATGATAAAAGAGTTAATAATGTTTACATGTTATATTTGAATTTTGTTAATCCTTCTTCTGCTTTGTGTTTGAAAACTGTATCTGATGAATCATGGCTATGACATAGAAGGCTTTGTCATGCTAACATGAGAAATCTTAAGAAAATCACTCAAAAGCAACTAGTTAGAGGTGTACCCAAATTAGACTTCACTAAAGATCACTTGTGTGATGCATGTCAATTAGGAAAATAAGTGAGATCCTCTTTCAATTCAATCAAGGAAATTAGGATTAGCAAGCCCTTAAAAATTCTTCACATGGATTTATTTGGACCTGTTAGTACCGTAAGTCTAGGAGGAAAAAGATTTGGGTATGTTATTGTGGATGACTATTCTAGATTCACCTGGATTAGATTTTGAATCATAAGAGTGAATCATTTGAAGAGTTTAGAGATTTTGCCACTTGGATTCAGAGGAAACTAGGTTTTAAAATAGTTACTATCCAAAGTGATCATAGGGGAGAATTTGAAAATATAATGTTTAATGATTTTTATAAATTTTCTCGGATTAAACATAACTTTTCAGCTTCTAGGACACCTCAACAGAATGGAGTTATAGAAAGAAAAAATAGGACATTAGTTGAAACTGATAGGGCCATATTGGCAGAGTATTCACTTCTTAAATATTTTTGGGCTGAAGAAGTTAGCACAGTGTGCTATGTGTTGAATAGGGTGTACACAAGATCTAAATTAAATAAGACACCCTATAAACTTCTTAAAGATAGGAGTCCCAACCTCTTACTTCTACATGTTTTTGGATGTAAAGTATTCATTCATAATAATGATAAAGCTCTCTTAGGAAAATTTGATCCAAAATCTGATGAAGGAATCTTTCTAGGTTATTCAAGTATTGCAAAATCCTACAGAATTTTTAATAAAAGAATATTGGTAGTTGAGGAGACCACACATGCTGTTTTTTATGAATCTTATAATATTAAAGGGTCTAAGTTGGATGAAGATGAGGTTGAGGTTATAATCCAAAAACTTGAAGATCAAAAAGTTGAAGAAAGGGTTAAAAAGGAAGAAAAAAACTAATTGCCTAGAGAATAGAAATTTGTTAGAAGTCATCCTAAAGAATTAATTTTAGGAGAACCCCGTGAAGGAGTTAGGACTAGGTATGGTTTGAGGAAAGAGGTAAATCATTCAGCATTTATTTCAATAATTGGACCCACTAATATAGAACAAGCACTTTTGGATGAATTTTGGATTTTGGCCAAGCAAGAAGAGTTAAATCAATTCAAGAAAAATGATGTTTGGGAGCTAATTGAAAGGTCAAAAGATCAAAGTGTAGTTGGAACTAAATGGGTGTTCAAAAACAAAATGAATGATTCAACAGCTGTTGTGAGAAATAAGGCTAGATTAGTAGCTAAGGGGTATAAGCAAATTGAAGGAATTGATTTTGAGGAGACATTTGCCCCTATAGCAAGACTTGAAGCAATTAAAGTTTTGTTAGCCTTTGCCTATTTTAAAGATTTTAAATTATACCAAATGGATGTTAAAAGTGCCTTTTTGAATGGGAAGATAGAAGAGGATGTTTATGTTGAGCAACCTCAAAGTTTTGAAAATTCTAAATTCCCTAAACTTGTTTTTAAATTGAAAAAAGGCATTATATAGACTAAAATAGGCACCTAGAGCATGGTATGAGAGGTTAAGCACTTTCTTATTAAAAGGATCATTTGTTCAAGGAAGTGTGGACACCACTCTATTTTTGAAAAGAATTGAAAAAGTATGAAATGGATAATGCTAAACCAGTAACTACACCCATGAGTTCCTCAGTACTATTAGATAAGGATTAAGAGAAAACCTGTTAATCAAAAGAAGTTTAGAGGAATAATTGGATCCTTGCTTTATTTGACTACTAGCAACCTGACATTATATTTAGTATTTACTTATGTGCTAGATTTCAAGCTGATCCAAAGGAATCACATTTGATTGCAGTGAAAAGGATTTTAAGATATCTTCTAGGAACTCAAAATTTAAGGATTTAATATCCTAAGAATAGTTCTTCTTTTGATATTATTGGATACTTAGATTCTGATTTTACAGACTGTAGGGTGGATTGGAAAAGTACTTTTGGGACATATCAATTCATTGGAAATTCATTAGTATCTTAGTCCAGTAGAAAACAAAATTCAATAGCACTTTATAAAGCTAAAGCAGAATATATTACCTTAGGGAGTTGTGTAGCATAGGTGCTTTGGTTGAAACAATAATTGAGTGACTTAGGATTTTCAATTGGCACCATTCCAATCTTTTGTAATAACACTAGTGCCATTTATATTTCAAAGAATCTTATTCAATATTGTAGAACTAAGCATATTGATATAAGGCATCATTTTATAAGAGATCATGTAGCGAAAAGGGAAATTGAACTACATCATATCGCTACTAAAGATTAGCTTGCAGATATTTTCACAAAACCCTTAGCTTTTGACACTTTTAGCATGTTAAGAATAAGGCTAGGTGTAATTGATCTAAATGCTTGATTGAAAATTCTACAAATGTATGTTTATATGTGTTTGTTGTTATGTTCATTGCAAGTGATTTATTTTCTAGTGTTTTATGTTTTATTGGTATCTATTGTGTTGTCGTTTAAAAAAAAAAAGAAATATAAAAATTTTTAAATTGTTCTTGAGTTGAGTGTTGGAAACCTGTAAGATTGGAAGATGAAAGTTTATCTTATTTTGTCTATTCGTACTGTACGATGACATCATCGTATTGTACGATTGCATGAACTTTGTTTGTACGAATGGGGGAGGAATCACGATTAGTATCAGTTATTATTGATAATCTTATGTATGAATACATCATTCGTCTGTACGATCCAAGTGTCGTTTTGCATGAGGATGACCCTAACCATCGCCTAAACGATCTTAAATTTTCTGATCATCTCAGATGAACACATCATCATCTATACGATCGTGAAGTTAAAAAGCCTGTACAAAAGGATGCCTTGGGATGAGCATTTTATGAAAAATCATTTCAATTTGACTGTTTTCATTCGTCCCGGACAAAATTTGATTTGTCCCAGACGAAATCAATTTCTTCTTGTACGAATTGGGTTCATACAGTACGATTTTAGAATTTTTCTAAATAATGGAGGGTCACTTTCTTTCATTTCACTTCCATTTTAAAACCCTTTAGAGCATAGTCTAAAAGATGTCAGGCAGTGGAAAGAGAGCGCGTGAGGCTAGGAGACCAGCTTCTAGGAGGGATTGGGATGACAATTTCCTTAGTGATAAAAATGAGGAGACATACCTTAGGTATGCTGCTTCCAAAATCACCCCTTCTCGCATCCTTCTGCAAGAAAATCTACATTTTACGGTAATGCCAATGTTCGACTCCACCCAATTCTCCTTTCTTCTGTCTCTGATCTTTTTTCTCAACAAAGATCTTTTTCAAGTTTTTCTAGCCAATATGATATTCAATCAGGACCACTCTGTCATTTCTTCGTATGTCCTTAACTAGAGAGTAGAGATTAAAAAGGAGGATTTAGGGGAATTTCTTCACTTAAGAACCTATGGGACACGGGCACACACTTTTTCTAATAGATCGGACTATGATTGGTTAGAGGTAAATCAAGTCCTTAGAGGTGTAAGCACCCCACTCATGTTTCCTGAGTTGACTCTTTAAACAAAAATACACGCATAATCGAGCACGTTCTTAGAACATCCATCATTCCTAAGGTGGGAGATAGAATAAATATGACCCCACTTCTTTCTTCCACAACTTACCTGATTATGACTGGCCAACCCATTGATGAAGCACAGTTAATCTTAGACTACATTTACTATCTCACAGATATTGGTCTAGCTAGTGTAAAAAGGAAGAAGAATATTGTCTTAGGACACATTGTTTGTTATATCCTTGAGAAGATGTACAATTTGGTCCTTCCTTCTGGACCTTATGAACTCCCACTTTATTTCACTGATGCTTCTTTTCGAGCACTATTTATGAAAGATGGAAGTGCAAAAGTTTTGATGATGAACCTGCTTCTGCTTCTGCTCCTGCATCTGTACCTGGACCAACTCAAGACTTTTATCAGAATAAGGTCGAGCGATTTGAAAGACTTGATCAAAGATTTGATCATGTAGAGGCCCATCTGAAGCAGTAGGATGATAAATACAAGGAGGATAGAGTGTGGATAAGAGAATAATTTGATTCTGTGAACACAAATATTACAATGCAAAACAGCTATTTTGCTCTGTTTGGTGCTCCACCTCCTCCTCCAGATCAGGGTCCTTCAGATTTCTAGTATGCTTTGTTTGGCTTGGCTTGGATATGTTTGTGGTTCTCTTTGTTGCTCTTTTCTGTTGTTAGGCTATTTTATGATTTCACTTGTTTATATTTGTTTTTACTTTCTTTGTATTGGGAGTTTTAGCAAGTTTATCATATGATGTGTGCTACAAAGTAAAGCTTGCTATGGAGTATGTTTTGGAAATGATTAGAAATGAAATGTTCAAGTATTTCTGTGCATATCATTTTATGTTATTGACTGGAAACTTTCTAATCTTAAAACACTCGACTATAGTTGATTAAAGTTCTAAAATATTAATTGAGCTTATATTACAATAGAAAATTCTATGCATAATATTTAATTCTCAAAATATTTAGATTTCATTATGATTTGGTGTGGAATTAATGTCGTAATATTACTCTTACATTCTATATAAAAGTGTTCATTGTTGTATTTGTGACCCAGAGATAGTGTTGTTGGAAAGAATCTTACAAACAAAGCAAAGCTTGAAAAGATGCATAAAATGTGTCATACAATAAAAGATGCGCAATATCGCCAAATCTAAAAAGAGGCACAAAATTAGCCTACACTTTGAAAAGATGCGCAATGTCACTGATTGTTCTTTCCTTTAGCATTTTCTCTAAGTTCACTAATCAATGATTGTCACTTTTGACTTTGAAATTTGATAATATTTTTCCTTCTTTTGAGCAAAAGTTGAGACTACTAATATGTCTAATACATTACTACTTTAGATCAACTTTTTTTCTCTTTATTATAATATGCAATCTAGCACTTTTGAGTCTTTATTTTTTGTATTTGATTTGAATAATATAGTTAAACTTCATTTAACAATATTCCACTTCTCAACTAATTTGAGTGCCCCTTTTTATTGTTGTCAAAAGGGGGAGAGTTTTATTATTTGACTTTGTTTGCTTGATAAGTTTTATTATTTGTCTTTATTTGCTTGATTTGTTTTGACTTGTTGCATTAAAGTTTTTAGTTGCTTATGTTTGTAAGAATGTACTTTGATTGTGTGTAGTGTTTGTAATGCTTGTGTTGCAGGTTCTTCTTACCCTTTCCTTCGCTTATTCAATATGTTCTCCTTTTATCCCTTGTTTAGGATAGGTCATTTCTTTAGGGGGAGCATAGGCTTTAGAGGGAGCGTAGTGAAAGTTCGAAAGGGATGTTAATCCCTACTGAACTAGTCCCGAGGCTAACCAAGAGGGGGGGTGAATTGGTTATTTAAAATTTTCACGATAACAACAAAAATCTTTTCGATACTTAGCAGCAGAAACAAGTAAACAATAACGAAAAGATCAACCAACGATATTCACCCAAGCAGTTTATATTAAAAAGTAAAGTGCAAAGCTGAATCAGAAAAGTAAACTAAATTTTATAGTGGTTCGGTCAACTTGACCTACGTCCACTCCCCGGAGCCTCCCCTCCGGGTATTGCACTAAACAAAAGTGACTCTCCTTTTGCTCCCACAGCAAGGTGGAGAAGCCTGTACAAAGCACCTCCTTTTCACCACACGGTGAGGCAGAGAACCTGACCTCCTTTCGCTTCCTCCTGAAGCAGGAAGAGAACCTTCAAACTCCTTTTGCTTCCACCTGATGCGGGCAGAGAACCCCGGATCTTCTTGCGAACGATCCTCCCACGAAGAACACCGACTAGACGACAGACGACGAGCGGAGAAGACGACTCTGATCCATGCTTGGAGCAACCTTAGTGAATCCCTCACTAACTCCCCCTCACAAGATCTCTTTTCTCTCTCCCAACTCTCTCTTCTCTCTAAGGTTTCTCAGGGAAGGAAGGTAGCAAAAGATTTTTCCAAAAATTGGAAAAAGTTCTTTTAAAGGAGGGCTTAAAATTTTCCCTAAATCTCAACTGGTCGGCCAATATCGTCCAGGATGATCTGAAGATCGTCCTGTACGATCAGTTCAAATTCAGCTGATTCAGTCTGGACGATTAGGCTCTTCTGGATGATCAGTAGAAAAAGTTGTTCATATCGTCCCGTACGATACTACGATCGTCCGGGATGATTAGTGCAAATTGAGAAAAATCATCCAGAAGACAGTTCGGGTCGTCCAGAGAAATCTGTGCTGGAAGACCAAAAAATGACTTGATCGTCCAGGACGATTTGGACATCGTCCTGTACGATTAGTTCAAAATGGCCCAAAATCGTCCTGAACACAGTTCGGGTCGTACAGCTGAAATGCACAAGACGATCACGATCGTCCGGGACGATCCTGCGATCGTCCAGGACGATGTGATCGTATCAATTAAATATTAATTGCTTTCCTTAATTACCAGACTAATTTAGGCATGATTGTAGTGCATCGTCCAGGACGATACACGTATCGTCCGGGACGATCAGACCAAAATACTTAAAATAAAACTTGCCTAACTTAATCTGGCGGCTGGGAATTTCTGATTTGAGAATATCGTCCCATACGATCCAATGATCGTCCAGGACGATCTGCTTAATCAGACCCTCTTAACTTAGTCGCCCTAATTAGGGTTTCTGTTTTAACTGGATCGTCCAGGACGATGCTACTATCGTCCAGGACGATCTGAACAAAATTTTAACAGAAACTCTAATTCACTCAATCTCTCTCCCTGAGTGTGTGTGTGCAAGGTTACTTAGCTAGGGAATCAGTTACATTACAATTGACTCAATAAAAGGAAAAAATCATACATTTGACACACTTGGACCCGATCTTGAGTTAGCTTGAGTAGCTCGTGGTCTTTTGTGCCTGAAACAGATTAGCCAAGCAAAACACACTGGAAACATGTTTGTCATCATCAAAACCAGATTTGCAACAATCTCTCCCTTTTTGATGATGGCAAACATTTGTAAAGTAGTCTGAAAATAAAATGAAACTAAGAGATTAAACAAAACAAACATTTTTTAAATTTTCATTTAACAGCTCAAACAATACATAAAACATGACTCAAAAAATAGAAACAGACACGACTACAACTGACTCCCCCTTTTGACATCACAAAAAGGAGGAGGGAAAAACAGAACACTGAAATAAAACATAACATTGAACAACTACAAAAGCAGGAAAGTAAAACAGAGGTGGATCCTGATCGGAAGGAGGAGGCGGTGGTGGAGGATTGAGGTAATGGTGAATGGCTTGAAATTGAGCTCCGAACTAGGCCATGTCCTGGTCATGCTGTTGTTGCTGCTGCGCAACATAGTCCGTGAACCATGCCTCCCACTGGTCAAAGCGCTGCACCAGGTGGTCAAAGGGAGAGGCAATGCAAAGGGGAGCAGGTGCCTCGGCTGCCGCAGGAGCGGGAATGGCCGCTTCTTCCTCTTCCTAAACATCCGGGGCGGGCTCCGGATGTAGTCGGGTGCTGTGAAGGACATGGAAGGCATTGTTGGTGAGGAAGTGAGTAGGAACATCTGGGGCTGCAGGATATTTCAGGTCATACTTGGTTTCAAGAGCATAGGCAATGAGATGTCCTAAGGCTAGATTTGGGCGACGGCGATGACCTGGATCTCGAATGGTGGTAAGGTGCTCAAGGTATCAGATAATGAGATCGGCGGCATTGAATTCCCTACGGGCCCTGATGTAGTAGGTAGTCAAGGACAGGAGGGGGGTGATGTGAATTCGATCCCCCGCCTTTGGAATGACGGAGGAACGAAGAACATGTTGGATAGTCCTGGCGTCTTTCAGAAGTGTGGAACAGGCATTGTCATGGTAAGGGGCATTTGTATTGCGGAGGAAATGATTGGCGACACTCCAATCATAGTCTGGGTCGGTGGTAAGTGTGTGGAGTTTTTTGCCAGTGATAGATAAGTGGAGAATGGTGTGAAAGTCCTGATAGGTGAGTTCAACAGGGCGCTGATTGACATAGGACCGGAGAGTGGAGTAGTCAGCGGTAATCCGTAGGTTCACGCAGAAAATGCGAAGAAGTTCGGAACTAAAGGGAAAGGCGAGGGTGAGGATGAAGGTGAGGGAGGTGTGGGCGAATAGATCAAGGACAGGATATGTGAGTGTACGGGGATTTACTATTTTTGAAGGCGTGATCCCCACCTCGCAGTATCGCTCAAAGGCAGCCTAATCGGCTGCATTAGGGAAGCGAGGATCAACCGGCCCCCGGGAGGAACTGGCACCCTTCTGACGGGAATGCTTGCCACCAGCCATGAGGAATTGAGAGAGTAAGGAGGAGAAGTGGAGTGGAGAAAATCGGTGTGAAAAAAATTCAAGAAAACTGCTGTTTATAAAGAAAATGGACTGATCGTCCCGTACGATCGAGACATCGTCCGGGACGATCGGGGCATTTATATCGTCCTGTACGATTGGTCAAAAAGGCGGTCCGATCGTCCAGGACGATCAGATATCGTCCGGGACGATTAGACACAGGCGATCATCCCGAGGAGTCAGCTGGACGACCGTTGACGAAAAGGTATCGTCCCGGACGATTAAGTGGATCGTCCAGGACGATTTACAATAAATATGTCGGATGGGCCGAATTTGAATCGTCCAGCGGCTTGACAGGTGGATCGTCCGGGATGATAAAGGGATCGTCCGGGACGATGGGCAATAATTGGTGCAATCTCAGCTGTTTAATCAGATCAGGAAGATATGGATCATATCGTCCAGGATGATGTGAGTATCGTCTGGGACGATCACCAATAATTGGAATTTTTTAGCAGCTGGAGCAGTGGGGGGGCGATTCTGAACGAATCATCCAGGACGATGTTTAGATCGTCCAGGACGGAGTGGATCGTCCAGGACGATATGTGGATCGTCCAGGACGATGTGAAGAAAACAAAAAAAGATGGATGATGAAGATGACCGATCAGGATTCCAAAAACACAATTATGTAAATCAAAATGACACAAAAATGACGAAAAAAAAACTCACAGAAGAAAAAACATGAAAAAGAAAAGTTTTTTTTTTGATCAAGCTGCTCGAGTAAATCAAAATTTTTCCTTGATTTTATATTCAAAAACCAATAAGAGAACGATTGATAGCGCTGAAATCCAGAAAAGGTTAGAAAAATCGACTTTCGTAACTCCTAGCCCGGGCACCTTATCGATGCAAACCTCTTTCAAAACAAAAATCTGATTCAGAAGAAAAGACATTAGATTTGAAAAGAGATCCTTTCAAGCCTCGTTCCAGAAAAATATCTGATATAATAGTGTTACAAAGTAAAAAATCAGAAATCAAGATTTTCAAACTCAAGCTTTTGAACGTATTAAGTGACACACGAGTTTTTTCTAAGACATTTAAAGATCTGAAAGAGAAGAAAGCTTAGGTTGGGCTCATTTTGTGCCTCTTCTTTTTTTTTTCAATTTATTTGGCGCACTGCGCATCTTTTGATTTTTGATACACTTTGTGTATTTGGCATTTTCGCATCTTTTCAGTTTTGGGCTCATTTTATGCCTCTTTTTCAATTTGGTTGGCGCACTGCGCATCTTTTGTAAGCTTTCTCCTTTTGATAATCATTAAAGAGTCTCAGCTGTGAATCTATCTTCCAGACATAGGAGATGACTCTCCACAGTAGGGAAGAATGATTCACAAAATAAAAACCACACATCATATGATAAATGCAATCACTTGGTTTTAGAAAATCAAACTAATGACTCAAGACTTTGAAAAACACTAGTGATATAAGGTAGATTACTGTAGGAAGATAAAATAATCTCTATTTCAAAAAAAAACTAACATTTTAATTTTGAAGAGGATTTTTATCCAAAAGAAACCATACACCAGTAAAGGAGTTAGAGGAAGAGAACCAATCATCAATGTTTCTTCCCTTTAACAGATTCAATGGAATCAATCACTGCTTACCAGCTTCCAAATCAAAACAAGGTAAAAACTCCCAGTCAGAAATTCAGATTTTCAGAAGTAGTGAGCGGTGATCAGATTTTGAAAAACATAAAACAGTAAGTGCAAGATATAAACCAGTGAATAAAAACAGGTATAAAATCACATCAGAGTAAATACTCAAATCAAATTAATAGTAAGGCTAAAACAGAAATCAACAAAAGACATAAAAACAACTAAAAGCAAGTAATCAAACCAAAAACTAACTAACAGAAAAACAGACTACCAGTCAGAATAATCAGAAATCAGCAGTCATCAGAATCAAGCATTTATATCAATCACTCCTAATCTGGTTCTCAAAATGCTGAATGAGTCAAAGGCCAGTGGTTTAGTGAATATGTCAGCCAGCTGATTTTCAGTTGCTACATGATGTAGCTCAATGTCCCCTTTTGTAACATGGTCCCTAATGAAGTGATGCCTGATGTCAATGTGTTTGGTCCTAGAATGTTGGATTGGATTCTTAGAGATACAGATGGCACTGGTATTATCACACAGAATAGAAATTGTGCCAACGGGTACTCCTAAATCCAAGACTTGTTGTTTCAACCAAAGAACTTGGGCCACACAACTTCCTAAGGCAATGTACTCAGCTTCAGTAGTGGAAAGTGCAACTGAGTTCTGTTTTCTACTGGACCAGGAGACTAACGACTGTCCTATGAATTGACAAGTCCCAGAGGTACTCTTCCTATCCACCCTACACCCCGCAAAGTCAGAGTTAGAATATCCAATGATCTCAAAAGAGGTGCTGTGCCTAGGGTACCAAATTCCTAGGTTTGGGGTCCCTAAAAGATATCTAAGAATTCTCTTAACAGCAGTCAGATGGGACTCTTTAGGATCAGCCTGATACCTAGCACAAAGATAGACACTAAACATGATATCAGGTCGGCTAGCAGTCAGGTAAAGCAGTGAACCTATTATCCCTCTATACTTCTTCTGATCAACAGATTTTCCATTTGAATCCTTATCTAACTGAACTGAGGAGGGCATGGGAGTATTGATTGGCTTGGCTTTGTCCATTTCATGTTTCTTCAAAATGTCCTTAGTGTATTTTGATTGATTGAGAAAGGTTCCATCATCCGTTTGCCTTATGCTAAACCCCAAAAAGTAGGACAATTCTCCCATCATACTCATCTCAAACTCCTTACTCATTGTTTTGGAAAACTCATCACATAAATATTTATCAGAAGATCCAAAAATTATATCATCAACATAAATCTGGATAATGAGTAAGTCATCTCCTATTCTCCTCAGAAAAAGGGTGGTGTCTACGCTCCCCTTAACAAACTCTCTTTCTAACAGGAATGTGCTAAGCCTCTCATACCAAGCTCTGGGTGCCTGTTTCAATCCATATAAGGCCTTTTTTAATTTATAAACATGACTTGGATATTGGGAACTCTCAAAACCTGGGGGTTGTTCTACAAAAACTTCTTCTTTAATTACCCCATTTAAAAAGGCACTCTTGACATCCATTTGAAACAGCTTAAATCCCTTGTAACAGGCAAAGGCTAGTAGCACTCTAATGGCTTCCAATCTAGCTACAGGGGAAAAAGTTTTCTCAAAATCTATCCCTTCTATCTGATTATACCCCTTAGCCACCAATCTTGCCTTATTTCTCACCACCACACCAGAATCATTCATCTTATTCTTATAGACCCACTAGGTTCCCATAATACTTTAGTTTCTAGGTCTTTCTACTAACTCCCAAATATCATTCCTTACAAATTGATTCAATTCTTCCTGCATAGCTAAAATCCAAAACTCATCCGACAAGGCTTGATTGATGTTGGTGGGTTCAGTCATTGAGATAAAGGCAGAATGGTTTACTTCCTTCCTAAGTCCATGCCTAGTCCTAACACCATCAGAAGGGTCTCCTAAGATCAGTTCTTTAGGATGACTCGAAGAATATCTCCAATCTCTAGGCAGTGTGGTTTGAGGTTCTACCCTTTCCTTTAAATTTGTATTTCCAACTCCTTGGGTAACCTCAACAATCTCTTCATCTTCTACTTCTGATCTAGACTCCTTAGGATCAGATTCATCAAACACTACATGGGTTGTTTCTTCCACCACCAAAGTCCTCCTATTGAACACCCTAAAGGATTTCCCCACACTTGAATATCCTAAGAACACTCCTTCATCAGATTTGGGGTCAAATTTTCCTAAGGGTGACTTCCCGTTGTTCAGAATGAAAACCTTACAGCCAAAGACATGGAGGTGGGACAGATTTGGTGTTCTACCCTTAATGATCTCATAAGGTGTCTTGTTTAGTTTGACTCTCACATTCACCCAATTCAGCACATAACAGGCAGTGTTCACCGCTTCAGCCCAAAAGTACTTTGGAAGTGAATACTCGGCAAGCATGGCTCTAGCGGCTTCCACTAAGGTCCTGTTCTTCCTTTCAGCTACCCCGTTCTGCTGAGGGGTCCTAGGAGCTGAAAAAGTGTGACTAATCCCAGGATTCTCACAAAAACATCCAAATCTTTCATTTTCAAACTCCCCTCCGTGATCACTATGGATGGTAATAATCTCACATCCTAACTTCTTCTGAATCCAAGTAGAGAAAGATCTAAACTCATCAAATGACTCAGATTTGTGTGACAAAAACTTAACCCAAGTGAACCTTGAATAATCATCAACAATCACAAAACCATAGACTCTCCCCCCTAAGCTGGCAGTGCTAATGGGTCCAAAGAGGTCCATGTGAAGAACTTCTAAAGGTCTAGAGGTGCTAATGTCCTTAACTGAGTGAAAAGAGGACTGGACTTGCTTCCCCAACTGACAGGCACCACACAGGTGATCCTTAGTGAACTTAAGCTTGGGCATACCTCTAACTAAGTCCTTTTGGGTGACTCTCCTAAGGGTTTTCATACTGGCATGACACATTCTCCTATGCCATAACCAAGACTCATCAGCAGTAGTTTTTAAGCAAATTGAATTATCAGATTTAATGCTACTTACATCCAGCTTGTAGACGTTGTTGATCCTTTGCCCCTCCAAAACAACTTCATCATTTAAGCTTAAAATGCAGCCAGTGGGCAGGAATTTGATGCTGTATCCCTTGTCGCAGAGTTGACTAATGCTCAGCAAGTTGTGTTTCAGTCCATCTACAAGAAAAACATTATCAATCACAAAATTCTTTGAATCACCAATCATACCTGTGCCTACCACCTTCCTGGTGGTGTTATCTCCAAGTGTAACCTTGCCTCCAGCTCTGGCCTCCAACGAAATGAACTGATTTGCATCTCTAGTCATATGTCTAGAACATCCGCTGTCCAGGTACCACATGCTCTCACGAGGTCTTGTGTGAGAGCACACCTACAAAATCATCAAATGTCAGTCTTAGGAACCCAAACAGCTTTGGGTTCCTTCTTATGAAAAGAAGAATGCGATGCATGTGTGCTGTGCTGTGCAACAGGCAGTTTGGGTCTCCACACCCAATGTGTACTACGGTGAACAGTACAAGTGTGTGATATGTGTCCTATCATGCCACATGAAAAACATCTAACACCAGGAAAAGGATTAACTAAACGTCGTGAGTGATAGTGCCTCTTCCTAGTAGTGTATGAAACATGCTTTGAAGAACTTGCAACATAATTTTTAAAAGGTGGCGGTGCATAAAATTGTTCAAAAGTAGGCGGTGTTTTGTTATTTTCAAAAGAACTGATTTTCACTTTCAAAAACTCAATGTGTTTGTTTAAACTTCCAATTTCAAACGTTTTTGCACTATCAGTACTTTCTAACTCAGATGCCAAATCATTCACTTTCTTAAAAGCAAGTTCTAATTCAACATGCGCTGTTTTTAACAAGTTATGCTCAACAATTAAATCAGAATGTTTTTTATTCAGTTCATCAAACTCATCTAGTAAAGACATGTGATTGCTATCAATGGTGGAATGATCCTTAATCAACACTTCATGCTCTTTTTGCAAAGTCAGATAATCTAGTTTTAAACTAGCATGAGTTTTCTTAAGCTTCCTATACGATGTATGAATCTTTTCAGAAACTTCAAATAACTGATCGTAAGTAAGCTCACATACCTCTTCCTGGTCGGACTGACCAGGGTGATCATCAGCCATCAAACACAAGTTTGTTTCCTCCTCTTCAGCTTCAGTCTCAGAAGAGTCGGATGCAGAGTCTGCCCAGAACGCCTTCTGAATCCGCTTCTTGTCCTTTCTGTACTTTGGTTTCTCCTCACCCTTCTCCTTGCTTGAGTGAGCTTTAAGTGTTGGACAATCAGCCTTTATGTGTCCAGGCTTCCTGCATTCAAAACAAACCGATTCAGATGAACCCTTAAAATTTTTATTGAACTTACCCTTGTTCCACTTCTGATGGTTCTTCTGTTTCTTCCTTAGAAAGCTTTTGAATTGCCTTGTGATTAAGGCAACATCATCGCTATCAGACCCGGAAGTGCTAGCATCTGAATCCTTGGCCTTTAGTGCCACTGTCTTCTCTTTCTTGCGTTCACCTGCATCAAGTTGCCTTTGGTTCACCCCTTGCTCGTAAGCAATGAGTGATCCAAGTAAGCTGTCAATAGAGTAAGTATTTAAATTTTTGGATTCAGTAATAGCAGTGATCTTAGCATCATAAGAAGCAGGCAAACATCTAAGAATCTTGTTCACTCTTTCGTAGTTGGTAAGTTCTCTACCTAAAGCATGCAAAGAGGTAACAATCTGAGTGAACCTTGTGTACATTTCTGAAATAGTCTCACTAGGTTTCATGCGAAAAAGTTCGTAATCATGTAACAAGATGTTTAACCTAGACTGTTTGACTTCAGTTGTACCTTCATATGTTATACATAATCTATCCCAAATCTCTTTTCCCGTTGTACAAGTAGAAACACGCATATAGTCCTCAGATTTTAAAGCACAAAAGAAACAGTTCAAACATTTGGCATTTAACTGTGCTAAATCACGATCATCAAACGTCCAATCAGCAAACGGCAATTCAGTTTTCACATTGTTAACCATTCGAAAAGGTGGTTCGTATCCGTCCTTAACTAACATCCACATGCGATAATCAATAGACTGAAGAAAAGTAGACATGCGTGTTTTCCAAAAATCAAATGGAATGTTATCAAACAACGGTGGTCTAGTTATAGAATAACCTTCAGCAGTATTACGATTGTTACAGTTAGCCATTGGATCAAATTCAAAAGTTTTTAAACAGAAATTTTGAATCCCGCTCTGATACCACTTGAAAGTTCGAAAGGGATGTTAAGCCCTACTGAACTAGTCCCGAGGCTAACCAAGAGGGGGGGTGAATTGGTTATTTAAAAATTTCACGATAACAACAAAAATCTTTTCGATACTTAGCAGCGGAAACAAGTAAACAATAACGAAAAGATCAACCAACGATAATCACCCAAGCAGTTTATATTGAAAAGTAAAATGCAAAACTGAATCAGAAAAGCAAACCAGATTTTATAGTGGTTCGGTCAACTTGACCTACGTCCACTCCCCGGAGCCTCCCCTCCGGGTATTGCACTAAATGAAAGTGACTCTCCTTTTGCTCCCACAGCAAGGCGGAGAAGCCTGTACAAAACACCTCCTTTTCACCACACGGTGAGGCAGAGAACCCGACCTCCTTTCGCTTCCTCCTGAAGCAGGCAGAGAACCTTCGAACTCCTTTTGCTTCCACCTGAAGCGGGCAGAGAACCCACGAACTCCTTTCGCTTCCTCCTGAAGCGGGCAGAGAACCCGGATCTTCTTGCGAACGATCCTCCCACGAAGAACACCGACTAGACGACAGACGACGAGCGGAGAAGACGACTCTGATCCGTGCTTGGAGCAACCTTAGTGAATCCCTCACTAACTCCCCCTCACAAGATCTCTTCTCTCTCTCCCAACTCTCTCTCTCTCTAGGATTTCTCAGGGAAGGAAGGCAGCAAAAGATTTTTCCAAATCTAGGAAAAAGTTCTTTTAAAGGAGGGCTTAAAATTTGCCCTAAATCTCAACTTGTCGGCCAAGATCGTCCAGGACGATCGATCGATCGTCCTGTACGATCAGTTCAAATTCAGCTGTTCCAGCCTGGACGATCTGGCTCTTCTGGACGATCAGTAGAAAAAGTTGTTCATATCGTCCCGTACGATCCTGCGATCGTCCGGGACGATTAGTTCAAATTGAAGGAAATCGTCCAGAAGACAGTTCGGGTCGTCCAGAGAAAACTGCGCTGGACGACCAAAAAATGACTTGATCGTCCCGGACGATAGGGTAATCGTCCGGTACGATTAGTTCAAAAAGGCCCCAAATCGTCCTGTACATAGTTCTGGACGTACAGCTGAAATGCACAAGACGATCACGATCGTCCGGGACGATCCTGCGATCGTCCAGGACGATGTGATCGTATCAATTAAACATTAATTGCTTTCCTTAATTACCAGACTAATTTAGGCATGATTGTAGTGAATCGTCCAGGACGATACGCGTATCGTCCGGGACGATCAGACCAAAATACTTAAAATAAAACTTGCCTAACTTAATCTGGCGGCTGAGAATTTCTGATTTGGGCATATCGTCCCGTACGATCCATGGATCGTCCAGGACGATCTGCTTAATCAGACCCTCTTAACTTAGTCGCCCTAATTAGGGTTTCTGTTTTAACTGGATCGTCCAGGACGATGTAGATATCGTCCAGGACGATCTGAACAAAATTTCAACAGAAACTCTAATTCACTCAATCTCTCTCCCTGAGTGTGTGTGTGCAAGGTTACTTAGCTAGGGAATCAGTTACATTACAATTGACTCAATAAAAGGAAAAATCATACATTTGACACACTTGGACCCGATCTTGAGTTGGCTTGAGTAGCTTGCGGTCTTTTGTGCCTGAAACTGATTAGCCAAGAAAAAACACACTGGAAACATGTTTGTCATCATCAAAACCAGATTTGCAACATTGCATTCAACTGTGCTAAATCACGATCATCAAACGTCCAATCAGCAAACGGCAATTCAGTTTTCACATTGTTAACCATTCGAAAAGGTGGTTCGTATCCGTCCTTAACTAACATCCACATGCGATAATCAATAGACTGAAGAAAAGTAGACATGCGTGTTTTCCAAAAATCAAATGGAATGTTATTAAACAACGGTGGTCTAGTTATAGAATAACCTTCAGCAGTATTACGATTGTTACAGTTAGCCATGGATCAAATTCAAAAGTTTTTAAACAGAAATTTTGAATCCCTCTCTGATACCACTTGAAAGTTCGAAAGGGATGTTAAGCCCTACTGAACTAGTCCCGAGGCTAACCAAGAGGGGGGGTGAATTGGTTATTTAAAATTTTCATGATAACAACAAAAATCTTTTCGATACTTAGCAGCGGAAACAAGTAAACAATAACGAAATGATCAACCAACAATATTCACCCAAGCAGTTTATATTGAAAAGTAAAGTGCAAAGCTGAATCAGAAAAGCAAATCAAATTTTATAGTGGTTCGGTCAACTTGACCTACGTCCACTCCCCGGAGCCTCCCCTCCGGGTATTGCACTAAACAAAAGTGACTCTCCTTTTGCTCCCACAGCAAGGCGGAGAAGCCTGTACAAAGCACCTCCTTTTCACCACACGGTGAGGCAGAGAACCTGACCTCCTTTCGCTTCCTCCTGAAGCAGGCAGAGAACCTTCAAACTCCTTTTGCTTCCACCTGAAGCGGGCAGAGAACCCCGGATCTTCTTGCGAACGATCCTCCCACGAAGAACACCGACTAGACGACAGACGACGAGCGGAGAAGACGACTCTGATCCGTGCTTGGAGCAACCTTAGTGAATCCCTCACTAACTCCCCCTCACAAGATCTCTTCTCTCTCTCCCAACTCTCTCTTCTCTCTAGGGTTTCTCAGGGAAGGAAGGTAGCAAAAGATTTTTCCAAAAATTGGAAAAAGTTCTTTTAAAGGAGGGCTTAAAATTTGCCCTAAATCTCAACTAGTCGGCCAATATCGTCCAGGACGATCTGAAGATCGTCCTGTACGATCAGTTCAAATTCAGCTGATTCAGTCTGAACGATTAGGCTCTTCTGGACGATCAGTAGAAAAAGTTGTTCATATCGTCCCGTACGATACTACGATCATCCGGGACGATTAGTGCAAATTGAGGAAAATCGTCCAGAAGACAGTTCGGGTCGTCCAGAGAAATCTGTGCTGGACGACCAAAAAATGACTTGATCGTCCAGGACAATTTGGACATCATCCTGTACGATTAGTTCAAAAAGGCCCAAAATCGTCCTGAACACAGTTCGGGTCGTACAGCTGAAATGCACAAGACGATCACGATCATCCGGGACGATCCTGCGATCGTCCAGAACGAGGTGATCGTAACAATTAAACATTAATTGCTTTCCTTAATTACCAGACTAATTTAGGCATAATTGTAGTGCATCGTCCAGGATGATACACGTATCGTCCGGGACAATCAGACCAAAATACTTAAAATAAAACTTGCCTAACTTAATCTGGCGGCTGGGAATTTCTGATTTGAGAATATCGTCCCGTACGATCCAATGATCGTCCAGGACGATCTGCTTAATCAAACCCTCTTAACTTAGTCGCCCTAATTAGGGTTTCTGTTTTAACTGGATCGTCCAGGACAATGCTACTATCGTCTAGGACGATCTGAATAAAATTTTAACAGAAACTCTAATTCACTCAATCTCTCTCCCTGAGTGTGTGTGTGCAAGGTTACTTAGCTAGGGAATCAGTTACATTACAATTGACTCAATAAAAGGAAAAAATCATACATTTGACACACTTGGACCCGATCTTCAGTTGGCTTGAGTAGCTCGCGGTCTTTTGTGCCTGAAACAGATTAGCCAAGCAAAACACACTGGAAACATGTTTGTCATCATCAAAACCAGATTTGTAACACGTAGGAGTTCATTTACTTAGGGGGAGTGTACATTTAGTAGAAGCTTAGGAGAAATGTGACTTAATTTATTCATTCAAATAATAATTGTTTTGCCATCATAAAAAAGGGGGAGATTGTTATGATTTGGGTAAATCTATTCATTCAAGTGAATTCTAATACAACTTATTTTTGATGATTACAAAAGCTTATTATTTATTTTATTCTTCTCCTAATAAATATTTGAGTTTTGTTATTATGTGTACTAAAGTAATTTTTTGGTAATTCACACTCCAGATTGCCAAAGATTTCAAGTTCATTTGTTCAATGTAAATGAAGTCTGTATTTTTATTTTTCTTGAGTCTGAGAGATTGTGATTGTAAGTTGGATAACTGTGCACACAAACACACAATGGGGGAGTTATTTTTAAACTGATCGTACAGTACGATTGCATATCATACGGGATGATCTATAGTATATTTCCTCCATATCGAACACATATACCAAGAAATTTTTTTAAGTTAAGTTCGTACAGTACGAATTACTATTTATATATGAGTTTTTGATGTACGAACGGCTCTGTTTGGGTTCATCCAGAGGTTCGTAAGGGACAAAATGTTCATACAAACGGCTTTGTTTGGGTTCATCCATAGGTTCGTACGGGATGAATGTTCGTACGAACGACTCTGACTTGATCGTCCAGAGTTTCATACGGGATGAATGTTCGTATGAACATCTCTATCTTGATCGTCCAGAGGTTCGTACGGGATAAAATGTCTGTACTAGCAGGTCTGACTTGTTCATTTCATGGTTCGTACGGGACGAACTGTTTAATTTTTGAACTATTCTTACAATACGATAGTAGATCATACGTGAAACTTGAAATTTTTAATTTTTTGACGATTTTTCTTGTTCCAAGTATATAAATGACTTAAAACTGACTCATGGAAAAATTCTTCTACAAAAATTCTTTTGGAGAGTGAAAGGGAGAGCGATTGGGAGAGTGTTTGGGAGTGAGTGTTGAGAAATATTTGAAGAGAGAATTGTGAAGGGATTCATAAGGTTATCCAATTATGAGGATTTCTTTACTTGTTCTTCAAGCATCTTCCTAATTTCCTTGGAGACTTTTGCAAGAGTTTTATTCAAGAGGATTTTTGTTCTCTACCGTCACTTGGAGGGTGAAAAAGGATGATTGTTCTCTGCCGCACTTGAAGAGTGTAAAATGTTATTTGGTTCTCTGCCTTCACTAGGATGGTGAAAAAGGATTACGGTTCTTTGCCGCACCGGGTTGGTGGAAGAGAGTTTGTAAAGGCTTCTCTACCTTGCTATGGGGGCAAAAGGAGAGTCACTTGCATTTAGTGCAATACCTAGAGAAGGAGTCTCTAGGGAGTGGATGTAGGTCGTGTTTAACCGAATCACTATAAATTCTGGTGTTTTATGTTCTTACTGTTTACTTTTTTGCACTGTTTTTATTTCGCATTTTATTTTCTTTCTGGGATTAAAATTCTGTGATTTGAAGGAAGTAAAAATTAACTCTATTCGTACTATATGAAGTCAAATCGTACTGTATAATTTACTTAAAAATTTTCCAAAATTCCAAGAGTATTTTTTAAAAGTACCAATTCAGCCCCCCCCCTCTTGGTTAGCCTAGGGACGTGAGCAATAGGTCTAACAACCTATTCACACATTCACATATTTCTTCAAAATATCCTTAGTGTATTTAAATTGATTGAGAAAGGTTCCATCATCCATTTGTCTTATGCTAAACCCCAAAAAGTAAGACAATTCTCCCATCATACTTATCTCAAACTACTTACTCATTATTTTAGAAAACTCATCACATAATTATTTATCAGAAGATCCAAAAATTATATCATTAACATAGATCTGGACAATGAGTAAATCAACCCTTCTCTCCTCAGAAAAAGGGTGGTGTCTATGCTCCCCTTAAGAAATTCTCTTTCTAACAGAAATGTGCTAAGCCTCTCGTACCAAGATCTGGGTGCCTGTTTAAATCCATAAAAGGAAATTTTTAATTTGTAAACATAATTTGGTTATTGGGAACTCTCAAAACCTAAGGGTTGCTCTACATAAACATCCTCTTTTATTACCCCATTTAAAAGGGCACTCTTAACATCCATTTGAAATAACTTAAATCCTTTATAATAAGCAAAGGCTAGTAGCACTCTAATGGCTTCCAATCTAGCTACAGGGATAAAGGTCTTCTCAAAATCAATCCATTCAATCTGATTGTACTCCTTAGCCACCAATCTTGCCTTATTCCTAATGACCACACCAGAATCATTCATCTTATTCTTAAGGACCCACTTGGTTCCCACTATACTTTGATTCCTAGGTCTTTCTACTAACTCCAAAACATCGTTCCTTACAAATTGATTCAGTTCCTCTTACATAGCTAAGATCAAAAATTCATCAGAAAGTGCTTGATTGATGTTGCTGAGTTTAGTCATTGAGATAAAGGAAGAATAGTTTACTTCCTTCCTAAGTCCATGCCTAGTCCTAACACCTTCAGAAGTGTCTCCTAAGATCAATTCTTTAGGATGACTCGAAGAATATCTCCAATCTCTAGGCAAAGTGTTTTGAGGTTTTACCCTTTCCTCCAGATTTGCATTTTCAAGCCCTTGGGTAATCTCCCCTACCACTTCTTCTTCCTCAACTCTAGTCACCTTAGGATCAGATTCATCAAACACCACATGAGTTATCTCTTCCACCACCAAAGTCATCTTATTAAACACTTTAAAGGATTTCCCCACACTAGAATAACCTAAGAACACTCCTTCATCAGATTTGGGATCAAACATTCCTAAGGATGATTTCCTGTTGTTCAGAATGAAAACCTTACTGCCAAAGACATGGAGGTGGGACAAGTTTGGAGTTCTACCCTTAATGATCTCATAAGGTGTCTTGTTCAGATTGGATCTAACATTCACCCTATTCAGCACATAGCAGGTAGTGTTCACCGCTTCAACCCAAAAGTATTTTTTGAAGTGAATACTCAGCAAGCACGGCTCTAACGGCTTCCACTATGGTCCTATTCTTCCTTTCAGCTACCCCATTCTACTGAGGGGTCCTAGGAGCTGAAAAATTGTGACTAATCCCTTTCTCCTCATAGAAAGTTCTAAACTTCACATTTTCAAACTCTCCACCATGATCACTATGATTAGTCAAGATCTCACAACCTAACTTCCTCTGAATCCAAGTGGAGAAGGACTTAAATTCATCAAATGACTCGGATTTATGTGATAGAAATTTAATCCAAGTGAACCTCGAGTAATCATCAACAATCACAAAACTATAGACTTTTCCCCCTAAGCTGGCAGTGCTAATGTGTTTACAGAGATCCATGTGAAGGACTTCTACAGGTTTAGAGGTGCTAATGTCCTTAACAGAGTGAAAGGAGGACTGGACTTGCTTCCCTAATTGACAGGCATCATATATTTGGTCCTTAGTGAACTTAAGCTTGGGGACACCTCTAACTAAGTCTTTTTAGGTGACTCTCCTAAGGATTTTCATACTGACATGACATAATCTCCTGTGCCACAACCAAGACTCATCAGCAGCATTTTTTAAGCAAATTAAAACATCATCTTTAAAGCAACTTAGATCCAGCATGTAGACATTATTAATCCTTTGTCCCTACAAAATAATTTTGTCATTTAAGCTTTAAAATGTAGTAAGTGGGTAGGAATTTGATGTTGTATCCTTTATCATAGAGTTGACTGATGCTCAGCAGGTTGTGTTTCAATCCATCTACAAATAAAATATTGTCAATCATAAAATTCTTTGAATCACCAATTATACCTAAACCCACCACCCTCCTGGTAGTATTATTTCTAAGTGTAACCTTTCCTACAACCCTGGCCTCTAGTGAAATGAACTGATTTGCATCTCTAGTTATGTGTCTTTAACATCCACTGTCCAGGTACCACATGCTCTTACGAGGTCTTATCTGAGAGCATACCAATAAAATAATCAAACGTCATATTTAGGAACCCAAACAGGTTTGGGTTCCTTCTTATGAAAAGAAGAATGCAATTCATGTGTGCTGTGCTGTGAAATAGGCAATTTGGGCCTCCACACCTAATGTGTACTACGATGAATAGTGCAGGTGTGGGAGATGTGTCCTAACATGCCACAAGAGAGATATCTAACAATAGGAAAGGGTTAACTAATCTACGTGGGTGATAGTGCCTATTCCTAGGTTTGAATGAAACATGCTTTGATGATTTTGAAACAGATTCTTCAAAAGGTGGAGGTGCATAAAACTGTGGAAAAGTAGGAGGTTTTCATTTTTCTCAAAAGCAATGATTTTAACTTTTAGAAATTCATTTTCTTTCTTCAAACTTGCAATTTCAAATTTTAATGCACCCCTACGACTCTCCACTTCACATGCCAGATTCTCTAATTCTTTAAAAGCTTTTTCTAAATCAACATGCGAGGTTTTCAGTAAATCATGTTCAACAATTAAATCAGAATGCTTATTGTTCAGCTCATCAAATTCATCAAGTAAAGACATGTGATTGCTGTCAAGTGTGGAATGACCTTTAACTACAGAATCATACTCTTTGCAAGGTTAAGAAATCCAATTTCAAACTAGCATGCAATTTCTTAAGTTTCCTATATGATGCATGAATTCTTTCAGATAATTCAAATAATTGATCGTAAGTAAGCTCACATATCTCTTCCTTGTCAGACTGACCAGGATGATCATCTGCCATCAAACACAAATTTGTTTCCTCCTTTTTAGCTTTAGTCTTAGAGGAGTCAGATGCAGAATCTGCCCAAAATGCCTTTTGAATTCTCTTCTTGTCCTTCCTGAATTTGGGTTTCTCATCACCCTTTTCCTTGCTTGGGTGAGCTTTAAGTGTAGAACAATCAGCCTTAATGTGTCCAGGCTTCCTGCATTCAAAGTAAATAGTATCAGATGAGACTTTAAAATTTTTACTAGACTTACCCTTATTCCACTTCTGAAAGTTCTTATGTTTCTTCCTTAGAAAGCTTTTGAATTGCCTAGTAATTAAGGCAACATCATCTCTATCAAACCCGAAAGAATCAGTGTCAATGTTATTGGCCTTCAGCGCCACAGTTTTCTCCTTCTTCTTCTCACCTGCAACAAGTTGTCTTTGGTTTACCCCTTGCTCATAAGCAATGAGTGACCCAAGTAAGTTGTCAATAGAATAATTGTTCAAATCTTTTGATTGAGTAATTGTAGTTATCTTAGCATCAAATAAAGAAGGCAAGCAACTCAAAATCTTTTTCACTTTTTTATAGTTTATAAGTTCTCTTCCTAAAGCATGCAAAGAAGTTACAAATATAGTAAACCTCGTATACATTTCAGAAATAGATTCAGAAGATTTCATGCAAAAAAGTTTGTAATCATGAAGCAATATGTTTAACCTAGACTGTTTGACTTCAGTTGTACCTTCATAAGTGATGCACAATCTATCCCAAATTTCTTCACCAGTTGTACAAGTAGAAACATGTATGTAATCCTGAGATTTTAAGACACAGAAAAAATAGTTCAAATATTTGGCATTAAGTTGGGCTAAGTCACGATAATCAAAAGTCCAATCAGTGAAAAACAATTCAGTTTTAACATTATTAACCATTCTAAAAGGTGGTTCATAGCCATCGTTAACAAGCATCCACATGCGATAATCTATAGATTGAAGATAAGTGGACATGCGAGTTTTCCAAAAATTAAAAGGAATGTTATCAAATAATAGCGGTCATGTAATTGAATAACCTTCAGCAGTATTACAATTACTAAAGTTAGCCATGGATCAAATTCAAAAGTTTTTAAACTTAATTTTTGAATCCCACTTTGATACCACTTGAATGTTTGATAGGGATGTTAAGCCCTGATGAACTAGTCCTGAGGCTAACAAAGAGGGGGGGGCATGAATTGGTTATTTAAAAAATTTGTGTGCAACAGGAAAAATCTTTTCGATAATTTACAGCGGAAATAAGTTAACACATAAACGAAAAGATCAACCACAGATTTCACCCAAGCAGATAATAACAAAAAATTAAAGTGCAGAAAATAATCAGAAAGAATATACCAAATTTTATAGTGGTTCGGTCAACTTAACTTATTTCCACTCCCATGAGCCTCCCCTCTGGGTAGTGCACTAACACAAAAGTGACTCTCCTTCTGGTCCCACAGTGAGGCGGAGAAGCCTGTATAAAACTCTTTTCCACCAACCCGTTGAGGCAGAGAACCTGAACTCCTTTTGCTTCCTCCTGAAGTGGGCAGAGAACCCGGACTCATTTCGCTTCTTGCTGAAGAAGGCAAAGAACCTAAACTCCTTTCGCTTCCTCCTGAAGCGGGCAGAGAACTCGGATCTTCTTGCAAACGATCCTGCCACAGAAAACACCAACAAGATGAGAGACAACGAACGGAGAAGATGACTCTGATCTGTGCTTGGAGCAACCTTTGTGAATCCCTCACAAACTCTCCCTCAAAAGATCCTCTCTCTCTCCTAACCTCTCTCTCTAAAGATTTCTTTGGAAAGAAAATTGGCAAAAGATTTTTCTTTTTGGAAGAAAAATATCTTTTATAGGAGGGCTCAAAATTTGCCCTAAATCTCAACTAATCGGCCAAAACCACCTATTTCATCCTGGACGATCTGGCTCTTGTGGACGATTAGTAGAAAAAAGTTGTTCATATCATCTCATATGATTCTACGATCGTCCGAGATGATTAGTGTAAATCAGGATTTTTATCTAGAAGATCGCTCTGGTCATCCAAAGGAACTTGTGTTGGATGATATTAAAATGACTTGAACGTCCAGAACGATATGCCTATCGTCCTGTATGATTTGTTCAAAAAGTGCCAAAATTGTCCTGAGCACCGTTCTGGACGTACAGGTGAAACATGCAGGATGATTTCAAAATGAGTTGATCGTCCGGGACGATATAGGTATCGTCCGGGACGATATGGGTATCGCTATATTGTCCGGGACGATATGGGAATCGTCCCGTATGATTAGTTCAAAATAGGGATTATCGTCTTGCACACAGATCTGGACATACAGGTGAAAGGCACTAGACGGTCAAGATTTCTAATACATCATTCCGTACGATCCTGCGATAATCTGGGATGATACGATCGAATCAATTAGACCTTAATTACTTTCCTTATTCACTAGACTAATTTAGGCATGATTGTAATGCATCATCGAGGATGATACTCGTATCGTCCGGGATGATCAGATCAAATCTCTAAAAATAAAACTTGCCTAACTTAATCTGGCGGTTGAGAATTTTTTATTTTAGCCTATCATCCCGTACGATCAATGGATCATCTAGGACGATATGCTTAATCAGATAGACTTAACTTGATCGCCCTAATTAGGGTTTCTATTTTCACTGGATCGTCCAGGATGATGTGGATATCATCCAGGACGATCAGAACAAAAATTGAACAGAAACTCTAATTCACTAAACTCTCCCCCTGAATGTGTGTGTGCAAGGTTATTTAGCTAGGAGATCAGTTACAATATGTTTGACTCAAGAAAGGAAAAATATTACATTTAGACACACTCAGACCCGTTCTTGAGTTGGCTTAAGTTGCTTTTTATCTTTCATACCTGAAAAGGATTAGCCAAGCAAAACAGAATACAAACATGTTTGTCATCATAAAAACTATACCTTTTGAATCCAGATTTCCAATAGTGGTTTTGTTGGCTTTATCTATATGGAGATGTTGTGGGTGTTCTATACTGTTTGGTCCTACTGTTGGTATGTGGTTTGGAGCATCTTCTTTTATTCCATCAGGGCTTGCTGGCTTGCCTTTCTTATGTGCTTAATTATTTTAGTGATGGTTGGTTTAGTGACTTATTATCTGTATTATTAGATGATATTATTTTGTAGCTTCTTGGCAATGATGTAGTTTACGTAAAATCTTTTTATGGAAGGTCTCTTCTCCATTTCACTATGTTGTTGCTTTGTTATCTAGCTATTATTGGTCGTATTTTGGTGCTAGGTTCGGTCTGTGAGGGGTTCCGTTGTGGCTCGGTTGTGTCTATCTTGGAGTTGTTTGTGTGTTATGGTTTTTCTTTGTGTTGTTCTTTTTGGTGGTCGGCTTTATCTGGTGCCTTATTAGTTTATTGGTGGTGCTTTGGTTATTTTCGGCTGGAGTGTGGTTGAGCCATTACTGGTTGGTTGTGGTCTTGTTGGATGATTTGGGGGTTGCTTTAGTTTTGGCTGGTTACTTTGCAATTTCATATGAGTCTTAGATAGAGATTTCCTTCCATAAATGTTTTTTATTGATACTACACTTTCCTGAGCCAAGGTTTCTCTATCTTTGCTGTTCTTCTTGTTATTTTATATTGTCTTTGGTTTAGTTCTTCTTTTGCAAGTTCTTGGGTGATTGGCTTCTTTGCAGTTTTTGTTCCTTGATTGTTCTCTTGCCCTTGCTTAGAGATGTTTTCTGTATGTCTTTGTGAGGCTCTTAAGTGGTTGTTATTGGAACTTTGGTGGTTTCTTTGGAGCTGTTGTTTTCTACTGTTGTGGTTTTTGTCCCATGGTTTTTTTTCCTTGGGCTCTTCTTTATTTGATTATAGATTTTTCTAGGTGCTTTGTACTTGGTTAGTTTAGGACTTTTGACTCTTAGGTTTTCTTTTTTTTTTATTTGTAGCTCGTTTGAGCAATAGAGAGCTAAAAGTCCTTTAAGGACATCTTGTAATCTCTTTTTCATATTTAACACATAGGTCCCACAGCGGGTTTTAAACAAAAAAAAAAACCCTAACCCTAAATCCTAAACCCTAAACTCTAAACCCTAAACCAAAAACCTTAAACCGTAAACCCTAAAAATATTTTAAAAAAAACCCTAAAACCCTAAACCCTAACTACCATAAAAACCACAAAAAACCCTAAACCCAAAACCCTAAACTCTAAAAACCTTAAACCTTAATCCCTAAAACCTAAACCCTAAAACCCTAAACCCTAAACCCTAAACCCAAAAACATAAAAACCCTAAACACTAAAACCTAAACCCTAAGAAAACCCCAAACCTTAAAACCGTAAAAACCCTAAAAACCCCTAAACCCTAAACCCTAAAATCCTAAACCCTAAACCCTAAACCCTAAACCCCAAACCCTAAAAAACCCAAAACCCTAAACCCTAAACCCTAAAAAAACCTTAAACCGTAAACCCCTAAAACCCTAAAAAACACTAAACCCTAAACCCTAAAACCTTAAGCCCACATACCTAAACCCTAAACCCTAATCCTAAACCCTAAAACCTAAACCCTAAACCCTAAACCCTAAACCCTAAACCCTAAAAACCTTAAAAAAAAACCTAAAACACTAAACACTAAACCCTAAAACCCTAAACCCTAAAAAAACCCTAAAGCCTAAAAACCCTAAAAAACCATTAGCCCTAAAAAAAATCCTAAACGCTAAACTTTTAAAACCTTAAACCCTACACCCTAAAACCTTAACCCTAAACCCTAAAACCCTAAAACCTTAAACCCTCAAACCCTAAAACCCTAAAAAAACCCTAAACCCTAAACCCTAAACCGTACAACCCTAAACCCTAAACCATAAAAAAACCCTAACCCTAAAATCCTAAAAAATACTAAACCCTAAACCTTAAAACCCTAAACCCTAAACCCTAAATCCCAAACCCTAACCCTAAACCCTAAACCCTAAACTCTAGACACCAAACCCTAAACCCTAAAAACCCTAAAATACCCTAAAAACCCTAGCAAACCCTTAAACATCCTAAACCTTAAGCCATAAACTCTAAGCCCTAAGCCTTAAACCCTAAACCCTAAAAGCCCTTTAAAAAAAATTCCTAAAACCTTAAATCCTAAAAAACCTAAAAAACCATTAGCCCTAAAAAAAATCCTAAACCCTAAACTTTTAAAACCTTAAAACCTAAAACTTAAAACCTTAACCCTAAACCCGAAAACCCTAAAAAAAACCTTAAAGCCTAAACCCTAAAAGTAAAACCCTATACCCTAAACCATAAAAGAACCCTAAACCCTAAAACCCTAAAAAAAACTAAACCCTAAACCCTAAAACCCTAAACCCTAACCATAAACCCTAAACCCTAAACCCTAAAACCCTAAACCCTAAACCATAAACCCTAAACCCTAAACCCTAACCATAAACCCTAAATCCTAAACTCTAAACACAAACCCTAAACCCCTTAAAACCCAAAAAAAACCCAAACCCTAAACCCTAAACCCTGACAACCCTAAAAAACCCCTCAAAAAAAACCCTAAACCCTTAACAAAAAAATATCCTAAAACCCTAAACCATTAGCCCTAACTACCCTAAAAAACCACAAAATACCCTAAACCCTAAACCCTAAAAAAAAACCCTAAACCTTAAAACCTAAACCTTAAACCCTAAACCCTATACCCTAAAAAACCTAAAACCCTAAACTATAAAAAAACCCTAAACCTTACAACCCTAAAACCCTAAAAAAACACTAAACCCTAAACCCTAAACCCTAAACACTAAAACCCTAACCATAAAACCTAAACCATAAATCCTAAACCCTAAAACCCTAAACCCTAAACCCTAAACCCTACAACCCTAAAACCCTACACCCTAAACCCTAAAACCCTAAAACCCTAAACCCAAAAACACTAAACCCTAAATCCTAAACCCTAAAAAGCCTTAAACCCTAAAAACCCTAAAAAAACCTTAAACCCTAAATCCCTTAAAACCCTTAAAAACCACTAAAACCCTAAACCCTAAAACCCTAAACCTAAATCTTGAACCCTAAAAACCCTAACCCTAAACCCTAAAACCCTAAAAAACCCTAAATATAAACCCTAACCCCTAAAAAGCCTTAAACCCCTAAGCCCTAAAACCCTAAACCCTAAACCCTAAACCCTAAACCCAAAACCCTAAATTCTTAAAAAACCTAAACCCTAAACTCAAAAATGCTAAACCCTAAATCCCTAAAAACCCTAAATTCTAAACCCTAAAAAAACCCTTAAACCCTAAACCCTAAAACCCTAAAACCCTAAACCCTATAACACTAAATCTTAAAACCCTCAAAAAAACCCTAAACCCTAAACTCCAAAACCCTAAAAACCCTAAACCCTAAACCTCAAAAAAACCCTATACCCTAAATCCCTAAAAAAACAACAACCCTAAAACCTAAACCCTAAAACCCTAAACCTAAACCCTAAACCCAAAAACCCAACCCTAAACCATAAAAAACCCTAAAAACAAAAACCCTAAAACCCTATAGCCTTAACCATAAACCATAAACCCTAAAATCCCTAAAAAACTCTAAACCCTAAACCCTTAAAACCCTATACCCTAAAAAAACCTTAAAAACCCTAAAACATCGTAAACCCTATGCCTTAAACCCTAAACCCTAAAAGCCCTTTAAAAAAAAATCCTTAAAAACCCTAAAGCCTAAAAACCCTAAAAAACCATTAGCCCTAAAAAAAAATCCTAAACCCTAAACTTTAAAAACCTTAAACCCTAAACACTAAAACCATTACTCTAAACTCTAAAACCCTAAAACCCTAAACCCTAAACCCTAAAACCCTAAAAAAAACCTAAACCCTTAAACCGTACAACCATAAACCCTAATACCATAAAAAAACCCTAAACCCTAAAATCCTGAAAAACACTAAACCCTAGACCCTAAACCCTAAACCCTAAACTCTAAATCCTAAACCCTAACCCTAAACCCTAAACCCTAAACTCTAAACACCAAACCCTAAACCCTAAAAACCCTAAAACAATCCTAAACCCTAACCCCTAAACCCTTATAACCCTATACCCTAAAAACTAGTACAAACCCTTTAAACAACCTAAACCTTAAACCATAAACCCTAAGCCCTAAGCCCTAAAACCCTAAACCCAGAAAAGCCGTTCTAAAACAATCCCTAAAACCCTAAAGCCTAAAAAACATAAAAAACCATTAGCCCTAGAAAAAAAAATCTAAACCCTAAACTTTTAAAACCTTAAAACCTAAAACCGAAAACCTTGAACCCAAAACCCTAACCCCTGAACCCTAAACCCTAAAAACCCTAAAAGAAAAACCTTAAAACCCTAAACCCTAACCGTAAAACCCTAAACCCTAAACCATAAAAAAACCCTAAACCCTAAAACCCTAAAAAACACTAAACCCTAAACCCTAAAACTTTAAACCCTTAGCCCTAAATCCTAAACCCTAAACCCTAACCCTAAACCCTAAACTCTAAAACAACAAACCCTAAACCCCTAAAACCCTAAAACCTTAAACCCTCTAACCCTAAAACTCTAAAAAAACCCTAAACCCTAAACCCTAAACCGTACAAACCCTTAACCCTAAACCGTTAAAAAAACCCTAAACCCTAAAATCCTGAAAAACACTAAACCCTAAACCCTAAAACCCTAAACCCTAAATCCTAAACCCTAACCCTAACCCTAAACCCTAGAACTCTAAACACCCAACCCTTAACCCTAAAAAACCCTAAATTACCCTAAAAACCCTAAACCCTAACCCTTAAAACCCTATACCCTAAAAAACCCTAGCAAACCCTTAAGCATCCTAAACCTTAAACCATAAAACCTAAGCCCTAAGCCCTAAACCCAAAAACCCTAAAAGCCCTTTAACAAAAATCCCTAAAACCCTAAATCCTAAAAAACCTAAAAAACCATTAGCCCTAAAAAAATCCTAAACCCTATACTTTTAAAACCTTAAAACCTAAAACCTTAACCCTAAACCCTAAACCCTAAAACCCTAAAAAAAACCTTAAAGCCTAAACCCTAAAAGTAAAACCCTAAACCCTAAACCATAAAAAAACACCCTAAACCCTAAAACCCCTAAAAACACTAAACCCTAAACCCTAAAAGCTTAAACCCTAAACCATAAACCCTAAACCCTAAACCCTAACCATAACCCTAAATCCTAAACTCTAAACAACAAACCCTAAACCCTAAACCCTTAAAACCCAATAAAAAACCCCAAAACCCTAAACCCTAAACCCTGACAACCTTAAAAAATCCCAAAAAATCCTAAACCTTAACAAAAAAAAAACCCTAAAACCCTAAACCATTAGCCCTAACTACCCTAAAAAACCACAAAATACCCTAAACCCTAAACCCTTAAAAAAAACCCTAAAACCTTAAACCTAAACTATAAACCCTAAACCCTATACCCTAAAAAACCTAAACCCTAAACTGTAAAAAAACCCTAAATCTTAAAACCCTAAAACCCTAAAAAATACTAAACCCTAAAGCCTAAACCTTAAACACTAAACCCTAACCATAAAACCTAAACCCTAAATCCTAAACCATAAAACCCTAAACCCCAAACCCTAAACCCTATAACCCTAAAACCCTAAACCCTAAACCCTAAAACCCTAAAACCCTAAACCCAAAAACTCTAAACCCTAAATCCTAAACCCTAAAAACCCTAAGTCCCTAAAAAAAACCTTAAACCCTAAATCCCTTAAACCCTTAAAAACACTAAACCCTAAACCCTAAAACCCTAAACTCTAAATCATGAACCCTATAACCCTAACCCTAAACCCTAAAAACCTAAAAAACCCTAAATACTAAACCCTAAACCCTAAAAAACCTTAAACCCTAAACCCTAAAACCTTAAACCCTAAACCCTAAACCCTAAACCCTAAAACCCTAAACCCTAAACCCTAAAAAAAAACCCAAAACCCTAAAACCCTAAATTCTTAAAAAAACCTAAACCCTAAAGTCTAAAATGCTAAACGCTAAATCCCTAAAAACCCTAAATTCTAAACCCTAATAAAACCCTTAAACCCTAAACCCCTAAAACCCTAAACCCTAAAACCCTAAACCCTAAACTCCCAAACCCTAAAAAACCCTAAACCCTAAACCTCAAAAAAAACCCTATACCCTAAATCCTTAAAAAACCCTAAACCATAAACCCTAAAAACCCTAAACCCTAAACCCTAAACCCAAAACCTCACCCTAAACCCTAAAAACCCTAAAAACAAAAACCCTAAAACCCTATACCCTATAACATAAACCATAAACCCTAAAACCTTAAAAACTCTAAACCCTAAACCCATAAAACCCTATACCCTAAAAACCTTAAAAAACCCTAAAACATCGTAAACCCTAAGCCTTAAACCCTAAACCCTAGAGCCCTTTAAAAAAAATCCCTAAAACCCTAAAGCCTAAAAACCCTAAAAAACCATTAGCCCTAAAAAAAATTCCTAAACCCCTAAACTTTTAAAACGTTAAATCCTAAACCCTAAAACCATTTCCCTAAACCCTAAAACCCTAAGCCCTCAAACCCTAAAACCCTAAGAAAAAACCCTAAACCCTAAACCGTACAACCATAAACCCTAAACCATTAAAAAAACCCTAAACCCTAAAATCCTGTAAAACACTAAACCCTAAACCCTAAAACCCTAAACCTAAATCCTAAACCCTAACCCTAAACCCTAAACCCTAAACTCTAAACACCAAACCCTAAACCCTAAAAACCCTAAAAAACTCTAAAAACCCCTAAACCCTAAACCCTAAACCCGTAAAACCCTATACCCTAAAAACCATAACAAACCCTTAAAAATCCTAAACCTTAAACCATAAACCCTAAGCCCTAAGCTCTAAACCCTAAACCCTAAAAGCCCTTTAAAAAAAATCCCTAAAACCCTAAAGCCTAAAAAACCTAAAAAACCATTAGCCCTAAAAAAAATTTTAAACCCCTAAAATTTTAAAACTTTTAAAACCTAAAACCGAAAACCTTAACCCTAAACCCTAAAACCCTAAAACCCTAAACCCTAAAACCCTAAAGAAAACCTTAAACCCTAAACCCTAACCGTAAAACCCTAAACCCTAAACCATAAAAAACCCTAAACCCTAAAACCCTAAAAAACACTAAACCCTAAACCCTAAAACTTTAAACCCTAAACCCTAAACCCTTAAAACCCAAAAAAAAAATCCCAAAATCCTAAGCCCTAAGAACCCTAAAAAACCCCAAAAAAACCCTAAACCCTTAACAAAATAAACCCTAAAACCCTAAGCCCTAAGCCCTAACTACCCTAAAAAACCACAAAAAACCCTAAACCCTAAAAAAAACCCTAAACCCTAAACCCTAAAAAACCTTAAACCCTAATCCTTTAACCCTAAATTCTAAAACCCTAAACCCTAAAACCCTAAAAAAAAACCCTAAACCTGAAACCCTAAAATCCATCTTTTAGTGTTTGTAGGGTTTAAGTTCTTAGGGTTTAGGGAATAGGGGGATTTAGGGTTTAGGGTTTTTAGGTATTTAGGATTTAGGGTTTAGTGTTTTAGGGCTTAGGGTTTAGGGTTTGGGGTTTAGGGTTTTTAGGGTTTAGAGTTTAGGGTTTTGGGTTTAGGGATTTGGGTTAGGGTTTAGGGCTTAGGGTTTAGGGCTTAGGGTTTAGGGCTTAGGGTTTATGGTTTAGGGTTTAGAGTTTTAGGGTTTTAGGGTTTTAGTGTTTAGGATTTTTGTAGGGTTTCGGGTTTAAGGTTTTAGGGTTTATGGATTAGGATTTAGGGTTTTTTTTAGGGCTTAGGGTTTAGGGTTTAGGCTATTTTTTTAGGGTTTTGGGGTTTAAGGTCTTAGGGTTTAAAATTTAGGGTTTAAGGTTTAGGGTTTAAGGTTTTTAGGGATTAGGGTTTTGGTTTAGGGTTTAGTGTTTAGGTTTTTTTTTGGGTTTTAGGGTTTAGGGTCTTAGGGTTTAGTGTTTAAGGTTTAGGGTTTAAGGTTTTTTAGGGTTATAGGGCTTAGGGTATGGGGAATTTATTAGGGTTTAGGGTTTTTTAGGATTTAGGGTTTATGTTTTAGGGTTTATTAGGGTTTTTAAGGTTTATGGTTTATGGTTTTAGGGTTTTTTTTTAGGATTTTTAGGGTCAGGGTTTATGGTCTAGAGTTTATGTTAGAGGAAGAATGATGAAGAATTAGAAATAATGAGAGAGCGAGAGAAAGATGGAGAGAGAGAGAGAGAGAGAGAGAGAAAGAGGGAATAGAGAAAGAGGGAGAATGATGTAGAATTAGAAAAAATGAGATTGTTAGAGTATGAAAGCGAGAGAGATATAGAGAAAGAGAGAGTGTGTGTGAGAAAGAGGGAAATTTGAGCAAGAGTGAGAATGATGGAGAATTAAAAATAATGAGAGAGGGGGGAGAGAGAGAGAGGGAGAATGATGGAGAATTAGAAATAATGAGAAAGGGAGAGAGGGAGAGAGAGATAGGAGGAGATAGAGCAAGAGAGAGAGAGAGAATGAGTGTGTGTGTCAGAGAGAGGGAGAATGATATGGAATTAAAAATAATGTGAGAGAGAGACAGAGAGGGGGAGAGAGAGAGAAAAATGGAGAGAAAGAGAGAAAGAGACAGAAAGAGGGAGAGAGCAAAAGGGAGAATGATGGAGAATTCAAAATAATGAGAGAGAGTGAGAGAGAGAGAGAGAGCGAGAGGGAGGAAGCGAGATAGGGCAAGAGGGAGAATGATGGTGAATTAAAAATAATGAGAGGGAGAGAGAGTGCGAGAAAGAGAACAAGAGAGTGAGAAAGAGGGAGATGGAGTTAGAGGGAGAATGGTGGAGAATTAGAAATAATGAGAGAGGAAGAGAGGGAGGAAAGGAAGAGTGCAGGAGAGAGATAGAAAGAGGGAGATCGAGGAAGAAGGAGAATGATAGAGAAATAGAAATAATGAGAGATGGAGAGAGATAGAGGGAGAGAGAAAGGGAGAGAGAGAAAGAGAGAGAAGGAGATTGAGAAAGAGGGAGAATGATGGAGAATTAGAAATAATGAGAGAGGGAAAGGGAGACAAAGATAGAGAGAGAGAGAGAGAGAGAGAGCGAGAGAGAGAGAGAGAAAGATTTAGAGGGAGAGAGAGAGCAAGAGAGAGAGGAGAGTGAGATAGAGCAAGAGGAAGAATGATGGAGAATTAGGAATAATGAGAGAGGGGAGAGAGAGAGTGAGAGAGAGAGAGTAAGAGAGAGAAGAGAGAGAGAAAGAGGGAGAATTATGGAGAACTAAAAAAATGAAAGAGGGAGAGAGAGAAAGAGAGAGAGGGAGAGAGAGGGAGAGAGAGAGTGAGAGAAGGGTTTTAGCGTTTTAGGGTTTAGGGTTTTTTTTAGGGTTTAAGGTTTAGGATTTAGGGTTTTTTAGGGTTTAGTGTTTAGGGTTTAGGGTTTAGGGTTTAGGCTATAGGGTTTAATATTTTTAGGGTTTAAGGTTTAGGGTTTATGGTTAGGGTTTAGGGTTTAGGGTTTAGTGTTTAGGGTTTAGGGTTTAGGGTTTTGGGGTTAGGGTTTTAGGGCTTAGGTCTTAGGGTCTGGTGTTTTTTAGGGTTTTAGGGTTTATGGTTTTTTTAAGGGGTTAGGGTTTTAGGGTTTAGGGTTTTTTTTTGGGTTTTAGGGTTTTAGGGTTTAGGGTTTAGCGTTAGAATTAAGGGTTTAGGGTTGAAGATTTTTAGGGTTTAGGGTTTTTTAAGGTTTTTAGGGTTTATGGTTTTAGGGTTTTTTTTTAAGGGTTTTTAGGGAATAGGGTTTAGGGTTAGGGCTTAGGGTTTAGGGGTTTAGGGTTTAGAGCTTAGGGTTTAGGGTTTAGGGTTTTTTTTAAGGTTTAGGGTTTTAAGATTTAGGGTTTAGGTTAGACTTTTGGGTTCAGAGTTTTTAGGGTTTAGGGTTTTATGTTTTGGGTTTTTTTTAGGGTTTAGGGTTTACGGTTTAGGGTTTAGGGTTATAGATTTTTTTTAAGGGTTTATAGGGTTTAGGGTTTAGGGCTTAGGGTTTTGGGTTTAGGGTTTAGGGTTTAGGGTTTAGGCGGGTTTAGGGTATTTAGGGATTTAGGGTTTATGGTTTACATTTTTTTAAGGGTTTTAGTGTTTATGGTTTGAGGGTTTATGGTTTAGGGTTTAAGGATTTTAGGGTTTAGGGTTTAGGGATTAAGGTTTAGAGTTTTTTTATAGTTTTTTAGGAATTCTATGGTTTAGGGCTTAGGGATTAGGGTTTTTAGAGTTTAGCGTTTAGGGTTTAGGGTTTAGTGTTTGTTAAGGTTTTAGGGTTTTAGCGTTTAGTGTTTTTTTAGTGTTTAGGGTTTAGGATTTATGGTTTAGGGTTTAGGGTTTTTCAGGGTTTTTAGGGTTTATGGTTTTAGGGTTTTTTAAAGGGTTTTTAGGGATTAGGGTTTAGGGTTAGGGCTTAGGGTTTAGGGGTTTAGGTTTACGGTTTAGGGTTTTATGGGTTTAGGGTTTTGGGGTTTTTTTAGGGTTTTAGGGTTTAGGGTTTTAAGATTCAGGGTTTAGGGTTCGACTTTAGGGTTTAGAGTTTTTAGGGTTTTGGGTTTTTTTTTAGTGTTTAGGGTTTACGGTTTAGGGTTTAGAGTTTTTAGGGTTTTTAGGGTTTAGGGTTTTTAGTTTTTTTTTAAGGGATTTAAGGGTTTAGGGGTTAGGGCTTAGGTTTAGGGTTTAGGGTTTAAGGTTTTTGATTTTTAGGGTATAGGGTTTAGGGTTAGGGTTTTGGTGGGTTTAGGGTTTTTAGGGATTTAGGGTTTAGGCTTTTTGGTTTTGGGTTAGGTTTTTTTTTAGGGTTTTAGTGTTTGTGGTTTTAAGTTTTATGGTTTAGGGTTTAAGGATTTAGGGTTTAGGGTTTTTTTATAGTTTTTAAGGATTTTTATGTTTAGGGTTTAGAGTTTAAGGTTTAGATTTTTTAAGGATTTAAGGTTTAGGGCTTAGGGTTTAGAGTTTAGGGTTTAAGGTTTAGTGTTTTTTAAGGTTTTAGGGTTTTAGGGTTGAGTGTTTTTTTAGTGTTTAGAGTTTAGGGTTTAGGATTTATGGTTTAGGGTTTAGGGTTTTTTTTAGGGTTTTACGGTTTAGCGTTTTAGGGTTTTTGGTTTAGGGTTTAGGGTTTAAGATTTTTAAGGTTTAGGGTTTACGATTTAAGTTTTAAGGGTTTTTAGGGTTTATGGTTAGGGTTTTAGGTTTTTTTTTTACGGTATAGGGTGTTGAAATCCAGGATCCCGAGCACTTAATTTTGATGGTGACAACTAATATTTACTGAGTAAATATAGACTTCCGTTAGATTACAAATGTTTAATCTTTATATATGAGCACTAACATTTCAGGTCAGATGCACACTGCTAAAGATTGCTGGAGACTCAAACCGGGTAGAATAGGATGTTGAATAGTCTGTAATTTTTATTTCTTTATTTTTATTTTTGAGTCTGCCACAGAAGAATGCATGTGAAAGGAGCAACCATGCACACACACAAGGGGAGAATTTTTTTTTTAAATGATAAATTTTTTTTGCACATCGTACTGTACTGTACGATTAATTTAAAATACTCAGGCTAACGGCTAATTTTCGAATGATTAAGTTTACAAACTTATCGTACTGTACGATCCATATCGTACTGTACGATAATATGTAATTGTGAAACCCTAGCCGCCAGAATAAGTTTGGTAAGTTTTTGAATTTGATTTTCTGAACTGTTCGTACTGTACGATATGGATCGTATAGTACGATTAATAAAAACTTTCCAAAATTATCTCCCTAATCAGGAAATAAACGTTAGTTTCTAATTTATATGTTGATCGTACTGTACGATACTATATCGTACTGTACGACTGACAGAGATGATTTCATTCGTCCCAGAGATCGTACCAGACAAAACCAATATTTTTTATTCTGTTCGTCCTGGACGATATTCATATCGTACAGGACGATATCAAGAAATAAATTAATCGTACTGTACGATTGGTCGAGTGCTGGACGACCGATAGAGATGATTTTCTTCGTCCTATCGATCGAACCAGACGATCCCAAGAATTTTTGTTCTATTCATCCTGGACGATATTCGTATCGTAAAGGACGATATCCTGAAAAACACTAATCGTACTGTACGATTCAAGGAGTGCTGGACGACTGACAGAGACGAATTCTTTCGTCCCGAGGATCATCCCACAGTTCATCCTGTACGAATAGTACGAATCAACAGTATCGTCCTGTACGATATACGTATCGTACAATACGATATGAATAAAATTCGATAACTATTTGTCTGTACTCGTACTGGACGGGGCTGTAATTGAACTGATCGTACTGTACGATTATAAATCATACTATACGAACAAAAATGCAAAAGTTGAAACTTTTAGGGTTTTCTGAAGCCTGATATAAAAACAACTTAAAATTTTTTTTAGGAAGTTGTTGATCAATCCTTTTGCTGTGAGAGGCTTGGAGGAAAAAGAAGGGGTTTTGGTAGAGAGAAGTTTTTGGAGAGATCTAGAGCTTGAGAGAGGAAGGTGAAGGTGAGCTTGAGCATGAGGGAGAAGTAGTGTGAGGGGATCACACGGTGGCTCCAAGCTAGCTGCATGCTTTGCTCCTCTTGTGGCTTTGGAAGCTTCAAGAAAGTTCTCGAGGGAAGAGTCACTTCAAGATCAACATCGCCAAGGTAATCTGCCATCTCCAGGAGGGAGAAAAAGGAGAAGGTCCGCTGCCGTCACTAGGAGGGTGACATAGCATTTGGTATTCCGCCGCACCGAGGAGGTGAAAGTGAGTATTGTAAAGGCTTCTCCGCCTTGCTGTGGGGGCAAAAGGAGAGTCAACTTTACTAGTGCAAATCCCGGAGTAGAGGACTCCGGGGAGTGGACGTAGGTCAAGTGACCGAACCACTATAAAAATCTCTGGTGTGTTTTTTCCTATTTACCGTACTTTACTTTTCATGCTTTTAATTTGTGCGTTTTAATTGCTTGGTGAAAAATCAGTATTTAAATCTCGTAGTGTAAAATCCAAAATTAAACTATCAATTTTATCGTTGTGAACGTTGTATTTGCTTCCGCACATTGGTCGTTAAGTTATATTTTGAAAATACAAAAAAAACTAGAACTCTTGTGTAGGGTTAAATTTTTAAAATACAAATTCACCCCCCCTCTTGGCGCATCTCATACTTTCAAGTGGTATCAGAGCGGGGTTTCAAAATAGTGTTTTAGAAAACCTAGAAACGTAAGATCCATGGCTCAATTTGGTAACCGTAACACTGCGGAGGGTTATTCCATAACTCGTCCACCTTTATTTGACAACATACCGTTTGATTTTTAGAAAATACGCATGTCTACATTTTTACAGTCTTTAGACTATCGCATGTGGATGTTAGTCCAAGAAGCTTATTCTGTACCATTTCGTATGTTGAATGGAATTAAAACTGAACTGTCATTTAATGAATGGAGCATTGAGGATAGAGAATTTGCACAACTAAATGCTAAATGTCTAAATTGTTTCTTTTGCGCATTAAAATCAGAAGACTATATGCGAGTATCAACCTGTACTACTGGTAAACAAATTTGGGATAAACTGTGTATCACGTACGAAGGAACTAGTGAGGTCAAACAATCTAGGTTGAACTTACTGTTACATGATTACGAACTATTCCGCATTAAACCTAGTGAAACTATATCTGACATGTACGCTCGATTCACCCAGATTGTAACATCACTGCATGCCTTAGGAAGAGAGTTGTCTAACTCGAAAAAAAGTAAACAAAATACTGCGATGTTTGCCTAGCTCATACGATGCTAAAATCACTGCAATAACTGAGTCAAAAGACATGAATGTTTACTCTATTGATAATTTGCTTGGGTCACTCATTGCCTACGAGCAAGGAGTGAGTCAACGACAAAGTGATGCAGGTGAAAGAAAAAGGAGTGGGCAGTGGCTTTAAAGGCAAATAATTCTGAAAGTGACAACTCAGCAGCGGAGGAAGATGACGACATAGCTTTGATGACTCGTCAGTTCAAAAATTTTCTAAAAAGAAAACAGCGCCATCATCAAAGCAATTGGAACAAAGGTAAGAACTCAAAGTATACTAAGGTTGCATCTGAAACAATTTGCTTTGAGTGCAGGAAACCCGGTCATCTCCGAGCTGATTGCCCCAACATCAAAACTCATCAAACCAAGGAGAAGGGTGAGGAAAGATCAAAGTTCAAGAAGGGCAAATTTAAGACTCAGAAAGCATTTTGGGCCGACTCTGCCTCAGAATCATCGGAAGAAGAAGCAGAGGAGGAGGTAACGAATCTGTGTCTTATGACTAATGATAATCTTGATCAATCATATCAAGATGAGGTATGTGAACTGTCTTACGATGAACTGCTTGTTATTTCTGAAAAAATCCATGACTCATATAGAAAGTTGAAGAAAAAGCATGTTAGTCTTAATACTGAGTTTAGTACTTTACAAAAGGAGTATGCTAGTGTAGTAAAGAATTTTTCTGACTTAGATAAAGATCATATGTCTTTGCTTGATGAATACGATGCATTAAACAAGAAGCATATTCAGTTAACCACTACACACGATACCTTGAAATCATCACATGTTGAATTAAAAAATGCATTTAAGGAACTAGAAGAACTAGCAGGGGAACTTAGTAGTAGTGAGCATGCATTGAGATTCGAATATGCTAGTCTTAACAATGAGAAGAATTTTTAAATAAAAAACTTCATGCATTCGAAAATAATAAAAGACCCCCCACGTTTGCTGAGTTCTATCAGCCTCCACCATGTGAATCATCTCATTCAAAACCAGCATGGCATGCATCATCCAAACCCAGAAATAGGCACTACCACCCTCGTAGATTAGTGAACCCATTTCCAGGTGTTAGATGTTATTCTTGTGGCATGCTAGGTCACATAGCTCGCACGTGCTCAGTTCACTATAGGACACATTTAGTGTGGAGACAAAATCGCATTCTTCACAGCATAACATGCATACATTTCATTCATATAAGCATGATGTGGAACCCAAACTCACTTGGGTTCCCAAAGCTAATCCATGATTGACATTGTAGGGATGCTCTCACAAAAGACCTAGTGAGAGCATGTGGTACCTGGACAGTGGCTGCTCGAGACACATGACTGGAGACATGAAGCAGTTCGTGACACTAGAGGCTAGGTCAGGAGGCAAGGTAACTTTGGGAGACAACACCACCAGAAAAGTGGTGGGCTCAGGTATCATTGGAAATACTAAAAATTTAATTATTGAGAATGTACTTTTAGTGGATGGTTTAAAGCATAATCTTTTAAGTATAAGTCAACTATGTGACAAGGGCTTTGATATAAAATTTCTATCTAATAAATACATTATTAGTTTAAATGATTCACTTTGTTAGAAGGAAAACATATAAACAATGTTTACATGTTAGACTTGAACTGCATTGAAACCTCAAACTCTTTGTGTCTGAAAATAATAGCAGATGACTCTTGGCTATGGCATAGGAGACTATGCCATGCTAGTATGAAACACTTAGGAACATCACTCAGAAAGACTTAGTTAGAGGCATACCAAAGTTAGACTTTACTAAGGACCATCTTTGTGATGCTTGCCAATTAGGAAAATAAGTTAAATCTTCATTTCATGCAATCAAGGATATCAGCACCACTAGGCCACTAGAAACTCTCCACATGGACCTGTTCGGACCTGTTAGTACAGCCAGCCTAGGAGGGAAGTTGTATGGTTTGTAATAGTAGATGACTACTCTAGGTTTACTTGGGTGAGATTCCTAGCTCATAAGAGTGAGTCATTTGAAGAATTTAGAATTTTCTCCACTTGGATTCAAAGGAAATTAGGATGTGTAATTTCAACAATTCATAGTGATCACGGTGGGGAATTTGAGAATGATAAATTTGAATCTTTTTGTAAAGAGGTTGGAATAGAACATAATTTCTCTGCCCCTAGAACTCCTCAGCAAAATGGAATAGCAGAAAGAAAGAATAGAACTTTAGTTGAAGCTGCTAGGGCTATGTTAGCTGAATACACTCTCCCTAGATACTTTTGGGCAGAAGCAGTAAATACCGCATGCTATATATTAAATAGGATAAATGTTAAATCCAAACTTAATAAGACACCCTATGAGTTGCTTAAGGGTAGGACACCCAATCTTTCCACTTACATATTTTCGGGTGCAAATGCTTCATCCTAATCATGGCAAGTCACCCTTAGGAAAGTTTGATCCTAAATTTGATGAAGGGATTTTCCTAGGCTACTCATCTGTAGGTAAAGCCTATAGAATATTCAATAAGAGAACCCTAGTAGTAGAAGAGTCCACTCATGTGGTATTTGATGAATCCAATAAGACATCTGAACCTAATCATGAAGAAGAAGAAGTTGAGGTTATACGGGAAGTAGAAACCATTACCATAGAGACTAGAGCGGAACCTCAGGAGCATCTGCCTAAAGATTGGAAATTTTCTTCTAGTCATCCTAGAGAGCTGATCTTAGGAGACCATCAGAAGGGGTAAAAACTAGGCATGGACTTAGGAAAGAGGTTAGCCATTCTGCATTCATATCTAAGATTGAACGCACGAGTATAGATCAAGCCTTAGGAGATAAATTTTGGATCCTAGCAATGCAAGAAGAGTTGAACCAATTCGTTAGGATGATGTATGGAGTTAGTCAAAAGGCCTAAAGAGCAAAGTGTGGTTGGAACTAAGTGGGTCTTTAAAATAAGATGAATGACTCAGGAATAGTAGTAAGAAACAAGGCTAGGTTAGTAGCGAAGGGGTATAACCAAATTGAAGGAATAGATTTTGAAGAAACCTTTGCTCCGGTAGCTAGACTAGAAGCCATCAGGGTACTGTTAGCTTTTGCTTATTTTAGGGATTTTAAGCTGTATCAAATGGACGTAAAGAGTGCCTTCCTGAATGGAGTAATCATGGAAGATGTGTATGTGGAGCAACCTCCGGGGTTTGAAAACTCACAATTTCCAAACCACGTGTTCAAACTAAAAAAGGCACTGTACGGGTTAAAACAAGCACCTAGAGCCTGGTATGAAAGACTTAGTACATTCCTACTAGATAGAAGCTTTGTAAAGGGTAGTGTGGACACCACCTTATTTTTGAAGAAGGTAGGAGTTGAAGTACTCATTATTCAGATTTATGTAGATGACATATTGTTTGGATCGACGGAGAAAAACCTATATAATGAATTTTCAAAACAATGAGTGACGAGTTTGAAATGAGTATGATGGGTGAACTTAGTTACTTCCTTGGATTTAGTGTAAAATAAACGGAAGGTGGAACGTTTCTTAGCCAGTCTAAGTACATCAACGATATTTTAAAAAAATATGAAATGGACAATGCTAAGGCTATGAATACACCCATGAGCTCTAATATTCAATTAGATAAAGATCCCAGTGGGAAGTCTGTAGATCAAAAGAGGTATAGGGGAATAATTGGATCGCTTCTCTATCTGACTGCCAGTAGACCAGACATAATGTTTAGTGTGTGTCTCTGTGCCCGTTTTCAAGCTGACCCGAAAGAATCTCACATGACTGCTGTCAAAAGAATTCTTAGATATCTTCTAGGCACCCCGAACTTAGGAATTTGGTATCCTAGACACAGCGCTTCTTTGAAATCTTAGGATACTCAGATTCAGACCTTACAGGATGTAGGGTAGATAGAAAAAGCACTTCTAGCACTTATCAATTCATTGGACAAACATTAGTTTCATGGTCCAGTAGGAAACAAAATTCAGTAGCCCTATCCACAGCCGAAGCGGAATATATAGCAGTAGGTAGCTGTGTTGCACAAGTGTTGTGGTTAAAATAATAGCTTGTAGATCTAGGACTACCTGTAGGAACCATTACGATAATGTGTGACAACACTAGTGCTATTTGCATATCCAAAAATCTAATTCAACACTCACGAACCAAATATATAGACATTAGACATCATTTCATTAGAGGTTATGTAGCCAACGGAGATATTGAATTACACCACGTTGCTGCTGAAGATCAATTGGCGGATATTTTCACAAAACCATTAGGTTATGACACATTTAGCACTTTACGAACCAAATTAGATGTCATAGACATTCACGCCTAATGTAACAAAAAAAAAACAAAAACAAAAACAAAATTGGTTTGTGGTTGTTTTGTTTTTGTTAAAATAAAAAAAATAAAATAAAATAAAATAAAATAAAAACATAAAAAATTAGATTCATGATCCTCTTCCCATGTTGCTCACAAACTTTGATATTCTCTGACAATCGTACTGTACGATAAGGTTCAAATCACTCCAATCTCAGCCGTCCATTCCCATTCACGGTCGAGATGTTTCATGTCTTATACCTATCGTACTATACGATTCACTACTCATACCATACGATACTAATTATTTTTCATCGTATTGTACGACATACAATCATCCTGTTACGATCTACGTGTCAAACGGATTAGGACGACTTTAATCGGCGGGTACGAATATTATTGCCTATCGTATTGTACGAACACCTGTTCGTACTGTACGAACACTTTTGGTCAAAAGTCGTTCAGACGACTCGTTGGGACGAACGCCTTACACTCACGTTCGTACAGTACGATACTGATCATACTGTATGATTTGACTCACTTTTCTGAAAAGTCGTCCAGACGACATCATTGCGCATATCATACTGTACGATACTCGATCGTACTGTACGATATTCCCCAAATTCTATAAAACGGGAGGGATTCCTTGCCATTTCTCGTCACCTTCAATCCCTCTGAATTTCATCATTCATCCAATCCTTTCTTCCAAAATGTCTGGGTCCAGTAAGCACAGTCGTATGATCGTCAGGAGCTCTTCCTCCTCTCGGTGCTTCGATGATCATTTTCTCTCCACTGCGGACGAGAAAGCGTATATCAAAATCAAGAAGGCAAAGTTCACTCCATCCCGCTGCTCAATCAGGCCACCCTAAATTTCGAGGTGATGAATCTATTCGCCTCCACTAGCCCTCATTCCTTCTGACTCTTGCTTTTTCGTTTCACTCGGAACTCTTGTTTGAGTTTTTTGCCAATATCCGAGTCGACCTTGAAAACACTACCTTCACATCTTATGTCTGTAAACAGAATGTCGTTATCACCGTCAACGACATTGCTGAGCACATCGGGCTGTCCACTGACGGCCCTCGTCCCCAATCCATGATCTCCCACGACTATGATTGGAAGTCAGTAAATATGACCCTTAGAGGTGTCCCCTCCAATCAACACCTACCCGTGGTCCAAACCTTAAATCAAAATGCCCGCATTATGCATCATGTCCTACGCACATCTATTATACCTAAAGCTGGAGATCACATCCATATTACTCCCTACTTTCTATCGTCACCTATCTCATTATGTCTGGCATAAAATTCAATGAAGCCCAAATGGTGTTTGACTACATTCATACCTTGTCTGCCTTCCGATATCCCGGTGCCCGTCGTAAACTGAACCTTGCTTTAGGGCATGTCATAGGCTACATCCTAGATGCAAAATACCAACTTCATTATCCGCTCCCTCCTGATCACCTTCCTATCTTCTACTCGGATGCCTCCTTTCGTATCTTGTTCCATCGGGGGGCCGCTCTCGTCGATCCTGAGTTTGATGACGAGGAGGCTGCTGCTCTTGCTGACGCACCTCCACCACCACCAATCCAACCACCTGGCCTTGCTCCTCCCGCCTACCCTCACGATGACATTATTCGCCGACTTGATCGTCTGGAGACTCGGTTGGATGCCCACATTGCTCAGCAACATCAGGAGCATGACACGGATATGAAATGGTTTAGGGAGCGCTTCACATCGATCGATCACCAGTTCGCCTCCCTTCATCAATACCACCAGCTGTTTCCCGACCCTCCACCACCACCTCCGGATCAGGATCCAGATTTTTAGGTTATTGTAGATGTTTCTGTTTTCTGTTTTGTTATCATGTACTGTTTTTTTCTTTTTTTTTCCCCTTTTGGTGTTGTCAAAAGGGGGAGACTTTTCTGTGTGTTCTGTATTATATTTTTGCTTACTATTAAATGCTATTGGTTGTTTATGTTCTCAGTACATTTGTTTTTTTCTCTCTATCTTATTGTTTTATTTATGTTATAATAAATAAAAAAAAAAAATAAAAAAAAGTTTCTTCTCCTCCTATTTGAAAATTAATAAGCTACTTTCTGAGGGGGAGCTAAAGAAGTCAGAACATCTGTCCATCAGAAAATATTATTTACACCATCAAAAAGGGGGAGATTGTTGAAATCCAGGATCCCGAGCACTTAATTTTGATGGTGACAACTAATATTTACTAAGTAAATATAGACTTCCGTTAGATTACAAATGTTAAATCTTTGTATATGAGCACTAACATTTCAGGTCAGATGCACACTGCTAAAGATTGCTGAGACTCAAACCGGGTAGAATAGGATGTTGAAGAGTCTGTAATTTTTATTTTCTTTATTTTTATTTTTTGAGTCTGCCACAGAAGCATGCATGTGAAAGGAGCAACCATGCACACACACAGGGGGAGAATTTTTTTTTAAATGATAAATTTTTTTTAGCACATCGTACTGTACGACCTTAGATCGTACTGTACGATTAATTAAAAATACTCAGGCTAACGGCTAATTTTTGAATGATTAAGTTTATAAACTTATCGTACTGTACGATCCATATCGTACTGTACGATAA